>ML675631.1:5264549-5476194 GCA_007922155.1 Mesoclemmys tuberculata
AGTCTCTCTCTCTCACACACACACACACACACACACACACACACACACACACACACACACACACACGGTGAAACTAAAAAAACCATGCTAGCCTCATGATTAAAGGGCTGATTCTGCTCCCATTTAAATCAATGATCTAATTCTGATTGACTCTAATGGGGCAATATAAGGCACTGAAGACCTATTGTATATCTATCTATGCCTTTGCATAATTTCTTCAGTTAGGAAACTAGCATAGTTCATAATAATTGTAAGAAACTGATGTATACATGCACACACAGGTATGTTGACCTAGATTCTGCAATTTCATCTGTGCAACCAGACCCTTGTGCCTACACAGAATACCAGTCAAGTCTGCAGCGCTCAATATGGGCACAGAGATCAGATCCCATGAATTCCATGACTGCAAAACTGGGATGTGTGTGTGTGTATGCATATATATATATATGCATATGACAGTGAGAGAGAGAGGTACATATTTAAATAACATTAAGATTTGTAGCCCAAACCAGCAGAAGTCAGGTAACTTAAAACTGAAGGTGACTCTTCTTCCCCCCCCGCCCCCCCCCACTTACTTCACACCATTGTGACAACTCCCTCCAAGACACATATCTGATGACCTATTGTGCAGAAATTTTAACAACCAGGCCTTAACTTTGAGTGTGCTGGGTTATGCCAACCTTAATGTTTTTAAGAGTTGGTTTTTTTAAGTATTCCATAGGAATTACAGGGCTTTTCATCTCAACATTCCCAGTTTGTAATAGAAATGTTAAAGTGCTTCATACCAACAGAGCTCAGATCTCAACTAGCTCATGTAAGGGTTAAAAATAGAAAGTGCTATCCACTGGTTTGCTCTGATGTTCCTGTAGATATTGTCACTGGATGTATCCTCAGTAGAATTCTATTCAACACCTCTGTCTTTAAGTACAAAGCTGTAGGCTGTAGCAGCTTTAGGAAACATAAGTATCCTTTTTTCTACTGCACAGTATCTGTGTGTGAAATTCTCTAAAGGGGTTTAAGTATTTACCCTGAACACTATCAGACAGTTTCTAAAATTTTCCTTATCCTGTTGCAAAAACACTTCAAAGAGAATCATAAACACACTCCTTTGCGCTTTCAGCACACATTTTGTTTTGGAGGCTTAAGTCTGAATTCTCTCAGAATTGTAAATATATTTTCAGGAAGATGTGATATACAACTATTTTAAAAAAATGTTGTTAGTGATTCTACAGAAAATGATGCTAAATCTGCTCTCTTTTCTGAGGAGTGGAAATACTAGAGTCAAAGAAATTAGTGGGATAGAAAAAGGAAAGAAACTAATAAAACACCAGAATTCAGTATTAGTTTTTAAAGTAAGGGTAAATGTCTATGAGCATTTCAATCCTGGTATGCATAAAAATCAACCTAACAAAAAAAAAAATCTTTATTTAAAAGGTCTGGTATAAGCAGATAAGAAGAGCCCACAAATTCAGTAGTTACGGCTGAAATTCAGTCCCTTAAGTAGCCATGTTTCGCAGCTCAGTAGGCAAATATGATCACCTGGCAGTCAGAGGCCCTTCAATACAGGAGTGTGACAATGGCAATATCTAAGCACAATGGGAAAGTTGGGGAAGCCTTCACTGAAAATTTCCTGACTTTTGGCTGTCAAAGTCAGATACTTATAACATCTGGCACTTACATAACAGTATACATTTTCAAAACCCTGAAGAGATATTAACTAATCAACCTGTCAACTTCTTGAATCTAATGTTAGCTGTTTAAAAATGTCAAAGTATCTGAATATTCAGAGGATTTCTTTTGAAAACATATGTTGTTTTCCTTATAGATCATCAGTTGTTTTGGCACTGATACACTCTATTATGTTAATACATATTTAAACCTTTAAAAATGTTTGAAAAAAATATAAACTATATTACAGACCTAGGCTGAGATCATCTATCTGAAGCTTCAGCATAGACTCAATTTTTACTGCCAATCTATAAGCTCCTGACAGAAATATCTTCATATATGGCAACAGTAGCCAATAATGAAACAGTATTCAAAAAGGAAACAAAGAAAAATAATTTAACAAGTAAATATTTTGGCTTTCCAATTTCAACTTAAGTGTAAAAAATGATAGCAGGTTATTTTTAAGGATAACAACAACATGATTAGTTGTGCTGATATTAAAAAAAAATCCCCAAACTCTAAGATGAAACAGTTGTGCTTAAAGATACCAAACCACATGGAATGACACTTCATCCATTATAATCACATAAAATTGATACATTCCTGTATATATAGTACTTTTATAAATTAAAATGAATGGTATGCTGCATTTAATCATTATTAACTGTTTAAGCATGACAAAATAGTAAAACAAATGGTATGAGATTTCCTGAGTTTAGACTACTTTATTAACAGTTAAATACCAAAAGCTTACACTTAACTTCTCTCTGTTTCATGCCTTCAAATAAGACCAAACAGTTACGCTATTAAGTACAACTCTCAGTCACTTCTGTATTTCTGTATTTTAGTGCCATAGTTTTCTTCTTCTTGCCAAATTCCAACATAAATGGGTGGGATTAAATGGAGCCTAGCCTACCTAACACAATTATATATGTTGTGATTTTATACTGCAATGAAACTGATACATTTTAATAAGCCCAGTCTTGGCTCTTACCCACTAAAGTCAATAAAGGTGATTAAGGCCAACTGCTATATAAATACGTTGCTCCATTGCTAAATGGACTGTCAAAGCAGGAAATACAATTTATACCATACAACACTACTAGTGTCTTCATATTTTAAAAGGAACATTAGATATGTTAACAGAAATCTTGAAGATTTGTCATTCATGTGCAAAATCAAAGTCTATTCACTTTTCATTTCACAATCAAAATCATTCCAGTGATTTACATTTTACTTCACCAGATTTATATCAAAGTAGTAACATTTCCCCATTTCCTTATTTTTAATTCTTTCTTTTCCCATAGCTTTGGCGCAGCGTTAAACATTTTTATAGGTAAAATAAATGTCAGTTTGTGAGGTTTGCATGATATCAGACCCTGAGAGACAAATTGTCTCTCCACTGAATCTCAGAACAGCTACAGCAAGACTTCTTCACATCACATGAGATTTCAGCTTTTCAGACTTCTCTTTACCCAGAAAGCAAAGCTTGTACAAGACCCTTTCAAATGGTAACTCTCTCTTTGAATTCAGTGAGCACTTATCCTGATGTTGCACATGATAATGTGTTAATCTTGGAAGCCTTTTTTTAAAAAAATACAAACATTTGAATAGCCTTCATATTTTAAGGGGGGAGTAAGGGAGGTGAAGATTGGTCAACCTGCTTTGGATTTAATGGCTCAAATTCATGAGGTAATATTATGGGAAAATGTGATGTTTTATCAGAATGTCATTCAAATGAAAGGTTTAACATTTACATCACAAGAGTGAGCCCTGAGTAAAACTATCCTCAGGGAAAGAAATGCCAGGAATAAACATTATGATAAAACTGTGTGCTTACTATAATGTATAAAAATATTAAATAGAGCACTGAGATTTGGAGACATTTGGTTAAACTTTTTAAAATATTATTTTGTTGTGACAATAGAGGAATTATTACAGTTAGCAGAATTAGAAACAGTTTTGGAAAAAATATTTCTTAATTCATCTTTAAACGTAAAACAAAAACAAACAGACCAAGACCTGCTTTTGTAAAACCCTAGATACATGTAAAAATGCATGTCAAGAGTTGTACAGCTCATACGGAGGTAAAGAAAAACACACTGCTTATTAATGTATATCCTTTTAGGAGGAAACCTTAATAGAGCTTCTGTACAGACAAAATTAATAGTAGCAAGGCATTTAGAGCCTTGATTTTTTTCTGAACTATACACTAAAGATTATTTTTATAAACATCCAGCTAAAATTATTACAATTTACAGAAATATATTGACTGTAGGACAGCAGGTACCTCCAGAAATATTGTTTTGATTTAACTTATTTCTATAGAATCCAAATGTACACCAAAACACCGTACTTTTTATGTTAAATTGCTGTTGAATTTGTTAACCCACAATTGATTTCCTGTGTTATGGAATCTTAGAGATTACAGCTAACTTAAAGCAACAGGGATAATTCTTGACAGTTAATGCTACATTTCTATGCATTTTCTCAAGCCGAGTGTTGTTGCTGCATTAAAACTGCAGCTCAACAGTGCCCCCTACTGTCAGGTTTTAAAAGAATGTGGTACATGCTTCAGGTATAAAGAGAAAGAACAAAAGTTAAAAGGCTGCCTGTGGGTCCCAAATACAGCAAGCACCAAATTTACTTATAGACTTAACAAAATAACAGACTTTCTCAATTAAAATTCTCTACTGTCTCCCTCAATAGCTGGAATTAATTGTGAATAATGTGTTAGAAATCATAAAACATTAAAGCGATTTTTAAAATTTAAATTAGAAGCAGCTTCTGTCTTGGCCTAAACCTTCAATTTGCTGATAAATATCATCCTGAGGCCTGTTGAAAGGAGATACACTGACGCCACCATGTTTCTAATTAGAGACACATGGTAATGTCACACCAATTGCAGAAAACCTAGCCCTTGAGAATTCCCGAGTTTGCTGTTTTTCCATGTTCTCAACACACAATGGTTATAAAATAACAATCAAACAATCTTGTGTCTGCCTCACTAAGTTTTTGTGTTTCAAAAAGGTAGATTGTTATTTCAAAGAAAAATAAACTAAAACCTTTTTTAAAAATGGTAAGTCATTTGAGATCCACAAACATCAGCAGAACATGAGTGAATGTGGATTTAAAAATAAGAGAAATGCATTTTAAAAAATAATACTTACAAATCACTTTCTTTTTCACTGGTAAAATCTAATGCTCTCTGATTTCTTTCAGCAGCTGGTGGAACACAAACATCTATGTTCCGGTTTTCTGCAATGTTTTGAGTGTTTGAGATACCAGTTGTTGCAGAAAAAGTTCACGATGTAGAACTTGAGCTCCAGTAGGCAAAAACATTTTTCTGTTCATGGTATATAGTGTGTACAGTCACCTCCTATTGTTGATGAAGGAAGACACTTTCCTCAAACTGAAAGTTATTTTTCAGACATGGGGACTGTATCTATAACTACCCTGGATGAGTTGTCAGTACTCTGCTCCTCTCAGGATTAGGCCCAAATTCAATGCCACTGAAATCTAACACCTACTCGAACAGATATTCAGGTTCCTTGTCTACAGTGGGGATTTGTCCAAGGCACTACAAAGTTTTGCCAACATAGTTATATCAGCCAGGTGTGTGATGTGGTGTGATCCCCGACCAACATCGCTGTGCTGTGCTAGCACAAGTCCCTGGTGTAGACACAGTTATACCAGTCAAATTGCATTTTTGCTGATTTTAGTTTATTTTACTCAGGGCGCTGGAGGACACTATACCAGCCAAAGGACTAGGAGCTCTTTACCACTATAACACACCCTACTGTGTAGACTTGGCCATAGGTATAGCCTGTAGCCAATGCAAAAACTTCTTGTAGATAGGCAATACTTGAAACCAGGGTAAGGGGTGCTGATACAGAGTCTTTTAGCAGTTTTGCAATAAGACATCATGGATTGCATGATGTAGCTACATCAATGGCTGGCCACCAATAGCGGCAGCCAGGGCAAATCCCTAGTAGAAAGGATAGGATTATATTTTCAAAGGACATAGCATTCTTAGCCACTCAACTACCATTGTTAAAGACACTGTTTAGCCTTGCATTCACTAACATTCTCCTCCCTTCTTGGTCTAGCACAAGCATCCGGTATAGATGTTTTCAACAACAGATCAGTAGAGCTAGCTACCTTGATGCTATTTGAAAGGTGGGGATAGTGCTAAAAATTCCCAGTGAAGACACATCGTTAGATGGTGTTATGTAATAATCCAGTACTGTGACATCATCATCCTTTACAGAAATCAAAATGGACACTAAAAAACATCTGTTGTTTTTTGGTTTTGTTCCTTTTGCTTTGCTATTTATTCCCTCTCCTGCCTTGGTGGGGGATTGGAAGGAAGGATTGGCATTATATACAACATACAAATACTGAAAATATAAAGCCTGATTCCACAACACAGTTACAAAGGGAGTTCTGCATGCAGTGCACCAGCAGAATTAGGTTCTTAAGAGCTTTAGGCTATTTACTAGTACTTACCATAAACTCCATCTTTTTCCAAAATTCCTCCAATTTCGCCATAGGTTCAAACCACCAATCAGTGCACTTCTTATAGCGTTTGCCCTGAAACCAAAACTGCCTAAGCCACTCAAATTCGACCTGTGAAGAGATGAATGATATTTAAAGAGGCATAAATAATCTGTGCTCATTCCTTGGAAAACATATGAATCTATTCACAACTGTGCTGCTACTTATAAGATGGTGGCATGGAGAATTTCTCCAGTACACTTCCAAAGGCAACTTTACACACAGAAATTCAAGCTACTTTTAATTTTCTTTTTATGTGAATTTATAGCCCACCATATCCAATGCAAAACCTCCCAATCATTTCAATTGGCTTTAGATTAGCCCCATGATGCTTATGGAAGGTGCCTGATTAACAGTTCTGGAATCCCAAATCCTTTCTCCACCGATAGAAGAGGTACTGTAAAGATAAAGTAATAGTGCAATTTTCCTCACACCTCACAGACAAACATGCCTCAACCCTTGACTTACTAAGACCACCGGTATGGGTGAGAAAATAGTTCAATCCCCATCAACTCTAAAACCTTGGCCAATCTGATAAGATTTCCAATAAGTGCATGCATTAGTGCCAGTTGTGGAGGTGGTTTTTATGACGTAGACACTGGTACAGAGACCGTAAAAAATAATTTCAAATAGGCTGCCCAACTACCATCAGATGATAAATTTTAGCCACAGACGATCTGAATGGGAGACGAAGCGATCTGTTTTCCAATATCAATTCCCCTGACCCATTAGGTTTATCATTCACTGCTTGGGGGCCACAGAACAATTAGTTGTGCTCCCTTGATCAATTTTTCATTCATATAGAAACAAACATTTCTCATTCTAGCTGTGCAGAATGATACACACAGCAAGAGAAAAAAAAAGGGTGTTCTCTGCTTTTAAGGTCACCTGAAGTCACAGATTCGGGGGGGGGGCAGGTGGGGGTGTGTTCAGAGTGATGCCTCGGCAGATATTATGCTAGTGACTCTCCATCTACCACAGCACTGCGCATAAGCATAGAGAGAGCCTTGTCAGGCTCACATAAAATAATTTTATTTTTTAGGATTATTTTAAATTCTTTGGAATATAAACTACTTTTGAAATCATAAAGCATGCCCCATTTACAGTAGTAAAAGGTCTTTTCATGACCCCTTTACAAGGCTAGTTCTATGCTGCAGCAGAGTACTGTAGTAGATGCGATGTCACCAACAGAGTTTATCCTGAAGCACCTCTTGGAGCCGATGATCTGAGACACTGAAGGACCTGACACACCTCAAGAAGCTAAAATGACAAGAAAGTTGTATTTAAAAAATAATTATTATGTGCTGCATATCCCTTTAACTCCAGAGGCATTAGGCACATAACACACAATAGAAAACATGACTGAGGAGTTGTTAATACCGTATTTGTTCAGCGCCTTTAAGAAACGCCACTACAGAAGTTATAAAAACATCATTAGGCCTGCATAACACAATGATTATTCTTCAAGCAATGTCATTCCATTCACGTTGTACCCACCCCCCAGTCTCTATTTTTCATTTGGCTTTTTTGTTGAGGTTTTCTTTAATTATTATTAGTAGTAGTAATTTACAGTTCTGATCTCTTAGACTTTTGTATTTATCTTTGTTAGGGTAGTTATGTTTCACATAGAGGCTCAAAGCTGCTTTAATCTTCACCTGTTACCACAAAGAATTCTTTTGTTTACTCTTTCTGAACTCTGATGAAGCAAACAAAGGCAACCTGTGAAGGTGAAACAATAATGAAAATGGCTTAAAGCCCTCACCTGAGAATACCTTTTAACCAACAGAACAGCTACAAAAGTCTGAAAGTTGTTTCAGTTGACACTAACTAAATGTTTGTTTGATATGTGTAACTGATTTTAATAAAAGCTGTTTAAACAAAAAAGCAATACATACAATATTAAAACAACCCCACTGGTAAAACATATCAACAGGATTAGAAGACATTAATTGAGTAAATCTTAAATGTTTTGAAAGGAAGATATAAGTGTAGTTCAGCTTTTCTTAGTATTCAGGTTTAACAAATGTCCTTCCTAATAAAGTTCAAGTAAAGTTTATTGCTCTTAAAGCCTTACCCAGGTCTGAAGTGTCAAGATGATTTTGTCAGGCTTGTCTGGGACTGATTTTCAGCTGTGTTGAGCACTAGTGTCTTCCACTGACTTTAACTGGAGTTCTGGGTGCTCAGCACTGCTGAAAATAAGGCACAATGGTAGTTGTTTTGCTGGCCGCCTCCATTAAAAAGGCAATACCCTATAAAGTCTGGCAACCATAATGTTCCAGGAAATAAATCATACTGGGTCATTAATCAATAAAGAACTCTGCTTTAAAAATAAAAAAAAAATCAATGCAACAATGTGGTCCATTGTGACCAGAATGTGAATTCAGTAAATCTGATTTTTGACTAATTATATTGATTTGTCCCCTTGATCTATGTAAATTAAATCTAATTTAAATCTTTGGCACCCTGGTCACATTTTAAATACATGTTGTGCTTAACTGACAGGCAGTAATGGAAACTGTGGCAGCACCATTTACTAGCACAGCATGAATGTTGCAAGTACCGCCACACTGCTTAGTGACTTGTGACCTAGAAGAGCTGTATTATTTTCTAGGTTTTAGAGGTAAAGTTTAGTGGTAGGCTAGTTAATTTTGTGCAGGATTAGTTGGTCCCTCTAGAGGGGAGTGTGTCAACTGTGCCAAATTGTGACATATGTGCTTGTTTAATGATATGGACTATTGTTCACCAGAGATCTCAAACCAAGGTCCAAATTCATTTTACCTAGTGTCTTAATTTAGCCTCTATACTGAGTTTAAAAAATACCCAGAAAGGTCAATCAACGTTTTATCTATCACGTTAGTCTTCAAGCCAATTTTCATGAAACAGTGCAGGGAGGCAGTTACTTGATGTCTAGAAGAAAAACTGAAAGTCAGACTCCTGACTTTGCAAAAGAACCTTTAAGTGGCCATGATATCACCATCTGTTTACTCATCTGCAAAAGTGGGATACTGAGATTTCTTTTTGTAACAACCCTTTTGGGATCTTCTGAAAGATAAGTACAAAGTATTTTTTCTACATTAATGCACAGTAGCTATCTTCATATCACAGTACAGACACACTCTGAAATAAGCATATGCTAAGTACTTTCCTAAGGTCCTTAGAAATTATATTCAGAGCCTCTCCCCTTCTTACTTCATTAAAACAAAGCAACTGTTAAATAACACCTTTTCTTGGATCAGCTAGGGGTTAATGAGGCAATCACACCTGCCTTCCTACTTCCTACTCTATGAATAAAGGACAATGAGTGAAAGAAAAAAAATTAAATATTGGAAAGTTTTTAACAAGGTAAGGAGGGCTAACTCAGTACAAAAGTGAAAGGTGTGTTATATAAATAATTAGGTTTAACATTTAAGGCCCTAGAATAAAATGAAATAAGACATAGATAAATGCAACAATTCCAGCAGATGGAAGTCATAGTACAACCACCAAAACAGACAGACACACAAAGATCCAATCTATACCTACTTGAATGTAGCTGAGGTCAGGGAACATTCACATACCAGATTTGAATATTAGATTAACAATTGTGCCTCATTTTTGGCTAATACCGTTTCTCTGATGCTATTTTATATTGGAGACTTCCTTATATAAGAACTAAATTGAGTTCAGATCTGGAAGCAGTCTGGATCACTGAATGGCCAGAACTTTAAATATATGAATATTTAAAAAAATATTAAAATAAAAAACTCACAAACTTTTGGCCTGATTTTGATCTCACTCGTTTTCATTGCTGATTTACACCAGCGTGAGACTGCAATCAGGCTTGTTGTGTCTAACATCAACCCGTCCTCGGATTGTCCTTTAAACAATGACTGAAGGCTGATTTTTAGGTTTATAGTCAATACTGGGTAGTAAAAGGCCAACAGCACCATTTGACATTTTGGGAGCCTTTGCTCCTCAGTTAACTATTTAAAGGTATTGGTTATTAAATGCCACTTATGTAGGTGATCTATATTTCCTTTCTTTTGTACCAGCCAGCCACCAACTGTGCTGTCATTTCACTCTGATGTGGTAAAACACTAGCATTCACCTTATGTGCTTAAGTTATAGGACCTGATCCTAACCATCACACAAACTTCATATCACTCCAAACACTGGAGCCCAGTGCTGTTGCTTGAAATACAAAGCCTAGGGAGGAGTTGGTTTGTTTTGCAAATATTTTATTACTTATTATTTATATCCAGGAGCATTTATATTCAGGAGCAAATCACCTGCTTGGCAATGGTTTGGTTTGGTTTAGTTAGGGCTACGGGGCGAATGGGAGGGGGGCAGGAATCTAAGGTGTTTGCTTTTCTGTGGGTTCTCCCAACTTTCTTATAGCTCCATTCCTGACCCACCCAATTAAAAACACCCTTTGAAAACCAAGCATGGTTCAGCGCAGTCAACATCTCAGCACTCAGTCAGCTTTGCCAGATCATTTACTTCAATGTAAATTACTACTGACCAAATATCCCTTTAAGCAATCAGGTGATTAATTGAATTCAATCCATAACACCTTGTGCACTGATGTACTGTAACTCAAAACTGTGCAGATAATTACTTCTGTTCGCCATACTATCCTTTGTTCCTGGATACACTGCCACTAAAGTACTTGTTTTGTACTTTCAAGACTGACTACCTTGATGATCAGCAGGCGGACACTATAAATTGAGGGTGTCATTATTTACAATTATGAACTACATGCTTGGAGTGAAATGACTGTGTGAACAAAGGAACAGCCATTATGTGCTCAGCAATAACTCAGACACAATCTCGGAATCTGCTTTAAAGAGAGAGGCCATGACACCAGGGCTATGTTCAAAGAAGCCTAACTTTTACCTGTTCATGCATGAGAGATGCAAAAAAGGAACTTCAATTTAACATCTCATCTCATAGAAGACATGTCTAACAGTGAGACCTTGTGTAACTCCCACGTCCAAATACCATGAGTTAACTTCAGCAATGGGTGTGAACCCATGTTCAGCTGTGGGATTTAAAATCACTCACTTCTAGCCTGGCAGCATCTTGGCAGGATTCGGCTAATGCCTATTTCACAGAAGCCATAAAGGCAAAGTCACAGTTTCAGAAAAAGTCACATCATCTAGCAATCACTATCTCGGCTAAAGTATTTGACAAACTGCATTTGTGGCAAAACAAAAGTAAAAATAAAATAAAAAGTAAAAGATGGCAGCACCAGCTATTGTGAGTTGGAAGATGTTCAAGTGGCAAATACCATTCTTTTCAAGTCTACTCAGCCCATTTTAGCAGTGTATACAAAGTTACAACTTTTCTGGAGAGCCTTAGATCTAGAACAGGAAGTAAGTTGTATATCATAACAGAGGCACAGTGGCAAAGTCGTATGGGGATCCTCATGCATGTTCACCAAATAGTTCACCATTTTTTTTAAACTGCAGAGAGGAAGGGTTTAAAAGTTGTATCCAAATCCTGATCCCAGGGAAGTCAATGGATGATCTGGCATATTCTTCACTAGATCCAGGATTTGGCTCTTTGTGTAGAAATTATTGTGCACTTTTTCTATAAATATCTTACAGAGTTTGAACCAAGTAGTTGTATTAGACCATGAAACTACAGAACTTTATCATATAACTAGTATTAAAAAAGACATGTGGCTTTTTATTCCCAAAAGAAAAAAATTGGCCTTATAGACATTTATGGTTCGAGTTAACAGTGATACACAACAAAGAAACGTGTATCTACCACAACGTAAACCAGAGAAAACTTGCCTACTTGTGTGGTAAAAAAGAATAATATCTGACATATCACTTTGACATATGGAATTAATCCCTCAAATGAAGAGATGACCTTGAAAAATCAAAAAAGATTGGATGAGTGATTCTTTTTTTCATATGGAATATAGATCCAGCGTCTTTGTTCAGTCAGAGTGTACAATATATGTAGCTTGACCTGTGATTTCTGGGATAGTATATCCCATATGTATAATAGGAAACATCACATGGCAAAATTATTCAGGTCACTGCGAACACTTTGGGCCGCCTCCTCCTCCCCTGGTGTAAATCACATAGCTCTTTTGAAGTCAGTGGGGCTGGGCTGATTTACACCAGCTGTGAATGCGGCCCTGGCTGTACGAACTATATATGTCTATGGTCTTATGAACTAAGCCTCATTAATGTTTTGTAAAGTATTGCAAGTCCTAGGCTTATTTAAATTATATGGGCAGCCATTTCAACCAAAATCAAAGGAGCAGATCTTTCCGCACCTTACTCTCCTCAGCTACACCAACAGTAAACAGAGTGCAGCCAAGAAACCGCCCTCCAAGTTTTATGGAAGTTTGTTTTGTTACTGAATAAATATACTGTACCATATGAATTAAAAATATTTAGATCTATAAATGCATTCCTGTACTTTAAGTGAAAATTATACTCTGTACATGTCCCAGTAGGTCAAATACTGATCGAACTTTTACTAGAGGGAATCCAAAATAATTATTTTTGAATTTATTAATATAAAACTGTGTTGTAAAGAACCACTGAAATCAGAGAACAAATTGGTCAAGAAAATTTAGTAATATGGTATACAACCCATTTTTCATATAGTGCTCACCATTTATGCCTTCTTAACCAATAAAGGTCAATACAAGTTGTATCTGAGACACAGCTATCAGAACAAAAAACAGCTCTAATCTGTTGTTTTAAATACCATAGAAAGAGATGTTGACAATTTTTTTCTGTGGCTCTCTTTCATTTAAGTTTAAATTTTAAGAAAATTAAATTGAGCCTCTTTGGAAACACCACTGCCACCATCACAAGAAGAATGCAAGTGAATTTACCAAACCCTCTGCATGATCTTAATGATTGTGTCATGCCGCAGCTCTTTGAGAATTAGCAGACATTGAGAATTAGCAGAACAGCATTGTCCAGGATACCACGTAATTTTATATCTTAGATAAAGTTACCAGTTTCCCAAGCCTTTCTAAACACTACTCTAATACTGTCGGTCTAACTTGATGGACTTCTTGCTCTGTTAAATGTATATGCTTGCTAAGGCCCAGTCCTGCACTGAAAACAGAGGTGCCCTGGCTTCAGTGGGACTCCTTTGAGGTCATAACTGATTCACTTTCATGGTCCTCAGGACAGGAGCAGAGTTTTGATCTTCTTTTCAGAAACTTGATTTCTACATCATTTTCCAAGGTAGAGGCATTAAAGTAGAGACTGTGTTGTCATCCTTGCCGCACATCTGTTTTGAAAATAATTGGCTACTATTTTAGCAGTAGAGAAACAACTCAAGAGATTTCTAAGGGTTTCATTTGTCCTTTTCCTTTAATTTCTCTACCCTCTTCCTTGTTGTCAGAGTAGAACAGCGGGGGAGAAATTCATCCAATTTGTCATAATGTAACCAATGTTCTTGCGAAAGCTATTCCTTCAGCTAACCAATAGAGGGATCAAGAGAGAAAAATGGAGCCCTTGCCTTGTGACTTTGCATTAATCCCACCCAACACAGTCAAGTGCAAAAGTCAATGCCACCCAAATCTCTGATACTTACATAAGATCAGGTCTTGTGAGTTGTTGTACACCCTTAAGTCCCATTAACTCCAGCACCTCACAAAATCAGGCTTTGTGTCCTGTGAAAACCTTCCACTCACCTCGTTATGGATTCCTTCCACTTCCTTAACAACTTGGGTTTCCAGTGATTTCAAAGATAAAGCCGCTGAATCAGAATCAGCCTGTAAATTCTGAAGTGCAACTTGACACTGTCCAAAAATATATTCCAGAGTTCCTGTTGAGCACTGTAAGAGCGCAAGAAAAAAATTAGTCAATTCACAGATATTTTGGAAATAATGCTGTTTAAGGCAAACAGAAAATAAGATTCAGTGCCAGCCACTGAAATAATAAAAATGTTGCAAAAGAGAAAAAGGGGCTGCATTTCTGTGATTTTATTTTATTGTTTTAAAGCAAAATAAGAAATCTTATAATACTTAATACACACCAGATTGTTTGTATTGCTATTTAAAATTTATTTGCATTGATACCAATTTTTTTTTTTAAATTAACTCATTACAGAAAGCTTACAGATTTGGGAGGGGGACGGGCGGTGAAGGGGAAGAAACCCCAGAAACGTGAAAAACATTTGAAAGCCTAGCGATTCAAAAGCATGTTTGAAAATTCCATTTTCTTTCTCCCCTTCCCCTACAGATTACTATTCTAGAGCAACTAACAGTTGTCATATTTCATCATGCACAGGACACTATGATGTGGAAGGTGAGTTCCACATACAGCATGGAAGTAGAATGTACTCCTAAGTATACAAAAAAAAAAAAGGTATACAGTTGTAGATTTCACTGTTGCACAGATTTGACTCTTGTACCTTAACTTTGTTTTTAGGAACATGGCATATGTCTTTCAGCATTGAAAGACGTTAATATCTTGCTGACACACAAGAGAAGATGATGTCTACCTTATAATTATTTTCAATTAAATATTTATAACATTAGCTAATTCACTAGGAAAAACATTGAGTAAGGACTTCCGGTATCAGAATTCTTTGTATTAGAATTTCTATACTATATAATGTGAGGTCACCAAGATTTATAAAAACAAAAGACAAGCTTCTGAAGTAGAAGCTTTTCAGACTGTGGATGTAAATGTGTATTTTAATATCAGAATAACAGTGTTGGGAGCACCAAGTCAGAGAGCTCATCTTTTCTGCTGAAGAAAAATAGAGAACCATATGCTTCATGCATACAGTACAACGCATGCTATATTAGGTCTATACCGAAGCTCAGCTGAAGTCACTAGAGTCTGTATTTGTTTTGAAATATAGGTTCCTACTTGAAAGAAGTTAGAAAGATGTGTCCTTATACCACCATGTCCTTAATTTAATTAGGAAAAATACTGTGATACTATTTTTACTATTTTACATTAGGATGCTCTATTTTCCCATTTATATTTTTTTGTTGTCATCATCGTTGGCTACATAATAGCCAAAGGGAAAAGGAAATAAGAGTAAAAACAAAATTAAATACATTACCACTGAAATATACACAAACACACAGACACTTGAACAGTAATGCATTTTGGCTTGGTAAAACAAATAGTAAAATGTGATTAGTTATTTTTGAAAGAATTGTTTTAGAATATAATCTATGATGGTTTATTTCAAACTATTTGCTTTTTCCTTTTGGCTTCTGTATGGAGAAAAATAACTATGAAAACAAGCAAAAATCATCACATTATGATTGACAAATATCTCTATTTTCTTTAGAATTAATGCAACTATGATCAATAGTTAAGAGTATGTAAAAAAGAAACAAATCTAAGAAAGAGCACACATTAGCAATCTTGGAAGCAATGGGCTGAACCTTCAGGTGTGCCAGAGCAGTGCTCAGACTACCTAACAGGGGCAAGAACATTGTGCACTTTTTGGCTTGCCCCTGCAATTCTAGAGGAACCAGGAAAATCCAGCCTCATGGCTGTTCCACGTTGCCCTGGCTTGTAGTGGCAGCCCCCTAGAGTTTTTGGGATTGCTGGTGTGCAGCATATTTAGACCTCATATCCCTTCCAAAAACTACATGCCTCTTATAGTGGGGATAGGGCTGATGTATGGCTAAAAAAAAGCATGAAAACATTTTTTATAAAAATGTGAGGATACGTTTTTGCCTTTCTTTAATAAATTGTGGAGCTGCACTGTACTACAGAAACTTTATGTGAGATTAGGCATAAATGGCTCACAAAGAAATTTTCCTTCTCCCATAAAAATCAGTAAGAGTCCTTCCCGCAGTAAGCCAAAAGCATAGAACATACACCTCCCTCGAGAAGTCTAATGAGTCATCAGTAAAAAAAAAAAGTTTAAAACAATTGTGTGATCCTAAATTCATTTTGTCAGACATTATTATTAGTGCAAATGACCAAAAACAAATCCCCTTTCCTACTCACCTCTGCCACTCTGTGGGTAGAGCTGAAACGAGGCTGCAAACCAGCCAGAACACAATGCTGATGTGTCATATTGAGATCATCTGAGGACAGATTGCAAAATATAATCAGTTTCAGTATATGGAGAAAAATATATTAAATACAAAATTTATTCCTACCAAATTTAAACAACAGACACTATAAGAAAAGAGTTTTGAACACAGTACAAGGAATTTACCCCTTTTATATTTTTAGCTCTTGTATAAAGCTTTTCATCTGTAGATCTCAAGTGCTTAGCAGAAGGTAAATATCATTATCCCATTTTTAACAAATGGAGAAACAGAGGCAGAAAAATCAACTGAAAATCTACTGTCTGCCCTTTCCATTGGACCACACTCTCTCCCCAAATGGACAAAAATAAACAAAATTGAATTCTTTTTAAATGTTTCCTTTAAACTGAGCTCACATCTCCTTATTTTCATTGCACTTAATGCACTGACAATGTTTACATCAATAATCATGAAGAAGTTTAGCAAGGTTTTGGGATAGAATTTAAAGTGTAATTGTACTTTGGAAAGTTTACACTGTAAAAATGGCAGAGTGAGGACCTGTGTTTGCAATCTCTCAATGCCTGAAAACATCTCAATTATCTCTCAATTTGCTCAGTTTACAAGTAAATGGAGAATTCCTTCCCTCTCCTCAAAAAAGACAGTTCTGTAACATGAATTCAGGGTCTGATAAACAAGTTGTGTTCTTTCTGGCTGACACATCATCAGTAATAACTAGAGTTGTCAGGAAACTAGAATTCCCTTTCTTTGGAAAATTCCAAAATCCCCCCAGGAAAAAAACTGATCAGAAATGTAACAAGAAAGGAAAAGAAAAAAAAAAAAAGGAAAAAAAGAAAAAAAAAAAAAAAGGAAAAAGAGGGGGGGGAAAGAAAAAAGACTTCAAAATTTCCCACAGAACAAGAATTCTAAAATGTTGTTTAAGAAAGGTCAAAATAAAATTACATTTTGATCTTTTCAGAACCCTGGAAGCCCAAACTTCGAGGCTGTCCACCTTCAAAGCTGCCCTGGAGCTGAGAACCCCAGAATCCCAGGCTGCTGAGGAGCCAGGAGCATTCCCAAACAGCCCACCTGATGGGCTGAGCTGGTAGGAAAGCAGGCAGGTAACCCCTGGTAGGTAGAGTTCCATCAGAATTTCATTGAAGTTATCAAGATCCCACACTGAAAAGTTCCAGAGTCTGTATACAGCAAAAACAACGAGAGTCCTGTAGCACTTTAAAGACTAACAAATTTAATTTTTGCAGGCATAAGCTTTTGTGGGCTGTAACCCACTTTGTCAGATGCAGGGAATGGAAATCATTCCCACAGAACGATCACCAGAATGATTCGATTTTCACAAATCAGAATTTTCCAACAGAAAAAAAACATTCAGATGAAAAATTTCCGACCAGCTCTAATAACAACATTTTTGCTATTGGATTCAGAAACAGCAATAATTTAGAACTCTTTTTAAATGTTCTAAATCAAGTTGGCTTTGATGTTCAAGTATCAGAGATTAGGGTCTTTGGGCCTTGCAGAAATAGAAGTTGAGGGGGAACTACAATAGACAAATTGAGCATGCCTAATCCACTGAAGTGAACTCATTCTAAACAAGAGAGAAGACACAAGGAAAATGGTGTGAGAAAGTAAAGAAAAGTGGTGTGTCATCATAGATGGAGTAAGCCAAGTGAGATTGATCTGGTGAGAAACAAGTTTAGAGACAGGCCCTCGGTCAGAGCCTGGAAGGCAAGAACATTTTCAACTTGATTTGGTGGGCAAAAAGAAGGCAGCAGAGGGATTAGAAGTTGGTCTGAGTGGCTGCTGGATGGGAGCAAGGTGTGTTAAAAGAGGTCAGGGATACGCAGGATACAGCAGATAATATTAATAATGGTAATAATAGTATTAGATAATAGGCAGGAGATAATCAAGGTACCTATGATTGGACATAGGAACAGTGACGAAGGAATAAATATTTTATACATTATAGGGAAGGCTGGATATATGGGGAGGAGGAGGGATAGGAGTCATAAATTGTCCTCAGCAAATAGGCCTGAGTAATGGGGCAGGATGATACTGATGATGACGATACTGTTTTCTACAGTGATGGACCAGGAACACAGCGGCGGCAGGTTAGGGGGGAATAAATGAAAGTTCTGGTTTTGCCACATTGGGCTTGATCTGGCAGCAAGACATCCAGGGTGCTTCATCAGAAGAGTCAGAGATGCACAACTGGACTGTTAGATCAGTGTGCGAAGGTAGATTTGTGAGTCATCCGTATATATGATGTAGACTAGATGAAGCTGTGAGCTGAAGTCACCCAACAAAAAAATGTAAGGGAAAAGAGAAAGTACTAGGAAGAAAGTCCTACTGAATGCTGACAGAGAGAGAGAGAAATGCGGAGAGCTCTGCATACTCTGTTGAGTAAGAAGGTGCCATTTTTACTTCAGCTATTACTTAGTGACTATTGAATTTGAATCAGAGTAAGGGGGTCTGATTTCAGAACGGCTGAGTCTCCTATACACCCTTCTCCTTCCACCTAGTAAATATTAAGCCCTTTACAGATGTTACAATTTGCATACCCAACAAAATTGAGGAACCCAACAGTCCAAGTCCCTTTAAAAAATTCAGGTCAGTTACTCTTTTTTTTTTTAAACCATAACCACACTTTGTTAAACTAAATACCCTAGTGTAGAAGGCACTGTGTGTGAATTGTAATATGCTATTCTCTCTATTAATGAAAACAGATATGCTCTGAAATCTTTACTATATTTCATAACGAGTCTGAAATTCTCTAATTGGCATGCACACGATAAATAATAATTCACTTGGAGAAGATTTTATTGGATTTATTCCACTCATGAGAATAAGTTCTCTTCTTTCAATGGGTTTTATGAGCAGCTGTAAAAATTCATGCCTAACAATTATAGACATTAGGAGAAAAATGCAGGTAGATGGTTTTATCCTTTACCCTTTCTGTTGCTATATGAAACATGAAAACAGAACCCCAGAAGGGATGTTTGTGCAGTGTATTCAACAATAGAAAAGGGAAAAAATATGCTCACATATCCTCATCAGGTCTAGGAAAACTGACATCACTTCCTAGTATTTGATCATTTCCCCACTGCAGATCAATGCCAAACCATCTAAGTACCAGCAATACATATATTTAAGGAATAAATACATTATGACTGCTGCAGAACCATGTTATAATTAGTCACTTATACATTAAACCTGTGGCCACTTGGGACTTCACAGCTGTCTTTCTATGGCAAAGCATGGCCTTTCAGGCCCATAAAGAGAAAGCAGGACTATAATTCTGTTCCTTTTATCATTTGAGAGAAAAGACACACAATTTGGTACCAATGGCAATTTCTGATCGTGAGAGGCTCAGAGCTTGAATAGGAGGAGTCTTACAGATCAGGATCGAGTTGCACTGGCAATGTGTGGTGCCTGCACAAAACTTTATTTCAATATTTTTAAAAACAAGGAAATCATTGTTGTACAGACATCTGAGAGTTAAAGGGTACATAAACAAAACATGGTAAATCTGGATTTTGTAACTAAGTATCACAGTCATCTCTATGAAGAATGATCACAAAAAGCAGATTGCTTAAATACTTTTGTTCCATTCAGTACCAATTAATTTGATGCAGTCTGTATAGCAAATGCAGCATTATAAGTATTACATTTTGATTTGCACCTTCATTCAAACCCTTGGCAACCCTTTCATTGTGGCGCTTTCTCGTCTTGAAATTGCTTCCAACTGTCTCTAATCCTTTATGGCTTTTAGAAAGAACCCTGTAATTTTAATTTAAGAGTTTATAATTCATCTAAAACTGTAATTGTATAAAAATGGTTGAAGCTTCATGGATCATATGTCTCAAAGGATATTTGAAAAATACATTCTAGGTCTTAAAAGATTACTCCAAAGATTTTTTCCCCTATAATTTGAAAGAAAAAAATTGCTTGTTAAATGGGACATTGCCCATTTGGCAGCAGTAAATTTTAACTAACAGAACATTGCATACAAATTATTTTACCAGTGTTAGGGGTGGCCAAAACTGGCAACATCTACCTGGTCAACCCTGCCATGCCCACCTTAACTTCCTTGCACACTGATGGTTCAGATAAAATACAATACATATGGACACACCACCAGTTTTAGTTTTGCACAATTAAATTCTATCTGATGAGGTCTGCAAACCAAAACCAAAGCCTCCAGCTCAATTTTAAAAAGACTATACACCATACGGCTGAAAAAAGGTCATCAGTCCTGCAAACGGATCTCCTTGCATTGGCTTTACTATTGCAAGAGTCCCACTGAATTTGTGGTGGATTAGGAGTCAGCATGGAGCACAATTTCAGTGAGACTCTCACATGAATAAGGTCCATGCATGCAGCTCCCTTTGCAATTTCAGAGCCTTAGTCAATATAATACGTGAACAGTATAATAAATATGCAAAGTGAATGTCTTTTAAAGGGACACTTTCAATTTTAATCTTAATCAGCATCAATTTATTCCTAACAATGACCTAACACAAGCGCGCGCGCATGCGCGTGGGACAACCGTCATGATAATAAACCATTTTCAGAGGCAAGAATGCTCTTTCAATTGATAGCATTCTTTCGTCAATTGCCTTTTTCATAACATAGTAAACAGAGCCAATGGCACAAATACTATGCATGATGTGCTGGTATATCCTTTCTGAAGTGCCCAACGGTGCAGAAGCTGGGAAGCCCTTCTTCAATGGACTACTGCCAGTTTCTGTAGTTGTAGCCTTATCTCTAAAGCGTCATCAGGCATTTCTCAAGTTCGTAGTGTTTGAGAATCTATAAACTATATCAAAATGAAGATAACAATTCCTGAAAGAACTGAAGCACACATTTATGTTCAATATACTTAAGTACTATCCCGAGTTTCCCTGAAATGAAGCCAAAAAAACTGCTTGTGTATGATCGAACTAAATTGCCCAAATCAGCTGCCCAACACAGCAAAAGGTCTTCTTACATTTACGAGAACAAACCAAGGATAAAGACTATCTTAGCTAATGTAGTGTTGTTTCAGTACTGGGAGAGAGAACTTCACATTTTTTGTGGAATACTAGGAAAAAAGAAGGGAAGATCATTTCATCAACATAAGGCAACTTTGGTGGGGTTTTTAGATCTGGTGTATTATTTTCCTATTTCCTCAACTTTCTGCCTGCCCATTTCCAACTAATCATCTGCTACTTTGAAACCAAGTTCAATAGGACCTGTGTCTCAGGCAATTCCATGCATGATTTATTAGAAGAAATTAATCACATGCATAATTTGGTACAGGTGGTCAAATCCACATTGGAAAACAAATGTTATCAACTTGCAATCTGTATAAACTTGGGTTGTGGGGTTGTCGGATGGTATGAAAAGATGTTTTACTGCACAAATGAAGTTTGGAAAAAGCAAAAGAGCAAGTTTAAGCATGTCTTCCAATTGCTAAAAATATGTTTTTTTAAACAGAAGATGATATAGAATCACCTGATACAGATACCTCGGAGAGTACACATACTAGCACATCACAGTTACAATATGGAGCAAGGAGGAGCAACAGTTAGCTGCAGAACTGTATTGCTTTTAGTGCAGACATCTGCCACCTGAGTTATCAAAGTAACTGGGAGCAGCAAAAATGTGATGATATCCCTTGTGTGGACCTGTCACTGACATACTGTGCCAATGAGTTCTGCTGGTATTTTCTGGACTGTAGAGAAATGTTGGGATTTAAGTATCCTGGGCTCTATTACTGCTTGAGGATGGAAGTGTGTGCTACTAGTTACAGACACTTATGCCTCTCTCCCCACCTGCCTTTCTCCTTCTGATTCTGCTCCCTAGCATATTCCTTCCAGACTACCTCCATAGCCTGTCCCCCTTTCCCACACTACAGCCTGGCTCATATCTTCCTCTGCTCCACACTGTCTAGTAGGCACCAGAAGAGGGAACAGTCAAAGTACAAAAGAGAAATATCAGGAAAAGTCCTTCTCAGCCCCTGTAACCCTGGGATAGTTCATGTTCAATGCAGACAAAAGGTTCAGAGAGTTTAGCAGGCAAACTCCAGCAATCCTCTGATAAACGTATGGAAAAGAATTTTCAGATGCTTATAACTCAGCCAAATCCAAGCAGATTTTCATGGGGACTGCAAAAGGCACTTCTCTGACCACAATGCAAGATACCTGCCAAATTTCAAGTCCCTGCTCCCAAGCACTAAGAAGCAAGACTTATCAACAAAACACTTAAGAATTTTTTTAAACGTTGGCAAAAGAAAATATTTTCCCTAGCCTCATTCTCTAAAGTGGCTGAACTTTTGTTGCTTAAACTTTCAAAAAGAAATCCACCCTGGGCAGATACTTAGCATCGAAAATTTCAACCAAATAGTTAAAGTTTGACAGTGTTATACATAATGAAACAAGGTCCTATAATGGAAAGTGTTAGGCAACCTTAACTGTAAGTATCACTGCCATCTCGTCCTATAATAATGGCTTTGTACCTTTCCAGGCCTAAAAATTATATACTCAGACATAAAAGTGAACATGAATTGCTATTAAACAATTCTTTCTTCAAGCACAGATACAACATTTCCCCTCCAAATTGAAAGTTTTATATATATATATATAAAGAAAGAAAATTACATCTTTGGGGGGATTTACAATCAGTTGAAAAATTCCTAGAAAGGATACATAAAATGATGGCACAAGATTACAACAAAATGGACTCAAAGAAAAACATTTCTTCTATTCTCAGGTTCTTAGCTATTACATGAGAATGTGTTTGAAACAAAGTTCTTGAGGTTAATCATTCACTGTTACTACTATATTGTATATGGTGATCTTTACTTCCATGAGATAGGTCTCATTTAACTATATTTTTCATTTTCTTCTGCTTCTTATTGATAAATGTTATGTCTATATTTTGTTTTTGCTTGCTTTTTTTTTTATTACAATCACGATTTGATTATCTCTGTGCCACAACACTAGATCTGTACATGCATAGCCTTTGTCTGAAAGAGGGATGGATGAATGAGAGCGTGCGTGAACAATCAAACTGTGGCATCAACACGGTGACAAACCAGCGCAGACACGGGGAACTGATGGCTGTAATTCCACATGCTGCTGCTAGGACTATCAAAGTAAACCAAACACAGGAAGGAAAGGAGACAACTTGTTGCCCAGTACTGTGAGATGTAGAGTGGTCTCAGCTCCTATGAGTTCAGTGAGACTACTTGTGTGAATAAGAATAACTCAAATGAGAAGGGCTGAAGGGTTGAGCTCACGGTTATTAGTACATAAAATGATTCCTGGGAATAACAATGCAATGCTTTCAGTACTAACCTCAACCCATTTTTTACCTTTCCTTTTTGCTTACTGTTTCTATTGAATCTCTTCAGATAACTGTCTTTTTGTCATCACTTTTGCCACGTATCATGCTTCTAATTCAAAGCGCAGTGTAATTTTCAAGATTCAAAATGCCAATGTATCTATCAATACAAACATGAAATGATATTGGGCTATTTATCTTCCTAAACACAAAAATATATATAAAAATAAATGTGTCACCATTCTGACATCTCTCCAGTTCCATTTGGATTTAATCATGCAATTGCCACTAGTGAGTTTTCTGGTGACTGGTATCCCATTATAATCAGACATGCTAAAGGTGGTTTCTAAAAGATGGCCTGTACAATAACAATTACTATGAAAAAATAAGATACATAACCGTTTTTCCCCGAAACTATCTGATGCATATGTTAAATAGGGATGAATGATTCTTTTGCAGTTCTGTGCGTTGTGCACATCACAAACTGAACTTCCAAAACTAGTTAAAATTCACAAATTTGATTCTATCAACATTATCTTAAACAGTCCACAAGTTTGGAGGGATTCAGTATTGCTACAGGAAGCAATTCTTCATTGGTTTACCCCCTTCACACACAGCCTCATCTCTGCATTTCAACAGTAGAATTACAAGCACAGAGATAGCATACTATGGGGCTGCTGCAGCAATGTTGAGTGAATGGCCCCACACAAATTCAGTTTCCATCCCCTAAGAAAATATAGGTCAAAGGACCATCTTTTACTCCTTTCAGCACCTCCATGGGGAAAAAAGTAGAGGAGATAATTGGACCCAATCAGGGAATATTTGTAGTATTTAAACCAAAAAAGTGTGTATAAAAGAAACACAGAATGAATTAAGAGACTGAACTGAAAAAGATGTCAGAGATTTGCCAAACTATATGATCAAAGTTTCGTAACAACAAATAAATTTCTGGGGTGAACAGTCTTAATAATCATGGAAAAAAAGAATTTAGATCAAACGTGGAGTCAACAGAGCAAATGAAGTTTAAAAAAAACATATTCAAGATGCTAAAGAGCAAAAAAGGTTCAAGTTAATATGTGGAAGGACCGGCAGATTAACTGGCTAGAAATAGTTTAATGAGCCACTACATACATGTGGAAATGTTTCCATTAAAGGCTTATCTCCAACCACATCCCACCCCCGCAATGTGTGTGCCTAGATTCCGGTTAATGAAAATAATTTTTTGATGCTCCTTGAACTATAATTTGTTCAGGAAAAAAAAAGACACCATCATGTTCATCTTCAAGCTGCTTTAAACTTCCAACCGTCAAGCAACATTTGATCTATGGGAAACAGCTGTGGAAAAGTAAATCTTCCCCCTTTGAAAAAGTCCAGAGTGTATTTTTGTTAAGTATGTTTTGAAGTCACGGTAGGAAAATTAGTGAAAATTGTAAATCTGTTTGCAAATCTGGTTGTGTCTAACTCTAAGTTTAGGGGAAAGAGTCCAATTTATTAGCAAGACCATGACAACCCTAGTTAAGCATGCTCTAGGGCACAGCAGATGGTGTTCTTCGCTCACCTCCACGTGCTGTGGATTTATTCCATGCACCCAACACGTTTCGTATTAGACACCCCTTGACTGTGTACTTGAGACAGCATCATTCAGTATGTGCTTCCTCTGCAGACCAATATATTATTCTAAACTGAGCTAAATTGTTTCCGTTTCATAAGTGCTATAAAGTTCAGATTTCAGTTATCAGACAGCAGGTTTGCAGTTCCTCTGCAAGGCTATTTTTCATGTGAGGAAAAACAAAGATTATAAAAAAGTAATGCCATATTGAAGCTAATTTCCCCCCCTTAAATCAAACGTTCTTTTTGATATTGTGATAGCATGTCTTAAAATGGACAAATTTGAACACCTCAGGTTTGGCACATAATATACAGTTCAAGACATGACTTAATACAGCAGCGTATTTCAAATGAAGGAAAGAGCTAAGAAAGCAAGTGTAAGGCTTGCTTAGAGAATTCATTTTTAAACACATTCTTCTCAAAGTAACAAAGAATCATATTATAGAAGGGCCCGTAAGAAAGCCCACCCTCAGATTTTCTTTTGAAAGGCAAAAAAATTAATTCGCTTTTGCCTGTTCTTTGAGAACTATTACATTAGAACCTCAGCGTTACAAACACCACAGTTACAAACTGACCAGTCAACCATACATCTGATTTGGAACCAGATGTACACAATCGGGCAGAGAAAAGGAAAAAAGCAAATACAGTACAGTACTGCATTAAACTACTAAAAAAAAAAACAAAAAAAAAAGGAAACGCAGCATTTTTCTTCTGCTTAGGAGTGTTTCAAAGCTGTATTAAGTTAATGTTCAGTTGTAAACTTTTGAAAGAACAATCATAATATTTTTTGTTCAGAGTTATGAACAACCTCCATTCCCGAAGTGTTCGTAATTCTGAGGTTCTAATGTAAAAAATAGATAATTTGCAATACTATCTCTCTCAAAATAAATGAAGAGGTTCATGGAAACAGCACATTTGGATCCTATTTATTTTGTTGTAAGAGGCTCACAACCAAAGTACATTACTGTCAAGAAAATACTTATAATTAAATAGTCTCTACTTCCAGGCTAATGGAGTTTGTATATATTATAATGTTGACATAGACATTTTTCAGGTTTTATTAATAATAAACAATTTGCATTTCAAGATGTTACCATTAAAAATATCAATATTTATCAAATGTTCACACAATGGTATTGATGGGAGAGATTGTGCTACTTCCTGCACACAAGCAAGAAAAAGAAACAGAGTATCTCAGATACCACGGTGCAACAACCACTGATAAATGCTGGCTTTTAATCATTAACCGTGTACTGAATCTGACATCTTTTCTGCTGAAAATCTCGTAATACCTATGTAAAGTACGTCAACATTATATTATTTTACTAATGAAAAAACGGAGGCACAGAGAGATGAAGTGATTTACCACGTTACATGAGTCATTGGCAGTGTCAGGAAGACTACCCAGAAATCCTGAGAGTCATTCCCCCTATTGTAACTAAATATGCTGTCACCACCCAACTTTGGGAATCAACTAGCTGATTCCCAAAGTGATATTGGTACAAGTCCAGCTGGTACAAATTCCAGATGGATCTAACAGCATGTTCCCTAACTGTTTCCACTGTTCTTGGACCAAGATGGAGGAGGTACCACAAGTAATTGTGGAAAGGAGAAGATGAGACCCTGAAATGCAGAAATACAGGATAAATTAACTAATATTTGGTCCTTTGCTATCACTTATATAATGCTCCCATATTTTAAATCTCCAAATATATTGTGTCATCCCACAACATGTATCTACTCTTAAAATAGTGCGCTTGCAAACCAACAACATGAAGATGTAGTAAAACAAACCAATGCTAATATAGGTTCTTTAATTACAATTTACTATGAGCAGCATTAAGGCATTCACTTCAACTAATAAAAGAGCTATAATTTATTCAGAAAGGTTCATTTCTAGGATAGACCCTCTATACTATTACTGTTGTTAATTTCAAACAACAGATGATTTTGTTAATCCTGCTAAGAGGTAACAGTAAATGATTTAGGAATCTAGAAGAAAATATCTAACACCCACTCTACAGAGGCACAACAGTAGTTGTCTATGAAGTATTAATAGGAAAGTGTGATTTATACACCATAACTGGAAAAATGTTTAATATGTTCTCTGTTTCCACCTAAACATGATCAGGATGTTGTTAGGTGTTAAATAAAATAAAATTTTGGACCCATCCTTTATATAGTATTTCCAGGAGCGCATGAGCCACAGTATATAAAGTTAATTCCTATCAGGGGAATAAGGAATGTCCTTACTGTTTGAAAGTTTAGCCGACTATGATTTACAGTACTAGAATAAACTGTACTAAAATCACTGATAATGAATGTCATTCCACAATATGTCTTCTGAAATTGTTGGCCAACAAGGCTGATTAGGCACAAACTTTATAGTCAATAAGAATTAGATGAATGTGTCCATCTGATGTTAGAACATCTACTGCAAAAAGATGGATTAAGAATGCTTACAAAAGGAATTAACTGTCACATAACCTTCACTTCGATTTAAAAATATCTCTCTCTATCCAGATTACCAGCGCACATCCTAATGAACGGAGAAAAGTCAGATACATTTTCTGTATCATAGTATTAAAGGATTTCACAGAACTCTATCTTAATCTGTGAGATGCTCAAGTCTCAAAGCGCTTAAAAGAACAATGGCTGCTCTCTACCTTTAGTTACACATATGCCACACAGTTCATCTCCGTGAGCTGTATGGGTGTAACTAAGCAGAACTTGGTACAAGATATTAGCAGGCACTTAAAAAAAAAATTCTCTCATGATAACTAAGTTTTCAGTTTCACCTGGTAGACGATGGGGAAAAGGAACACTATCCCAATAAATTGGCTGGTAGGAGCTGCTTTGTGGAAGTACCTTGGGTTTCTAACTACCAGAAGTGCATGAACTTGGAGTTTCACAAAGATGTTGGTTTCACCAATCTTTGAACAGCCAATACAGACAATCATTGCAATGTCACACTGATTGGCCAAGCTTTAGTCACATAGCTCAAGGGTGTGCCATAGCTGCAGTTTATACCTAAGGAGATTTAATGAAGGGAAAATGCCAGTCCCGAATAAAGGGCTGACTATTGTACTTATGAACCTTACTTAGTTATGTTCCCTGACTTGCTACCTCGTTGTAATAACAGCAGTGTTGGCCTTCAGCTGCCAGAACCAGGGGGCTCAATTTAATTCTCTATATCCTCCAAACAAGAGATGCATCCAGGCTCCTTCTTGGAATAACACAGCTCAATTGTGCCTTAGCATAATTCCAACATTAGAGGAGGGTACTATTGATTACACACTGTTCAAAGTGTAACAGAATAACAGAAAGGCTCATACTTAAAGCACCAAAAACAGCGGAAAAATGTATTAGGAAAAATCTAATCCTGAACCAAGGAGTCAGAAATATAAAAGACAATAGCAATATACACAGCTTGTTTCTATAGCTAGATATATAGACATTTTAAAAACAAATGACACAGGTATAGTACATCTTCACCCCAAACCACTCAGTCGGGCACATTTTGTAATAAGACAATGAAGGAGACAGCTATTGTTCCATAGGACAACTGTCTTGAAAGGAGGAAGAGGAAGCTACAATTAAACGTAAGGAATAAAAATCTCAACTTCTCACACCAGTAGTTCATCTTGTGAAGTATAAGCTGAAATTTTACTATTGTGCTGAAGCCTATCCTGAACTGACAATGTGAGCATCAAATAGGGAAAGGCTTACCAGGTAAGCTTCACTGAGCACCGCTAACAAGAAAACGAGAGAAATATGAAGGAAACAGTCTCCCAAGTACATGAAAAAAGACCAAACAACTCCAAAAGTAATTTCACATTTTGGCCCTATCCTCAACTGTTGTAAATCACCCCATCCCACTGACACCAAGAGAACTATGATAATTTACACTAGTTGAGGGTCTGTCCTCTAGTTTTAATAGAAACATTTGCATTCCTAAACCTTTGAAAATTACCCAGCATAAAGTAGCAGTCTCCTTGGTGAAGGGGTATTGCCAGTCCAGGTGTCTTTATGTCCCATGCTACCTTCAGGCCTACATGCCAGTCAGCTGGGTCTCTTCCTGCCACATCCCGCTCATTAAGTTTAGCACTTGCAGAACCTTTATAAAAAAAAAGGCAAAGAAAAGAGGCAGGATTAGAACAACACAGTACAGAGAATAGTGTAGTAGCGGTAGTGTAAAGCCTATTATATTAGATATGGGGCTAATCCTCCATTGCCCTGCACCTCATGTAGTCATTGCTGTCAGTGGAAAGTGAGTATACAGTGGGTGTAAAATACTACTAAACCAAAATGTCTACCTGAGACACAAGGCAATGGTGAATCAGGACAATAAAATTCCTTAGTTTTGGGTGTTTGGATCTGGGGTTTTGGTTACTGCCCATCCATTTTTATACAGATTATTAAAATTAGAGTAGTATATATACTAATATTAGACAGGAAGGCTTATCCCATACCTGTAAGAACAAATTCTATAACAGCTTTGAGCCAAGGATTTCAAAGCACTTTACCAACAATTAAACTTGTTTACATGTTATTAGTCCTAATTTTACCAAAGTATAAACTGAGGTTCAGTGAAGTTCAAGTGACCTCTATAAAGACACACAGAAAATCAGCAGAGTTCTCAGTTGAGAATCTGCCATTCTCTTCTCACGTTATTAGACTACTCAGACATGTTAGAGAGTTCAACAGCCAATGACGATACAATACAATCTTCATTGCAGATGTCTTATCATTAAACAACACGCGATGAAAAAGTATTTGGAGCTCAATCTCTCAACTAGAACTATTTTCAAAGGCTTAGTGCAAAGCAATATTAAGTGAAAGATAAAACGTGCATCTATAACAAGATACTTGAAAGACATGAAATAGTTTAATGGCTGACATAACAGCATTTTGTCAGGAAGGATGTAGCTTTTAATGAGCAACTGATACTAAACTGCTATCAGTGGCTAACAATAATCAATAATTGTATGCTGTATACCTAATGTTTAAAGAATCAATAATTATTAATTGATTTAATATATCCATTTCACTGCCATGACAAATATGTCATAATTTTGCAGACTTTAAGCGTCATTATTTTTAGAACAAATACTTGAAAAAAGATTTATAACTTTCATTATTCTACACACACATACAAAGTAGTGCTGACCTCATGCCTTCAGAATATTCAAGTCATTCATCACATGTGGCTACAACAGTGTTTATTTAGTTCGGGGAAGGCTTAATAGTTAATACAATTTTAATAATTTTCCAAGTGATTTAAATTTTGCTTAAATTCTGGAACCAGGAAGCAAAAACAAACAAAAAAATTAAATATTCCAGAGCCCAAGCCTGAAGTTCTTGTTTATCCAGGCAATACGCCTATTATAAGATCAGCCCAACAACACTGCTCCCTCACTCTTGTTCTTCTCATCCTGCTGAAGCTTTGTCTCAGGATCAGCGCACAGCTCTAGGCTGTTCCACCAAGGAGCACACAAATGAGAAAACAAGAGCTAGCAAATACTCTGAGAAAAATCAATACTAAAGTCTTTCAGGGGCTTTCATATTTTCTGCCCTGTTCAGATAAATCGTAACTTAATTTAAGAAAAAATGCTGTCTGAAAACTGCAAATAGGATGGCTTTCAAGGCATTTTTAATGCAATACATCATGGATATTATAAAAAGAGGTAACCTTTGTGGGTTAACTCTGTCCATTATGCTGCTTTCCCATTCACTTTGGCAGCAGCACTGTTCACAATATGGCACCAATAAAATATAGAACTACAATCAGAGACAGCAATTTCAATCAAAGTTTCCTGGGGTCTCCTCATAAATCCAGCACCTTTGGAATGTGCTCGTTAAAATGACTTACTTTTTTGCAGTTTGATAAAAATTTTATTGCTTAAGTACAGAGTTCAAATGTAGCTCACAGACTCTCTTTCCTTACATTCCCAATGAGTGTACCTTATAATTATCTGCAGCAATTGCAACTTATTACTCTTACTGTGTTATTTTGGAAACAAATGGACGCAAGCTGCTGCTTGCTTCTGTCAGCTATGCCAAAGTGATTAAAAAAAAAAAGCAGCAGTCTCTCATCATTTGTGGTGTATCTGTAGGTTGGCTGGCAGAATGTATACATAGGGAGAAGTTATAATAAAAACTCATTGTCATCTCAAGCAGCAATGAGTCCGTATATTGGACTTCTGATTGGGTCCTGACTGGCTACTGCCTCTTCTTGGCCCTTCTCAACTCTGGAAGACCATGTCTTGTTGCTTCTGCCGATACCACAGACTGAGTGCTAGGGGGTACTTAGAGATCTGAACTCAAGGTCCCTCTGGCACTTTTTTCTTCTTCGGGCGGGATGTGTCAGGATGGCAACACCCCCAGCAGGAGGCAGAGAAGACCAGACACATCTCATCACACTGCCCTCATGATTTTGTATCATGTCTGGACCCAGAACAATAAAGGGCTTGTTTTTCTGGATCTAGTTTAGTTATTGGTCCACAACAGATGAAGTCTTGCAACGGCTGCTGACTTTGACAGGGATCTTAGTCATTTTGGATGAAAGTATTGTAAGAACAGTTCCACAGATTTTAGCACTTTCAAAGCCTTTTAACCCTGAATTGGAATGCCAAACCTCATCCTAAATTGAATCCTAAATCAAACCCCAACTCCTTGTCCCATTGCCTAATAAGAAGTATCATTGTCAGCCTTTGCAGAAAAACAGAATGTGTAATATTTGGTTTTGCTGTTGACCCCAACTAACAGCTCTCACACAAAGGCAGAACAAAGCATTATGCTTGACAGAATTATTTATTTCGGTTTTTAAGCTAGTACCCAGCCAGAGATTTGGATAAATTTATACAATGTTTCATGAAATATACAAAGTGGAATCAATTTCCAAAATATAAAACCCTCCCTATTTCACCGTCACCCACTCAGCTCACTTTCCCCGAAAAAGCCCAGGAGAAAAGATTAGCTTTGCAATATGAATTAAAAGTCAACAAATCCAGCCCCTGGAGGACCAATGCCAATAGTGAGGCCCGGACTAGATGACTTCTCTTAAAAAAAAAAAAAAAGTCCCCACCAGCAGCCCTCCCTTAACTATACCAAAGGTGAAGGTGCTTCCACACACCACAGATGCATGAGGAGAGAGTGCATCTCAAAAGGTACTCAGGAATCCAACCATATAGGACTGCATTGCACAATTTACATTCAACTGCAAGCCAGGATAGATCATACAACACTCCGAATGAGAAGCCACACTCAACAAGTGGGTAGTTTTATTCTTCACTAGCTGAAGTTTCAGTGGTGGTGATAAAAGATAGCCCCCTACACCGCATATTACAATAATCCTACCTGAAGGTCACAAAACATATTTCAGTGGTTTGCACCCTGGCCAAAAACTCTTCATAGTTAAAGATTCTTTATGGTTCAACTAATCTAACTTGGACTGTGACTTCCATCACTAGTGCTCTAACCAGGTTTTTTGAAAATGATTCTCTAAAAACAATATATTGGTATTAATAAGAGTATCATTTAAACTTTTAGTTCCAAATGGTATTTAAACATGTAGAATTCAAGGGATTTGCTGAAACTGTATTCTTATCAATTTGTCCCTTGAACAGAAATCACCAGTTTTTCCCCAACAGTGAGTGTCTGAATCTACCAGCAACCAAAAAAGAAAAAAAAAAAACCTGAAGAATTTAGGAAAATTCTCTCATCTCTAAATTGATGAGGGAGAGAAATCTTATTGATATAAACAGTGATGGTAGTGAGTAAAAGAGATCAATAGCTTTAATTCAAATCAAGAAGATTTAGTATTAACATTATGAAGAGTTGCTATTAACTTAACTTTTCCCAAGTATCATTGTCATAAACAGAGATTAACTTGTTCAAAAGTACTCAACAACTGCCCTAAACCTACTTCAGAAAATGACCCTTAGCTGGTTAATTAACATCTACCAGTAGTGAACGCCTTCTAGCAATTATTGCATAATTGTACAATTCACATGCAGAAATGAGCATTTTGACTATATAGTCAGTGCCAGACATTGAGGAAATATTTTTTACAAGTAGCATCTCTGTACGTTCCACAGTCAGTATCTAGAACACATTACTGAGGATAGAAACCATTGCAGATAACTATTCCTGTGTTACATAATTACATTATTCAATGGCTTACGTCCATTAAATAGCAAATAGGAGAAGATTACTGCTCAATTATAAATCTTTAGAATCATTCCAATTGCTTATTATTATTATTATTATTATTAACCACCAAGGAAAATGGTCAGTGTTGAATCTCAGTTTTTTTCCTAATTATTGCAGAAATGATGGGGCAGCTTCTAAGTTTAGCAAAGAGCTGTTGCTTTTAAAAACCATGAAAAACACAAATTGTACTTTATGAAAATAAAAAATAATGGTTCCTTCAAAATTAGTCATTATTGCAGTTAATCACTGGTTTTGTTAAACTGTTAAACATTAACCTGTCAGCTGACAGATCCAGTCGTTTATTACTCTAAGAGATTTACACAGCAAGCAGGCTTTATAGGGCAATAGGCCAAACAAAATAAGCGAAGTATCCAGAAGAAAACTGTTTCTTCAATCTCTAAACCAGCCTGTGAAAACCCCAGGCATGTAAAAGACAGTGAGTTAAGATCTTTGCATGATTTTCCATGAGAAGAGGGTAGGACTCAGTGACCCAAAGGACCAATGTGGGCCTATAGGAAAAGCCTCCTTGCAAAGCACACGCTTTCTTGAGTTGTTTGTTTCATTACAATGATTTCTGGTGGGAGGATATCGAATTAGGGATATGGCCCTCATTGTGCGTCTATTTTGGAAAGCCACACCAACTTTTCTACAGAATGAAAGGCAAATGAGCAAGTCTTTTTCATTATATTAATGCTCCCATGTGATGGGAGTTCAGGATAGCATTTTTTTGGTATACCCAGCAACACTTCAGGCATAGAGGTGGTTGAAACTCAGAATTCCCATTACACAGAAAATTCTGAATATTGAAAAAAAATCAATTCCAGTTTGGAAATTTCCTACTGAATGGAAATACCAGAAAAGATATTGAAGCATTGTGTTTTGATATTGGCATTTTTTTATTTTTATATTATTTTTAATATACATTTATTTTTATTTTATTCTTCAATTTGTTAACAGTTGCTACTCCAGTAGAGTAAAACATCTTATTTTGTTGCTCAAAGTGTCTCTTGTTCAGTGTTGTTTTGGAACACTTAGACCCTTTGAACAAAAAATAATATAAGCACTCAGTATTAAATAGAATAGCAACTACTTTTAATATCCTTGTGTTAGCCTGGAATCATTTTTCTAGGATATTAAATGCAGCTGCTACTTTCATTAATACTGATCACAGAATCAAACTATTTCATAACATCAAACAAAAGACATTTTGAACAAGAAAAGATAAGAAGTTTCATTCTACTAATTAGAGTAGCAGATGTCAATTTTAAAAATGAAATATAAAAAATGTAATATATTAAATACAACATACATAAAATTATATTATACACTTTTAAAGCATTATGCACAAATTTAAATTTAATTTAAAATAAAAAGCTAGATGAGCCGGACACCTCTGGGAGCTGGGCAGTTGTCTCCCCGCCTCTCAGGACGGCCTCGGTGCGCAGCCAGGAGCCTGGGAGCCCTGGCTTGTGAGCAGCCTGTCAGGTGAGCTGCTGAGGAGCTGGGATCCTCCAGTAGAATCAGAAATCTGCCTAGCTTCAGTCAGAATTTCAACAGATTCAACATGTTCCTGTAGAATGTTTAAATTCTGTAGAATCAGCATTTTCTGATGGAAAACTGTTCCATCAGAAAACTTCCAACAGCTCTACTCTGTTAGATGTCGCTTTCACTCTTTTAGTAAACACGCCAAACACTAGCAGAGACAATCAGGCTTGTAATTATTAAAATTAGGATTGGTTTTCAATAAGGAATATTGACATATAATATGGTGGCTTCTGTTTAGTAGATTAACAATGGGAATGCAGTCAGGAGTTATGTTCTATTCAAGAACCTTCCACTTGTTTACTGTGTGACCCTCCTTAAACTACTCCTTAGTACTTCAGTTACCCCATCTGTACCTTAGAGATAGTAATACTTGCCCACTGCAGCAAATTTCTGAAATCTACAAATGGAAAGTGCTATAAATTTGCAAAATATTATTGTGTTAATAATACTGATAGACTTATCCAGAATTGTCACTGCTCACAACTGCCAGCAGTTGAAAACTATAATTAGAAAAATTACAGGGGCTGGGTGCCCTTGACTCCCACTGAAGTCACTGGAAGATAGTGGTGTTTGATATCTAACAGGAGGTGCTCAGCACTTTGTAGAATCAGGTCCCAGTTTAGTAACATTTCCTTCTTTAAAAAAAAACAAAACAAAACAAAAAAAGAAATCTTTCCTTTGTTCTTCTGCATACTGTCTCCAGTTGAACTATACTTCTTACGTATCCAGGTCCTGCCAAGAGATCATTAACAACACGTGTCAAAGACAGAGTGAGTCTCATTGGTGAAGAAAATGTACAAACTTCAAATCTGAAGTAATCTTCACATTAAGAAGTAAAACGATAAAATAGTTGGTATGTTAATGAAAATGCCTGATATTGGGAAGTTTTCACCTCTACTTTCAAATCCTTTAATAATTTTTAATTATAAGCTGAGCCTTTTTTTTTTATACAGCTCACACATTTAAAAAAAGGAATGATGTTCTCCTACAATGGCTGCTTAAAACCAATAGAACGTGTGCTAACATTCTATATTACACTAAAAACAGATTAAAAAAAAATAAGGGGTTTGTTTTCAACTGAGGAACTCTTTTGTATTCTAACCCATATCTTGGTTTGGGCTTTGTAGTGGTTTTAAAACATGGGATGATCTTACTCCTCCTATGTGCTGCACTTTCTGTAGGCATCATTGGGTAAGATGAGAATCCAGACACAGCTTTTAACTATGAAGAAATGCAAGACCCTTTTCTTTATGGTTAACTCAAATATGGCTGAATTTAAAGGGCCCAGTTTTCTCTTCCACTTTACCCTAATGTAATCCTACTTGTGAAAGAGCACTTTGTGTGTTATGAGAGTGCATGAACACTTCTGCTTTGCCTCTTGGTTACGGTTCACTTTTTTAAATGGGTGTGTCCAAATCAATCCAATATTATGTCAATAGTGTAACAGAGTGGGGGGGGAGGAACAGATGTACTCTGCCCTCGTGGGTCTTGCGCTCTTCCGGCCCGGCCGGTGGGGCAGCTGGGGGAAGGTTTAGGGAGGGGATGGGGCCCGCTCTGCCCCTGAGTACTGCTACCTTCCCTTGGGGTAGTCTGTGGACCACTTCCTGCTTCCCCAGCTGGTGGCCTGCCTCCAGTGCTGTGGCAGGAACTGTGGCAGCTCCCAAGCTTCTGCAGACTGCAGGCTGCAGTCTCCTAGCTCCAGGCTGCCAGCACCAAGCTGCAGGCTTTTAAACTGCAAGCTCCAAACTCTCAACTCCAAAACTGTAACCTGTAACCTCTTAACTCTCAACTCCACACCTCCTCACTCCAAACTCCACACCTCCTCACTCCAAACTCCACAGCTGCCTGCCTGAACTGAAGGCTTTTAAGTGTTTGGGGCGGGGCTCCTTGATTGGCCCCAGGTGGCCTAATTAGCTAAGCAGCTCCAGGTGGCCTAATTAGCTTAAAGCAGCCCCAGCTGGATCACCCAGGGAATAAGGCTTTGCTAAGCCTGGGGCTAATATACATGCCTTCTAGCATCCTTGCATAGCCATCTTGCCTGACCCTGTCACAACAGCAAGTGTTAACTTACTGGACATATAACTACTGCATATGGTATACATATACCATCCATATCACATACACAACTCTGGTCAAGTTTAGAGTCGTACTTTCATCAATAAATCAGCTTTTTTAAGCAACCAAGAAAAAAGATCCTTTTAAACATGGGCCAATAAGAAACTTTCATTAGCAGTGTATAGTCTGAAAACAAAAACCACCATATTACAAGGGAAATGTTATAGAAGATGAACTCTAGTATGGGATTTAACAATAAGAAAATACATGTAAAAATACCTGCAGCAGTCTATGCACTATGGTCCTGATCCAAAGCCCACTGAAACCAATGTGAGTCTTCCTATATTTCAAAGGGTACAGAAAAGGCCATAGTTTTGGAGTTTCTAATTACCAACTTGCAGTGGATTATTTGCATTTCAAAAATCATGTAGCTAGATGTCTACATTCTATCATTTGTGCAAACAAGACTGGAAGCCATTTCTTAAAAAAGTGACCCCCAGTATCTAACTTGGAAGTTACCTAGCCTTAGTAAGAATTATGTACTTTAAATACACACACGCACACATGCAGGCACACCCTTTCTGTTTTAACAGAGGACAAAGAGGCAAAAGGTATTTTAAACCATGAAAATTGAATTTTATTTTCATCGCTCTAGAACAGTGCATTTTTCACATAATTCCCATTATATTTGAATAGATTTTTAAAAGAGCCTGTATGAACTGACATAAAACAATTATTTCCAGTGGAAAGCCTATCAGACACCCCGCCCCTCTTTTAACTACAACAGTGCTCTTAAGTTCCACGACATGGTATATGCGTTAACAATGTAACACTACAGCAAGTCTGGGCAAGAATTTATATAGTCCTCTATAAACATAGGAATACCTTTATATAAAGCCAAGGCAGCATGTTCTTTGCAAAGAAAGGATAGTAGTAAAATCAGCATGAACCAGAGCAAGTCCATATTAGACAAATCACCTACTAAAGACAGTGATGTCAACTACAATAAAACGTTTTACAGACTAGAAATATGCGCCTGTGGTAACCTGGGGTAGAGAGCTGAAAGATTTTGTTTTCTTGGCTCTTTATCAGCAAGCTAATTATACCAACTTTTCAATTCACTTACAATACTACACATAGGGCCAGCTCCAGTAAACATAGGTGTATTTTGCTTGGGTAAGGAAAGGCAGATGTGACAGTAGTGCTTATACATGAAAAGATACTGATGATTACTATCATATATTCAGAAAAAGGTGGCAAATCTGGAGTAGCAGGCAGGTTTGTGTATGGATGCTTACACAGTAAAACAGAAAGCTTCAGAGCGTTAAAATATTTAGATCAATTACCAAACTATTTTGTGCTACCTCCTCCCTCTACTCACCTTCACAGTTGTAACTGTATACAGCTACGGTTGACCTTTCAACCAGATTCTCATCGTGGTGCCAGCTCACTGCCATATTCCCCATTCCAAAATAAGGCTCTTGTTTCAAGTATGGCATTTGTAGCGGATCCATATAATTTAATAAAGTCAGGTTATAAGATGTTCTGTACTTCAGATTGGTGCAGTCATTCCGTGGTATATAAAAACTACTTTGATCTTCCAAGAAGGACCCCTTTCCCTTAATAAAAGTAGCAAAATCCTGTTCTGTGTCTGTGACAGCAGTATCTTCAGTTTCTTTGGTCTCAGATAAATTCTCTTCTTGCAAAGCCTGTACTGCTTCTATATTCAAGTAGTCATTAAGTTTGATTAATGCTTTACAAGCAGCAAATATTTCAGGATTGCAATATTTTATTTCATAACCCTCCATAGGCCATGGAACAGTAAATAATCTTGTGTTCAAGTATTTGTAAGTGCATCCTGGGTTTCCAATTAATATACGAGACACTGGTGTAAGAAAATCTTTTCCTTTAATCCTGACAAGATCTTGGAAGAAACAATCATGTTTTTCCAACGTCAAAAAGGCTTCTTGCACTACCTGATGAAGTTCTTTGGGCATCTTATCAGCTTTCTTCAGGAAGAATTTGGAATACTTGGTCTTCCACTAAAAACAAGAACAAACAAAAGTGTTATTTTTGTAAGAACCAAAACATATCTTAAATATCCAGGTATATATTTTTAAGGCTATGTTCATAGTCACTACAAAGTAAATCTGAAATGTTTTGCAATAAGGAAGACATAGTACTTTATATTTGTTTAGTACTTTCACATTATGAGGTACCTTAGAAAACATATAAATGCAGTGTCACTGAAAACGCAGCAGGCCTGCTGCACAGGCACAACAGTAAAGCGAGGCAAAATTCTGGACAATGACCATCACCAGAGCAAACCCCTATTTTTAAGACAAGGGTCACAGAGCCATCTTAAATTCTTAAGATTTCATCCAAAAACATCACGACCACCATCCCATAAACATAGAAAACACTGTACTGAACACATTAACTTACTTTGGAAGTCTGAGGGCCCTCAGCTGATCCTGCTAAGATTTAAAGCATGCCTCTAGGTATTCCAAACTTAAGGCTTTGGCCCACAAGGTATCTCCTTTGGTCATGACTACTTGTTACATTTGCTAAGGAAGTCACATTGTAGATAGGATACTGACCTCATGACTCTTACACTCCAGCTTAGTAGGGAGAAGAGACCACCTCTGGAAAGACAGAGGTAGAAAGGAGAAAGGGTGACTACAGCTGTGTGGCGTAATTCCTTAATAGTGATGTAGGCAAAGCTCTGTAGCTGTCTACAGTAACATTACTCTCCTGTATACTTTTTGAGAACTTTTATTAAGGTGACAGGAGCTTTTGAAAGGTGTCAGACTGACAGCCCCATTTTCCTGTTCAGTTACTGCATGTTTGTGCCATTTATTATTTTGAGCTTCTCTGTTTTAGGGAGGTTAATAAGCACAAATGCAGAAGTTTCCCCTTGCCCACCACATTTTCATGGGTCAAGCTCTGTGGTTAAGATCTACTTGCCATACAGTAGTGTCTAGAGTCATGCAGTAGTGAAACTGCTAGGGCAGCTGATATTACATACTGCATCAGATAGATCATTTGAACCGCATTCCTCCCAGCACATAGGTACCACTAGATAACAGCACTTCCAAGAGATTCGGATTTGTCTTAAGCTAGTTTAGTGCAGTCAAAGAGTGTGTGGCACAATATGTGCAGTCATCTGTGCTGTGTACATTTTCAGCGTGTTTCTAGTTCTCTCTCAGTTTGGGCATTTTCTAACTCTATTAATCCAAAATCTCTTTTAACACGTAAACTAGTACTGAGATACCACTCTGGTGAACATGTATAAATGCCCACATTGATTGCATAGACAGGATACATTAGATATGTATTAGCAACAGCCAACTGTTCGGATTACATTAGTTGGGCACCAACCCATATGGAATAAAATCCAAATCAGTAATACACACACATATATTTGATGCTTTAAAAAGGGCCAATTTTACAAAGCTGAAGACAATTATGAGCCAAATTAGCTAGAAAAATTTGATTAGAAAAATTTTAATAATAATCCTTAGCTTTTCATCAGTAGGCCTTTAATGACTTTACAAAGGAGTTCAGTATCATTACCCCAATATTACAGAAAGAGAAACTGAGGCACAGGGCAGTGAAGTGTCTTGCCCAAAGTTACCCAGCAGGCAAGTGGCATAGCTGGGAATCCACTCCTGAGGCCACATTGCTTCTCCATAATAATTTCATGGTAATTGAAAACTAAAAATAGTTTACTAGATGCCTCAGAGAAACAGAGAAAGAATGCTACACTGCTTTAAAAAAGGGAGAAGTAACTATAAAAAAATTAAAATATATTTTACATCATGAACAAATGGAAAAAAGGGGAATTTGATAGCTATGAACATAAATCAGAAGCTTGAAATTGTAGAAAATTGATTCAGGAAGCAAAAAGACACAAGGACAAATCAAGGGAAGAGTTAAGGTCAATAAGGAGTTTTTAAAAATATATTAGGAACAAAAGGAATTCTAACGATACCGATCGACTGCTAGAGAGAAATGGTAGAACTGTCCATAATAATGCCGAAAAAGCAGAAGTGTCCAATGAATATTTCTGGTCTGTATTTGGTAAAAAGCCATGTGATATATTTATGTGACAACGATGATGATTAAATACTTTCTGTTCCACTAGTATCTCAGAAAGATGTTAAACAGCAGCCACTAAAAGACAGATATTTTTTAAATCATCGGGTCTAGTTAACTTGCATCCAAAAATTTTTAAAAAGCTGGCTGGAGGAGCTCTCTGAATTGCTAATCTTGATTTTCAATACATCTTGGAACCCTGGAGAAGCTCCAGAGAACTGGAAAAAACTAATAAGCCAATATTTTAAAAGTGTAAATGGGATGACCCAAGAAATTATATGCCTACTAGGCTGACATCTAGAACAAGAACAATACAAATTTAATATGGCACACATTAAACTGATTAACAACTGGCTGATAGGTCTCAAAATGTAATTGTAAAAGTAGAAACATTATCAAGCAGCTTTGTTTTTAGTGGGGTTCTACAGAGATTGGTTCATGGTCTAGACTATCTTTTTTATCAATGACCTGAAAAAATAAAATTATTTCTGATAAAGTTTGCAGATGACAAGAAAATTGGGGGAGTGGTAAATAATGAAGACAAGTCATTGATACAGATTGATCTGCAATGAGTGGTAAGCTGAGCACAGGGTAACCGTGTGTTTAAATATTGCCAAACATAAAGCCATATACCTAGGAATAAAAAACGCAGGTCATACTTGTGGACTATCCTGGGAAAGAAGGACTCTGCCAATTAATTTCAATTTTCACCACAGAAAAGGAATACAGTGCATCTTGAAGGTATCACTCCAATGCACTAATAATTGGGCTGATTACTGGTAGAATGGGGCTGTACCGCCATCATGATTTTTTTTTTCCATTTATCCATCTAGGAGACACAAATCAGCATGTTGTTCTTTATTAATAATCTAATCACATTTTAAATGGATCCTTACATAACCCTTAGAGTTTCAAACAAGAAAAAGTATATGATTGCTTGTTAAAGGAACACTATCCTATTTAGATTTACATGAAAACGTATCCATCCAAGCTATGAGCAACCTTGTATAATTTAATTTTCACAATACATAAATAATAGGCTGCTCATTCTATTCCAAGAAAAAAAATATGAATCTCCACAGCTAACATGATGATAAAATATCATGCCCTCTGTATCAGCTCATCCCTTTCCAAATCCCTGGGAGAAAAAAAAAAGGACCTTGACATTGCTGCAGTTGTTACTGGGATGTTATATAATTGCAAACAGGAAGGGAGTTGGACCACAACACAAGTTCTAGCTAAAGATTAGAGACACACAGTGAAAAAGTTTGTGAACCCTCTTATAGAGCAAGTGCCAGTCAATTATCTTTATATTTACTCCGTTGAAAATCAAAACAAAAGCACAACCACTACAGTCCCTCTGTGAGAACATCAGCAGATGAGACCATTGCTGAAAACTATATTGGAAGACTGCTAGTTGCAACAGAGAATGCACAAAAAATACACTACTAGTATGCCTGGGCTAGGCGACATTTAAAAATATTCCTCTCAAACTGTAACATTATGACACCCATATAAATAAGGAGAAGAAATAAATACAGTAAAAATCATCAGCGGTAAGATTTTTATTTTGTGCAAAAATTTGCAATGCATCATTTGGAACATTCTGGGATTCCCATTCTATTTCACCGCAAACAGAGTGTGGATGTGAGACGTATCTTGCTTACCTAAAGAACAATGACGGTAAAGTATTTAAGGCCTGTGGACTAATGAACTGTTATCCTGGAACTCTAAATCTAAAAACACTTATTACGATGTTCAGAAAGCACTTAAGCAACATGGGATTTTTGTTTTGGGAAAAGGATTTTTGTTGATATTCCTGACCAGTTCCAAAGTTGTTCAGTTTACAAACTAGGGCTCTTTGAATGAATACATCTAGTGGGAAAATCTGGTGGAGACTTTCATCAACAGCCTGCATTTTTTGCATGTACAAACGGAAAGTTTTAAACACTAAGGAATGACTGTAAAGGTTGGTGATTGTTCCTCTTTGCAATGTGTGTGTTCAGTCTCTCGCTTTTCCTTTGCATTTACTTTATATTCTGTTCCAAGTTATGGTCTTAATTGGATTAGTTATAGCCTTCCTACCTCCAGGCCTTGATGTTTCTCATTCTGACAATTTAACCCTACTCAGCCTTGGACAGAGGCTGCCAGCTCACTTAACAACCATCCCTGCCATCAAAAAAGGGAAGAGTCCATTAAGGAACTGGGTCTACCTTGCTATTACAATCTTTGAGCCAGACAATACTACATCCTCTTTTTAGCCTGAATTCCTGATCACCCAATGGAAGTGCGGCTGTTTCCTGCCTGAACCAGCAACAGTCACAACCACTTTTCCATTACATAACCATAAAAAGTGTAAGTCGTAATACTGTTCACTACCTAAGTATATTTCCATTTCCTAGCTCTCCAAGTTAAACTTGGTTTTGTAACTTGCCATTATGCTTAAGTTAATAGAGAGAAGGATTTATAAATCACGTGTTAAGGAGTTGAAGTAGAAAGCATCCAAAGACCCCTATTTTAGCAACAACAATGGGGAGCATTAGATACCAGGTAACTGATTAATAAATCATGACACTATTGGGTGGTAATTGTTAAAATTAATTTACTATCTGGTATGCTAAATGATTCACAAGACTATTCACAAAAATCCCCAAGGAAGCACTTTAAAAAAAAATCTGATTTCAGTGGCAACTGCAGGTGCTCAGCAACTCTAACAATGAGATCATTTAAGTGCCTAAGTTTAAATACCAAAGTTTGAAAATGTTGGCTAGTATCTATAAGCAGGACCCCAGGTATTCCAGTGTTCTGCAGTGGCAGAACTGTGCTCTAGAACCCCAATTTTGATTAAAAAAACCAAACCTTTAAAATGTCATCTGAGGGTTAACGGGAGAAATGCTGTCTTTGAGGCTGCATAGAAGAGCTACACAACACCTTTAAGAGGTGTCATCTGCCCCACTGATCTCAGTTAGAGCTCCAGAGACACTGAGTCTGCGGTTACACAATTCAGCTTTATCAAAGTTGCCAGGTATGGAATTTGCCAGTTTGTTGCACCCAGGCATCCAACATTTTGTTTTCAGTCCACTTGTCCTGCTGGGACCTGCTTGCAAGTGCTTCTTGCTCCCCAGCTTTTCTCACAAAGGTAAATTAATTGGATTACAGTACATGGTCTTTGCATCATTCCATCAAGCAGGCAACAAGGAGTTGAGATACTGCAACAAAATTCTAAGTTTGTAATCAGAGAGAAGGAAAACATAGGCTTGTGAGAACATAGCAGCAGCCGCCAAGACCCAAGGAGCCAAGAAGATGACCATTTCCACTTTCCCGGCACATACGGAGAAGGACACTCAGAGCTAGGCCATATGACTGCTGATACTCATGAACCGACTGAAGAATATAGTGAAAAACATCCATCATTAATAATAATAATTACTGAAAATAATTATTTTTATGTCAGTGAGTATTTCAACTCTGAGCCATATTTGTGTGTATGTATTTGGGAACATGAGGATGGGAATGAAGGCAATTTCATGGAGATAAAATATTTAATGCTACCACAGAATCTAGGGGTGCTTGTTGCAGGACTTAGCAGTTCTTGCCAGAGAATCTGATCCTATTGTAAATGGGTATATAGGGCTCTGCATATGAATAATGCTTAGAGAATAAATTAATGCTTTAGTAGTTCACTTGTGCAGCAGCACTCCCAGTTTTATTTGCAAAACTTTAATATAAGAGAAGCCCAAATTAGGCTTTTATATTAATCAATAGCTAAATAATATGCATCATCATGACAAATTTAGGAAGATGCTGTATATTTTAATACAGATTTTAAAACAGCGTTGATCTACTGAACTTGTTACATGAATCGCATGAGTAAAGTTTCAAGCAAATTAATAACACAAAGAGAGGAGGGAATTAAACAAGATGCTGCAAAGCAATTAGAAGTCTGAAAATACACATCTGAGAGGAAGCATACAGAGCTTATTAAAAAGAACAATATTTCACTCTCCTGTTAAAACATGGAAATGTGTTCCGCATTTCAATGTCAGCCAAATCAGAAGCATGTTACCTTTGGCTTGTGCGCTAAGATTACATGTTTAGTAACTATTTTATCAATATTTCTTACATGGTGTCTTCAGTGTTCTACCTAAAAAGTACACACTGGTATCTCAGAAGAAAACAGAAAGGGGAAACACATTTCAAATATATCATCTGAAAATATTGTTTGGTATTCTTTAAATCTCCAACCAGCTGTCATGCTATGTCCTGCACAAGGAAAGCATTAAGGGATCAGAAAACAATGTAAACACTGAATTCATATTGAACAAAATGCTGGTTAAAAATAATCATGTGCTGTACGCTGGAACTCTGACAGCAGGTGTTAAAGGTCAGTTCACTATGATGCTGCTAGAAGTAGTTATGTAACTGAACTTCAAAAATGAATATGAACATGCATAATTCTTCATACATATATTACATAAACAATATTTAAAACTCACCCATGTTGTGGAGTCAAACACATTATTTGTTTTCAAGAGACAGGATGACCACAAGTAGCTGGCTAGAGCTGCAAACCAGTGAGTAGATCCCCTGATAAGCAAACTGACACTTATATTTTACATCATGAGGTGTTAAGTTTCATTAAATTTTAAAGACATTTGTGAAGTCCTCTGATTTATTACTATGATTTTTTTCTGGGTTTTTTTTCTGGTCCCCCCCCCCCAGATGCTGTTCACGGTTTAGTTTCCAAAAGGGACACTGCTCTGGGTGAGGTTTGTGGTCCCATTCTAAAATCCTTAATCAGCAAAATGGCCATTGAAAAGGTGGCTCAATGAGAGTACTTTTTAAGTAGAGATTTCAAGATTGTGCTCAATGAATATCTCCATGCCTGTAGGTATGCAGTAGCTTTTGAGTGATACTCTACCTAACCCTTCCAACATCTTTTTTTCCAAACTACATTACTCACAAGAGGGAGATCCTTAACTGAGACAGGTCTTTCAAAACAGGGAAAGCCATACAAACTAATCTACAATCCATCATCATACTTTTTGTTTTATTTTGTTTTCTATAATCTCTCTCTTTTTCCCACCTTAAGTACATGTAGGTACTATGGAAATAATCTTAGTGGTATGAGTGCAACTTTGTGACATCCACAGATGCTATGTAAGTAACCATTTAAAATTCATACCATGGTTATTAAATGAAACGTGTTTGTGATGTCTGTCATAACCATGTATGTACAAATGTACATGTGCACGCACACACAAAGTACAGGAGGCATATTTTATGTACATACATTGCGAACTTAGTGAATATAATCCTTCCAACAGTTCAGTTGTTATCTCACCACCTGGCAATCAGTTCTACTGATATTCATTTGGTGCTTGATCCAGTGCCCACTGATGTCAATGGGAGACTTTCAATTGACTTCAGTAGGCTTTGTGTAAAATCCTTGATCTTTTAAATAATGCTAATTACTTTAATTTGGTCAGATTTAATTGCTTATCTTGTTCTCAAGGCCCTTCTACCGGTATGGATACTGTGAGACTCCACTAAGCAGTCTGAGCTCAGTCATGTCTTCCCGTCAGCTCTGCAAGGAAGGGGTAGGAAGTGTGGAGAACACACTGCTGGGCTCAAGCTATCAGGCCCAGATGCTGGCATAAAACGAGAAGGGCGCAGACAGAAGGGGATGTAACAGGATCAGATAAGGAGAAAATGGTGATTGGGACGGACCTAAAAGGGGCAAGAACTTTTACTTAACTTTGGTGAGACACTGGTAAGGAAAAAAGCAGAAAGAAAATATTAATCGCACGTGCATAAAAGACTGTGGAACTGAGCCAGGAGTTTAACCCAGACTTCCAAATCACAGTCCAGTATCTTATCCACAAGGCCATCCTTCCTCTCTACAATATGGAGTGCTGATGTCTCAAAATTCTTCTTGGCCATGAGCTCCTGTAAAAAAATATCCCCCCTTTCTGCAGCACAAGACCACGGCTGTTTTTTTGCTACTATATGCATCTTTGAGCCATATGTCAATACAAGAAAGTTGACATGGCTGTAATGTAGGAACTCTTGCTATAGTAGTTTAGGCTAAGTAAGAGATTCCTTTTTATGTCTTTCATCTTACTGAATGTGTTCCAACTTTAGTTTGACTGAACTTACAGTTCTTTCCACATGCTTTCTATTTGACCTGAGAAAGGTCCAAGATACACGTAGCAGCATTCTAGTTCTTTAATGATATGCCTCTGCATACTAATTTGGTTTTGTTATGCGACTATTGGGCCTGTTTTAGCTTTCCTTAAGTTTCATTTGAGGCATGCATTCTGGCTTTTGTATTTCAGGTTCTAGGCCAGGTCTTAAACACTGTGTATTGTTTGTGATTAGAATTCAACCACATATTCTAAATATCAACTCCCATTGACTTTAAATGGATTTCACATCAAAGTCCTTCATTCTGCTCTGTCCTGACTGAGTGTTGAAGGATCTCACTTCCCACTGAGTGCTGCCCTGCAAGCACTTCAGGCACCAAGACCTCAGGTAGGTCAGTCTCAGAAAGGAATTAGAAGAAGTGACATTTTACTCTTATCAACTGTAATTGTGCACCAGTAAACAAAGATTTGTTTGCTGTTTGATAAGAATGCCCAATCAAGTTTACTACAAAACAGGTTAAAAATAAGATACGGTACCACTTGGTGGAATTCGGCATCTCTAGGTGTCAGATATGGAAGCCAACTCTCTCCAAGTTCTTCAAGAAGCTTTTGTTTCTGTATAAAAAAAGGAAAGTATGACATGAAATTAGGTCAAAGAAAAAACTAACAGTTAAATAATAAACTAGTTTCATTAGTAATATAACAGTGTAGAAAATCAGTATTGTCTCACTAACCACTATTTAATGCAATTTAAATAAACAGGAGGATGTTTTGAGTTTCCCCAATTTTGGTTCAGTAGTTTCAGAGGATTAAATAGAGAACTGCCCTTATTACACTAAAAAACGTATTCATCCTTCAAGGTCCTGAGAACTTTGCCTGGTTTAAATGTTTGTTTATTTATTTGCTTTTCTTTAGTTTCTGCTTCAAATTCTGTGTCTAATGGGTGTAAAGGCTAGTGTATCTCAGGCTGTGGATTAACACCACACTCTAAACAATCCTGAATTATGTCTTAGCCTACGTGTCTGATATAGCGTCTGTTGGTTCCTGACAACCAAAAAAGAAGAGTAAACTTAGTCCTCTTTACTTCATTTCCCATCCAATCTTCCAATCTGACTTCATGTGGACCAGGAAATCTGCCTGCCCAATCAAACAGCCTGCCCAAGGAATAAGATCTGATGCTCGCAATCATCTGTCCACCACCTGATTGTACAAAAAAAAAAAAGAGTGCTTTCTCTACCCTAACTCCTCCCTTTCCTTTTCATATCTTTTCTTTTATCTTTGCTTATTTCCAAGTGGTTGGGGAAATTAATTTGACAGAAATAATAACTTTATGAGTAAAATGAGAATGTTGTGGTTGTAATCCACTTGTTATTTAAGAAAATTATTAAGAAAGAAAAGCAAGTTTGCATAACCTGAAATTTTCCTCCATGTACGTGTTCATAAAATAGATAACTCCATAATAAACACACACACACTGTCAGCTAACACCTTAGACCATGAAAGAGAGAGTTTGGCACTAGCCATCGAGTTTTTGAAGCAATAATTCTTAAACCGTAACAGGCTCATGCATATTCTCCCACATCAGTCAAATACCATCTCTGCATGAACCTGATGCAAAGAGAAGAATATTGAGAGAGCGTAAAATTCTGTTCAACCTTTGCCTATTGTAGCATATCTCATTTGTCTTTTTTTTTTTAAACCAGGCAAGGATTGTATCTGCTCAGTGCTGCACAAGATCATTGGTCATTATCAAATAACTAATAAAAATGATGATACTAACAGCTGTTAGAAATACTGCAAAAGACTAAAAGTTAGTCTTAACATTTGAATACAAGGGGCTTGAAATACTTAATATATTTTCTCCTTAAAATATTTTCTACCATATAAACACAACCATGAGAAATATTTAAGTTTTTCAGCACACTAAAAATGTTCATGTGGTACAAGAAAAAAGCTCATGAGTATCAAATGCAGAAATGTAATACATTTTATAACAATGTTAAAACTGAAACAAATCAACAAGTTCAAATCAAATAAGAAAAATCAAAATTAGTAGTTACACTTTTTCAATTCACCTAAGTCCATTCCTCTGCCATTATTCCCTATAACCCTACAGTACTTTCTCTAGTTTAACTGCAAATGGCTCAATTAATCAGGCTTATGCAATTTTCTGCATTAAAATATTCCATAGGCTTCCTTGTCAAGAAGATTTTCTTGATATTCACTAATTTGGCCTTTTTATAATCTCATCCCATTGCTCCTGGATAATGTCCTCCAGGTGCAATCCTAAATAGATCCTCCCCATCTGGTGTTTGCATCCTGAGAAGAATGAAAATCTTACATGGAACAATCTCTGAGCTTATAACGAAAATTGAGACAAGACAAGCTCAACTATTAAAAACACAAATTCAATGCTAGACTATAAAAGACAAAATATAAATTTTCACTACTCTTGTCCCGAGGTTACAGCACCAGGCAAATAAAGTGCATGCTTCACTTGCGGAGGGGAAGAGGGAACACTGAAGTATTTTAACTATCAGGTCAGTTAGTCAGTCTGAACCAAGAGCAGGAAGCACAGACTAGTAACATCACCACTCTAACTGCCATTCACTGATCCTAACTAGTCTGACAAGAACAGCATTGAAATTTACGAACTAGAAATGTACTCTGATCTCTCAGGTTACAGTTTTCTCTGGGGACACTTTATAAACTGACGATGAGTCACTGGTGAAACCAAGCAGAATGTGACTTTAGATTACATTGGCAGACAACATGGTAGTGTGCCACATATTCCCAAACAGTCATTCTTTTACGTTACAAAAACATTTATTTTAACATTATTTATTACTTTGAAAACATTAGGCTGCCTTTGCTGATCTTGAGACATATTTATAACTATTTTCTTGTTTTTACAATAAAAGTATATTAAACTGAAAAAAATCAAAGCACAAGGCTAACAGACAGAGGAGAACCACCAGACAATTTCTTTGTCAAATGCCAAGCTCTTGGCAAAAGCACACAATATTAAAAGTGTAGGTAGTACTAGCTCACATTTGATTGTCAGATCTGGCTAAGTGCTGCTCCTTAGCTTGATGTACAGACAAATACACACAGCTGGGTGGCATAACACACTGCTCTTCTCAGATACAAGAAGCAGTCACACAGATGTCAAATACATCAAGCTATTCACAAATTCCTCCAAAATATAAAATAAAATAAAAAAATCAAAGACCCAGCTACATCAGCTGTAGACTAAGCATAAGGACTGTTACATAAGTGTATTTACCAGCAACTTCAACACGTGCACTATAGGTGTACAGATCTGTAAAAAAATATATATTACCTATTACTAGGTAGCTATTACTAGGTAGCTTGAAGAGACACTTTTCTACATCTGATGCTTATATTTTAAAAATCTTTGTAATTAACAAGACCTTGGAAACAGAATGTTGATATCTGGTTTCCAGTAAAATCTGTGTGTGTTTCTTCCAAGTTGGCTTTTATACTGAGACTGTTGACAGGTGGGAATTACTTCTTGCTTACGTGTATCCTCACCATGCACTTGCACTGCTCTGGAATTCTATATACACTGCTCCTCCGTCTTCTGAGAAGGGAGTGGATCTCTGTGTAAATACATTATTTCCTGGATTGCTATAAATGTTAAGACATTATTTAGGGAAATAGGTGTGGGGTTGAGTACAGGTCTGAAAGCCAGGAACAGCTGCTTTCTAATCCCAACTCTAACATTTGTAATAAATTTGGGTGTGAGTGCACAAGTGTGAGTGCTGTTATCTTCTAGTGCTTGGCTCAAAGTGAGGGTAAGGAATGTGCTACCATCAGTTAAACGAGTTTTCCTTTAGCTTGAGTGATAGAAGACTGTGTTCTTGTGCAACTTTCTCCATACAATTATTTTATGACTATTTACTTTTCCAAGCAACAAATGAATGTACCAGTGCACGTATGTGGCCATTGGTAAGCTCCAGTAAATGAGCTGATGAGATGTGGAATCCATCTCCATGGATGCATTTGTTGGAAGCAGGGCATTACGCTGCAGCTGTTACTGCTCCTATCTGTTACACAACCAGGAGTGTAATGAAGGCATAGCAAAAGCACACTGAACTCAATATACATTCTGAAATATAATATGCCTGGTTAACTGTTTACCAATTAAGCAGTTCAAGGGGGAACACCACTTAGCAACATTCTTCAGCTGTACAAAAATTATCTGCCTGATGCATCATCATGCAGGGCATCAATACTATTTCCAAATGGATTTCTCTCTCACTTAATTGTAAAACTACGTAACACATAAGGATCCTATTCAGTGTATGTGCTATGAAAACTAAGCACGGCCTAGTCTTTCAAACGAAAACTCCCCACCTGTGCAAACATCACCATTCAGGAAAGCCAGAAGATTGAAAAGTACTCCAAGTTACAGACCAAGACTTTGATATGAACTTGTACACATTTAGACATGTGATGTTATAAAGATTTCTAAACCATGAAACATATTTGAAATGCAAAGAAGCACAAGTTAAATTTTGCAATGTAGCATATAATGTATTTATCATTCACTGAAGAGAGATTTTTTCACACAAATAGTCTCTCTGATGTCAAAGCAAGCAAAATTTGCCTCTTAATGGGGAATTATATTTGGATTAGGGTGCTCTCATAGAATTAGGTGAAAAGAATCATGCCACATCAATGGCAGTTATTTATTGTAACTGGAGATCTTTGAGATGCATGGTCCCTATCTGGATTCCATAGGTTGGTGCACATGCGTACCACGTGCCGGAACTGTTGGTAGTAGCGTCCATCAAGCTATGTGTGTGTTGCCACATAGTACAGCCAAGATCTTACTAGGCTGTGCAGGTTGATGCCACTTCAGGTTCCTGTTACCAGCAGGCAACGAGCCCGCAGCAGAGGGGATGGAGGACGGATATTGGAACCCAGATAGGAACCACACAGCTTGAAGAACCTCCAGTTACAGTAAGTAACCTCCATTTCTTCTTTGAGTGATGGTCCCTAGGTGGATTCCATACACAGGTAGCGTAGTGAGCAGTTCTCAACGTGGAGAGGGGCGTGAGAGCTCACTAAAAGTCATAATCTGCAGGACAGCCTGGCCAACCGCTGCATCTGCTGCTGCTTGTGGGGCCATGGCATAGTGAGCAGTAAAGCTGTGAATGAAAGGACTACATGGCCACCCTACAAATGTCCTGAGTATGGCAGACATGAGGGCATGTACCCACGTGGAGTGGGCGGTGACTTCAGGGGCTGGAAAGAGTATAACATTCCGCAATGCAACAGGAAATCCATTTGGAGAGGTTCTCTGAAGACAGGGCATGGCCTTGGCTGCGTTCTGCAATGGCAAGAATACGCCTGGGTGAAGCCGAGAAAGCCTAAGTTCATTGGAGACAGAAGGTCAGCACAAAGTGAATGCCAAGGGAATGCATATCCACATTCATCCATGCTTGCAATCTAATTTAATTTTCTGAATCATAACCGGACATGTCATAATGACCTACAGCAGGGGTGTCCAATCTTTTAGATTTCCTGGGCCACATTGGAAAAAGACGAGTTGTTTTGGGCCGCACATATAGCTGATGAGGGGAAAAAAATGGCACAAATTCTCTACAAATTAAGCAGATTGCCTTATTATTTGTCTCGACAAAAAAGTAGTCATCTGTCCATTTTTCTTTGAACAATCTTCCTTCTTCTGTAATCTCTCTCTTTTTTGGTTCGGACTTCTTTTGAGACGCTGTGGAAGCCATGCTGGGATTTTTAAAAAATACATTTAAAATTAGAAAGCAAGGGTTAATAATCAAATATATACTTACATATCCAACTAAAATCGTTTGTCGTTTACAAAGGTAGGTAGCAAGAAATATAATCAATTATCACTGGTTATTTACTGCACAAATCACTAGAAACATATGTCAAATCGACCGCTAAAAATTGCCGAATCAGCGTTCGCACTGTGGCGTATTCATGATGCGCATAGACATCTATTTCGCGCTAAGAGTAGCGGAGTAACCAACCACACAGGCGGCAATTTTAAATAAATAAAATAATTTGAGAATGATTTTATGAATGTCTTATTGCTAAAGAACGTGTTAAATCCAAAAATTCTTCGCTTATAAATCAATAGCATGTTAAAATTGTATTTGTAGTCGCAATTTTATAAAGTTTGTAAGTTTACGATTTTTTGTTGGGCCACATTCATAACGGACCTGGGCCGCATGTGGCCCGCGGGTTGGACATGCCTGACCTACAGTCATTACAGTCTGTAATCTAACTGCTGCATACATTTTATTTGGATTCTTTATTTTTTAAATGAAGAGATGAAATACTTCTAAGCATATTCCCCAAGATGTAATGACCGTAAAATAGGGAAAGACAGACAAGAGAGAGAGAAAATTTCATCCAGACAAAGCTTCTCATCCGAGAGCGTGAATCTCCCTTTTCCTTAGGCAAATGGGAGTACGTCGGTGTTGGACTGTGGCAGAAAGTGCAAAGGAGAAGATACAGCAGCTCTAAGCATGCTCTCGATTCTGAGAGCCCACAGAAGTCGCTTTGTGTAAATTCCACACGATCGGAGGTCATAATGGAGTGGTCAGATGAGCAGTGCTGCATGGCTGCATTAACTACACTCTGAGAAGAGAACAGTGAATTAGGCTCCAGTTCAGCAAAGCACTTAAGTACACGCTTATGTCTCATCGACTTCAATGCTGCCTAACTAAGAAGGGAGAGAAGGGGAAGGAGAACCAAGAGAAGCAAAATTCCCAGGGAAGATGCTACCAGAGGGAGGTGGGCCCTGCCATCAGCATGGAAAATCCATCTCCAGAGATGGCATTGAGCAGACATCTTTGTGTTCTGTTTTCCCATAGGTCATCAGAAATCAGAGGCTGTGCCCCCACCCCATGGATGCAAACTCCTCTTCTCTTGAGAAGATGATGTGGCCCCAACTCTATGAAATGAACTCCTCTAAGATTTTGAAGGTCTCTCTCCCACACCTGCTTTGGTGCCTCCAAATGGAAGTGTGCATTAGTCCCTTTCACAAGTGCAGTTGAATATGAATATATATATTGCTATCCAGCATTTTGACAGATGAATGGAAACACAACAAAGTCAGGCAATCAAAGGTGCTTGGCAGTAGTGTGGGAGAAGAGCCCAATGCGTGAGTGGCAGACCGCTCCACACTGGTTACAGATCCACTCGCCAGATAGAGGTTGGCGCGCACACTGCTTCCTGGCTTGCCTATGGGTCTCAGCCTGGACTCCTGGAGTCAGATTAGTGTCAGATTATATATAAAACTAGAATATATTACATAATTTCACTGCTCAAAATGTTTTCAGGATTGGATGGATTTATAAAAAGATGATGGGACAGGTATATGGGCAGAACTTAAAACTTTTTAAATACAGTGCCAAGCCCGTCCCTAGAAAGGCTCCCTCACTTTACAAGATCCTTCTCAAATTTGCCCCCCCAAATGCCTTATTTTTAAGACATAACTTATTTAAAAACTTGAAGCAGAAGTCTAAATCACAAGATGCTTTATATTGATATGTCACTTGCACTGATTGCCTACAACTGTTCTTGTTACTTGCAGTTAACAGTCTAGCTGTGGGGAGGGAGAGGAAAGGAGGACTTAATTGGATTATACACCTGTGAAATTGCAAATCTTTAAATTGATGAGGGAGTCCATGATACCTGTTGTCCATTAATTATACACAGAACATAATCTACGAGGTAATGAAACGTCTCCCAGTTTGATATCTCATTTGTAAAATTCAATCCAACCTCAAACTTGGCATAAAAGTTCTCAGATCTGGACCTCTGAATTTTGATTTTTAATTATATTTGAATTGGTTTTAAAGTTATAGTTGTCAGTATAAAGATCATCTTATTAGTTTAAGAAGTTTGTTTTCACTCATATAACCTAAAATAAAAGGTCTGTTTTGCACAGAACATAGCCTGCACATATAAAATCTTTGCAAAGGACATGTTTACATTAGACATGCTCCAGCTATCTTTTGTGCTAATACAGCTCTCTTTACTCATGTGTGATCAACATTGGACCTCATAATTATGGACCATTGTGTTAGCTGAGAGGCTTTCAGCTTTTAATGTGATTACTCTCAACAGATGGCTTTCAAAAATCTGGCAAGTCTTAGCCATGCAAAACAATTAGTCTTAAGAATGATCCATACAGTAGATATATGAGTACATGAATTTCTTTAATCACTTACACTGAAGACAGGGTTGGATTAAAAAGTCAGAAGTCTTCAAAAACCTCTCTCCTTCTTAAGGTCATATGAACTCTTATTTGCTTTGTACCCTGTGATTACATTTTTTTCAAATTGTCGTGACCAGCTCTCTCTGTGGCTCTTCTTTCCTCTCCCATTTTCTATAAAAATCCCTGTTGGCTCTGTGCTTGGCCTTTTCTCTTCCTTTTACAACTTCAATATAGGTGTCCTCATCTTCTTAGATATTCAGATGGTAGGTGAAGTTGTTACCTTCCCAATCTTAAGCAGCCTCCCTCCAAACAATCATGCATCTTGGCCTATACCTCAGATATCTCCTCTTGGATGTCTCTGTGTCAATTTAGATCTGACATGGACAGTCCTGAACATCTGATCTTTCCTCCAAAAGTCTCACTCATTCTCTGTGTCTGCAGACAACACAACCCTCCTCTATCATTCAGGCCTGCAATCTGGGGGTCATCTTTGACTCCTTCCTTCTTCCCACCCTTCATAGGCAGGATGCCTCCAAGTCTGGCTGCTGCTTCCTAAATAATACTTCTAAAATCCAAACTATTCTTTGTGCCCAAACAGAAGGTTCATTATCCCTGCTCATTAAATGTTTATTTTTACCGTAGATGTTCAAATAAAAATGTTTTGCAATTATTGGGCCTTACTTGCTTCTCACTTATATCAGTTTCAAACCATTGTAACTGTACTGCCTTCCATGGAGTCAATTCTTGATTTCTAGTGTTGCGATAGGAGAAAAATCAGGTTTAGTTTAGCAACTTTAGCCCATGGATTTCAGGAAAATTTAATGAATTTTGTCTCATTATCCCTAAAAGTAAAGTATAGAATTGTATAAATGAGTACGGAGAGGTGTAGCAACTTGCTCAAATTCACACAATTAGTGATATAACTGGGAAAAGTTAATCTTCTACAAGTACAGGCAAAAGTGTTATTTGCCTTTCACTCCTCCTTTGGGGGCCTGATCCAAACGAAAAGACTTCCAATAGATCAGGCTTTAGACAAAACATTCTTGGATCACATTAGTCTCTCCTGGGTTCATGGTTTAAAGTCTCACGTAACTTCACAGACAATACAAGATAGTACAGCCACTGTTTCATTTGGGACAAGTCCAGTGTTAACTTGAAAGAAACAGGTATTATGCTTTTTACGATTAAGGGATACTGACAAATTCAATTTTTTTAAAATAAATTTCAGTTTCTGATAAACAGCATTTTAAAAAATAAATCCTGAAACTATATTTTAAAATTCCTGAAAAACCAAAACAAAGAACAAAAAACAGGTTCTTTTGCTTCTCTGAATAGGAGTCTTTTAGCAAAGGAAAAAAATGACTGTAACCATGAAACTGACTGTGCCCAAAATGCTATCAAATGCACAAAGTAGGTAAACTACTATAACTATGTATAAAAATATGCTTTTTTTCCTCCTAGCTTTGTTTTATAATATTAGATAACGATAGTAGTTACAAAGAATTCAAGTAGAAGTGTGATTTTCAAGGTGACAGTGCTACTTTAACTTACTTGGTTTTCTAACTGTTACCTATTAAAACATTATAGTAACTGCGATCATTCAAATGGTTCACTGAATCCAGTTAAGTCAGAAATGAATACTGAGGAACAAAAAATGCATTCTAGAAATGCACTGCTGCTGTTTGTATTTTTCTATATAGGGCATTATCACAAAGAAAATTTCAGATAATTTCTTCTCTTTTCCATTTGATTCAAATGTAGATTTATATTTTCAAAATATCCTGGCATACAGATAGTGACACATTGCACTGCACTTGGGACAGTACAGCTCATCCTCCCCAAAATACCATACATGAAAGAGGCTTTATAGGTTTGTAAGGCCAAGAACCACATGATTTCATTTAGACTAATAAGAATCAAAATTCATGATCTAGGGTTATCAAAAAAATACTTAATGGCTCCTACCTTGTGTTCCCAAATTACATTCCATTTCAGAATATTTGCTGGTTTATGTAATCATTGTACATTTTATTGTCCCTTTAAACAAACCCGTCAGATTTTGAGTATATAGGACCTAATCTAATTGATTTGGTCATGGAGAAAAAAAAATAAGGAGTATACTACAGTAATGCAAACAAAGATCTCAGTTCTAATACCAGTATTTATAACTGAGCAGCTGACTAAAGACTGATATTCCTTCCTGCTAAGGTACTGTTTGGCTTTGCTTACCAATTCCAACCTTTCTTACCCCTTCCCATAAATCAACAGGCCACATTCTGGTTCTCACACACACGCACACACAAAGCCCAGTCATGCATATGCACAAAATACTTGACTGATGTAATTGAACTGAGTTAATTTATGCACTGAAACAGCTTAGCTATGTGTGAAAAATGTCTCTGCTATCAGTATCCCTTCTCAGAGGCCTGTCTTTATATGTTAAGGGTCCTCTAATTGTTGTTTTAACCTAAGGGACCATTGTTCTTTTGGCCAGTGGCTGTTAATGAAACAGGACTGGCAATCTTCTTGCCCAGTTGAGTGTTAGATTTGTCACACATGATTTAGCACTTTAAGTAATTATAATAGGAAGTTGAAATGATAAATCATTCAAACATGGCCTCTTTTTGCTGATAGAATGCCCCTGAGCCCCACCCCAGCAGACCCTATCAATAAACTGTTGGCATTACTGCAAGCACCTTGACAGCATCATCCATTTTTTGGTCCCTTTACCATTCGGCAGCCTCCTTCAGCAGGTATAGACTGGTTACTGGATAAGTTCTGCACTGGGAGAAAGGAAGCAAACTTCTTGCTCTGGGAAAAAATAATGGCCTACTCCCAAACAGAGTCCAACATCTATTAATTGTTCTTCAGATTTGTATGCATGAGAGAGAGAGAGAGAGAGAGAGAGAGAGTTTGTTCAGAGTGGCAAGGCTTTTATATATTTGGATGAACATGTCTTTTTGTGAATGTGAGGGATCTGAAAGGAGCAAAGACTAAGGACTATTTTTGCTTGGCTTTCTTCCCACTGTTTCATTGAAAGACAGTCAAACAGAGGCTGAGAAACTAAATACAATATATACCACTTAACCAGGCAGAGCTTAATCAGGATATCTCCCAGAGAACCCAATTAGCTTAATGACAGTAAGTGGAAATGGTTTCTACTTAATCCAGATAATTGTAGCAAAAATTCCTCCTAACACATACTGCCAAAGAGCTAAGTAGTATTTGTCCAGGTGTTAAATATAGGTGTGAAATGCTAAGCATCAGTCTTTTTACACAGGACATGCCAAACAAAGATTAAAAATCAAAACACACATGCCAAATAAAGATAAACTCTCTCTGGTATTTTTATTTCACAAAGAGTTCTACTCCATTGTAAGTGGGAAGAAGGATAGTGTTGTTGTTAAGACGCACAGTAAAGAGTTAGAGGATCTGATTCTATTCCTTTCTCCACCTTTAGGCAAGTCACTTAATTTCTCTATGCCTCTATTTTTCTCATCTATAAAACTCTAGGAGGGAGCAGGAGAGACTTGCTTAACAAGACACTGTGGCTTTATCTACACTAGCACTTTCGTTGGCAAAAGTTTTGTGGGTCAAGTGTGTGAAAAACACATCCCTGACCAACATTAGTTTCACTGACACAAGCGCCAGGGGAAACAGTGCTGTTGGCAGGAGACACTCTCCCACCGACATAGCTGCCACCACTCATTTAGAGTGGTTTAATTATGCTGAAAGAAAAACTCTCTCCAGTTGGCATGGAGCAACTACATGGAGGACCTTACAGAGGCACAGCAGCAGCACAGCTGTGCTGCTGTAAGGTCTGTATTGTAGACATAGCCTAAAGAGTCCTAAATCATTAGTGTTTGTAAAACACTTTGAAATCCTTGGACTGAAGTTGCTAGAGATGAACAAAACAATTATAATAAAGTATTATTTAGGTCTCTTCAACTGATCAAGCAGTTCACTTTTTTTTTTTTAAGATTGTTTTTCTCTTCATTCAAGATTATTTATTAAAGTGTATAAACATCTCCAGTAGATGTTATGATTTGCACCCAGATAAACATAGGTGTAAATTACAATAAGCATGTTGGCGCAGGCAAAAGTATACTTGTACTTTAAAAAATAAAAACACACAGAAAACAGTATGAAGCAGGAAAGCTGCATAAGCAAAAAGCCAGGGCATATACGACGTGTCCAATTAAGTGACTATATTAAACATTTTAATATAGATTTAGGCTTGCTAAAGGCTTAACACTCAACAATGGATGTCTTTTGGCATCACAAGCTGTGATGGTCTTGTATTCTAATACAACAGCCACCATTCTTGGCTGACCACCAACGACTAAACCAGGTAGCTTCCAGAACTAAAATCATGTATTGCTACAGCTTGAGCTAAAGAATCAGGGTCTCTAAATGGTTTGGTAACAGACTCATCTTCTTTGCAGATCAGGCACAGACGGGATTTTGCAAGACAGACTCACTGATGGGTTATGCTATTACAAAATTTCTCTGATGAATTCCCATTCCATTGATAATTTGTGCATAGAAACAGAGGGAAATTAATGTTTAAGTTTGGAGATGGATAAACTAAAAGTGCACTTGCCCTCAATTTTGAGCTGTTATTTGTATGTTTCCTTCCCTGAAAATGAAGGACAAACCTTTGAAGAAAAACAAGAACCACCTCAAAAAATCCAAAAATTAAGTTCTCAATCTAGAATGCAAATTCTTCAGAGCAGGGACTAACTCTTCCTATGTGTTCTTCCATTGCCTCACAAAATAGGACCTTGAACCTGACAACTGGTCTCTGGATGCATCTGCAATACAAATAAATGATACTGGCAATAATGAGTTTATTAAGCACTATACAGTTGCTGCAGCAGCCACTACTGTAGTTATCTGGATTGTAGAGGACAGAGGGGAAAAAAAATGCCCCCCCCCGGATCGTATGAGGGAGTGCAGTCAACTGGGACTCCTACAAGGTGCAGCACGTCTAGCTACTGTGAGGGAAGAGGAGATGGGAAGGCCACTTCGGAGTTTGGAGAAAATAGCTCTGTGGAATATACTAATATCCCTCTGCACTCTGCATTTAGAAAGGGCAAATACCAGGCTTCTGCCAGCTGCTGGTGCTGTTTGTTGCTCACTGTGCCCCCTCACCACTATTCAGGCTCATACATGAACCGTTAGAACTAGCCCAAAGGGTCCATCATATGATGTAATCAGATAACATCCGTTATTGTAGAATTATTAGAACAAGTTCCAATTCAGGGAGATGCAATCAGTTTCTCTGCAGCCCTCAGAAAATATTGAGCACAGCTGAGAATCCAGGATTGTTTTTATTATTAACAAGAAAAGGATCTGAAGTGTAATGCCAGTATGTTTAAAAAACAAAACAAAAAACTAAAGGTTTTTTAAATCACCTGAAACTTAAGATATTATTTAAAAGATATGGCACCCAAAAACAGTTGAAATCAAAATGTGAGTCTAGAAAATATCTACACATTTTTTAAAGACCCCAGTTTGATATCAAGTGCAGTTTTCAAAGTCCCCTTGATAACAAAGCTAAAGATAGTGTTAATGTAGAAATAGCAAGTGCTAAGTGCAAATGTTTGTGCCCATATGATCAACTAAAGGGAAGATCAATAAGCAGCCAGAGCATTACATTTCACATACTGTAACTGTCATGCCCATTACATAGTATTTGAACATCCTCATACGCCATTACAAAATTGTTGGCTCTTGACATTTTCTTTCTGAGGTAAATTTGAAATTGTTTTCCATAGATTTCACATGTCCAGTAGGGTTATAAAGCAAGGTATCTCAAATTTAGCAAGATTTGTAGAACTTTCCAGAGGCAGAACCCCTTGATAACTTATTTCACTTTTGTTTTATTTTTGAGGTTAGGAGGTGATAGCTAAAATATTTATTGTGTGTTATACTGAACATGTAAAAACAACAAGGTATTATCAAATTATATTAGGCATAGAGGGACAGACCCCACTCTTAACAATTTTGGGGTAGGCCTATGATACTATTTTTCTCCCCTACATAGCTGATTCCCATCTAAAACAAATACTCCATTATGCATATAGCTATCCTAGGATTTTAAGGCGAGGCCTTGTGAGATGATACTATGCAATAAATCCCAAAATTAACTAACTGACAGTTTATTTTAAGAGCAGGGGAATTGGGTGGAGAGGGGTGGTTGGGGAACAGCCTGCATAGTAGGTCTCCTTCGGCCTCTGCTGCAGAAGTGGAACCCAGTTGCTTACTTCCGTCAATCTTTGTGATTCAGTTGTCTTTGAAAAAAGGACATAACTTTTTTTTTTTAATGGAAATAGATTCTAATTGAAATGTCTGTAAATCAAAGGGGCCGTTAGCCCTGACTTCAACAGTGGTGCAGTCCCCAAAAAAGGCACTGAATGGAAACTTGGCCACGATTCCATAAAAAAAGATCATACACAAAGTGTCCGCAACTTCTAAATGGATAGGACAATTACCGCAGATATTATGTATTTTCTAAACTACACGAGTATAGTGTGCATGTAACATCTTTTCATATGAATGCTTTTCAGGGATATACTAACTGATGGCTCGCAGAAAAAAACAGTTGGGATCAGATCCAAGGCCCTTCGAAGCTGATGGGAACTTTTCTACTGATTTCTAAGGCCTTTGGATCAGCTCGAGGCATAATTTCAGAATTCATTTACAAACAAATCTACTTAAAAATTTATTGAAAATTACCAACGACTCTGTCAATATATGTAAAGCTAACATGCTCATCACCATTTATACAAGTGTGTGAGAAGGTATTTGATCAGTCATTCACATATATACTTATTTATATATGTTACATATTCATGGAAAAACGCTAAATTTTATAAGCATTATAATACAAATCTTTTTTCACATGAAATGGATTATACATTAGGTTCCAAATATGATATTATGTTATATGCCAGGCCATAGACTATCGTGCATGTCTACAATAAATACTTCTCAATATATTTATAATAGGAACCACTTTTATATTAGTTAATCTGTTCTCTTATTAAGTGTGAGATATTTAAAGCATATGGTATTTAGAACGGATATCAATTATATGTATAATTCTTCCATTTGGGTAAAAACAGTCATATTGATGGTATATATTAAATGCTATCACTATATTAAGACAAGAGAAGTAACTTTCTAGCCCTGCGTTCTAAAGGCAGGCACTGAACTCTATCTGTTCCCTGCACTCATGCTCTGGGGCTATCTACAATAAATAGTACTTGCTGGCTCTTTGAGCTTTGCATCTGTTTTTCTCCCCCCCTCACTCAATAAGGTACATCAGACTCTAGTCTAGCATATACCCTCTCCTCTGACTGATGTGTCTGTTTGACTGGCAGTTGAAGAACCACATTCCACCACTACCCCTCTGCTGGACTTTCAGAGGTAAACACGTACCAGGCCCTGCAACTTTTTGGATCTGATCCATGGCCTGCAACTGACTTACCGTGCCACCCGGGGCAACTCATTTTCACACAGTTTCCCCATCTGTAAAATGGTGATGATGGCATTTACCTAGAACACCTAACTCAGAAGCCAGTTCTGAGATTCACGTTTGTGCATTGCTTAGAATACACATCTCACTATTTTAATGCTAAATATAACTTAATGTGATAGGAAATAATTATTTAATTTTCCTTTAACATGCCTGGATGGTTTGAGATCCAATCTCGTCAGATAGTTTACAGTTTATTGAGAGGCAAAATACAATACAGCATTGAACTATTAGAAAACAGATAGATCTGTTAAGACATTTGCTGTGTGCCAAACAAAGACATTCCATAATACAAAGGAACCACTCTAACAATTTGCTTAAGAATATATCGGTTGCACAACAAAGTTAGGCATTATTGTTTCTTAAAAGAATGCTGTCTTATTAATCACAACAGTTTAACAGCTCTAGACACCTGGGAAAAATTAAACATTTAACTCCCACTTTTCTATTTTATTACTTGAATGCTTAGAGTCCTATAGGCAAGGGGGGACAAAAATCAAACCCACATTCCCTCACAGCTAGGATAAATCCTGTTTGGCTTCTTCCATTCCTCAATACCACAGGATCAGCAGAAATGCAATAGGGGTAGGAGGAATGAGCAATCTAAGGGTAGCCAGAGGGAGATGTGAAGAGCCATTTTCAGAGTGATCCCTGGGCAGATGAGTAGAGAAACTCCTCCTCCAGGAGCTTACCTCATCAGTGATAACGTGACAGACTAAGTAGTATTGTTGCCATTAACGGAAAAGTCATGCCTGTGCTTTGTGCACAAGGGTTCATACAAAATGAAGGGGAGATAAACACTTGACTAGCACTGACCATACTTTCAAAATCTATTTAAATATACAAGTATTTCATCCTCAAGATAGGGAAACCTGCTACATAAACCTACTGGCCCTTGATTCTTCCCTCCTCCTTCCCCCACTCAGAAATGCTGTGTGGAGGTTCTGCAGATGAGAAAGTGACAGGTTGACAGAGAAGGGGTTGATTCACCTTTTCCCACCGTGATCGTGTGTCCTATTTCACCAGGTTTGCTCCTTTCTATGGAGCAAATTAAACTTTGTGCTATTGTATATTTTAACTGATTGTCAAATTTAATAAATAAATAACACCACCAAATAGCTCTGGCTCACTTGAGTGTAGTTGAGAGCCATACTCTCAACAAAGTGAAAACAGTGCAGCCACAATGGCCTGCTGCAGACTCGCAAATGTTTCAAAAGATGATAAAAAACAGTACTTCCCATCTAGCTGCTCAGTGCTTCATGACGTATGCTTGGCCAGCAAAAGCCCTGTGCCCATCAGACTTCTGTACCTGTTTTCCCTCAGCATACTTCACCTTATCAGCTCATTAGGCCTATAGTACTTAGCAGTCCTACTATTGGCTCATCACTGCTTTCCCCCAGCCCTTAGCTGCGTCCCTTCAGAATTGACCCCAGAAAGAGGTTGACATGGGTTCATATGCAGAAGTAGACAAGCTACACACTGAATAATTCAGTCCTTTACTTTTTCTGGTTTAGTTTTAATATTCCACTATTTGACACATCTCTTTGTGATAAGTTTATATAATCCACTTGCAATAACATTAACTAAAACAACATGTTTAAAGAAACAAAAGCAACATGTTTTAACAAGATGCCAGACTTTAGTATGCTGCATGGAGCTACAGGGCTCTTTTTATGAGTTATCCTGACATCCGGTGCTTGAACTCTTCATAATTACTACTGAGTCATATAAGCAGGTGGATCTTGTTAGCGCCATTCAGGATATCAGTGGGTTCGGAGTATATATCTGGGCAGAGAAGTTCAGTATGGGAAATCCTAGCAACAACGAAGCTTAGGGAGAAAACTTAGACTGAGGTTTATATTTGATGGTTGTTACTTGAGTTTCTGCTAAAGCCAAACCCCAGGGAGGCATTAAGTCTAGGGTATATATGTTGTGTTTAAACTTCTTGTCATCACGTCCAAAGCTCTACATAACTCTGGCTCTTCCTACTTATTTTCTATTGTCAAGCTTTGGTTTATCCTCCCCTCCACTCTACTAGCGCTCCCCCCCATCCACCCTTTTGTCAGATTATCTCAGTCTCTTCCATGTCACCTTCTATGCAGTCACCTGACCTTTCTGAGCTCATCAAAAGGCTCCTGACCTGTTGACATTTAAGTCTCTCTTAAAGAGCCACTTCTGCCATTCTCCTTATAGTAAATTCAGTTGCATTTTATATCAATTTCCTCTTTTTTTTTTTTTTTTTTTTGCTTCTCTTTAGACTGAGTTCCTCGGAGCAAAGATCATCTGTCTTAAATGTTTTTAAAGTGTGGGGTACACAGTGAGCACTACCACAAATACTTAACAGTGCATTTTCTTTAGAATAGAGTGGACACTACATCTGCTCACAGGAGTGCAGAACTTACATGAATAGTAAGCAATATTTTACATTTTATAGCATCTTTCATCCTAATGAAGCCCAGAACACTGTGTAAGCAATAGTAAATACTGTACACACCATTGAAACACAACCAGAATTGAGGAAAGGGAAACAGTTGGACAATCAACTAACACTCTACCCAATTGTGTGGTGAGGAATGATTCTGTCCAAGTACACAAAGGCAAACCTCTGTGCCCTTATGAAAAGCTCCATTGAATCTTTAATGCTCATGAACCTACTCAACTTTTAAGAACACGTCAGAGACTTGCATACTAAAAATTGCACTTTACTCAGAATGTCTTGAATCAACCATGCTGTGATCTGAGGCAGTGATTCTGCAAGTTTAGAAACTCTTAACCTGCAAGTCACAAAACTAAACCACCCCATTCTACATATGCTATGCACTTATAAATAATAGCCATGCACATGACAGCGGCTTAGATGCATTAATAAAAGAGATGGAGGTCAAGGAGCTGATGTTAAGAGAAAACTGTCAAGGTCACCTTTGCTCTTGTTTACTGCCCTTACAGTACTACCTAGCCTTCGAACTGGAAGTGAGCTGCTTGTGTGAAAAACAGTATACAATGAAACGAGGATAAAACAATGCAGGATATTACAAAATGTTGGAAGAAGGGCTTTTAAAATATAATGTATCACACAAATGCAGTAGTTACAGACCGATATTTTTAAAAATCATCACTTTGAATCTTATCTAAGGTGATAACAACTGAAAGCTTTTCTATGGATTATGTGAAATGAGTTGGAGATCTCAAGCCATTAACAAGTGCCTGTATCACTAATATCATCAACCATTACAATTTGCACTAATTCAGCAGCAAATCAAGGACTGATGGAAGTTAAACTACATTTGCACCCTTATCATTGGCCTAAGGGTGAAGGGTACTTTGACAATTTAAGATGAGGAAGCCTGCACTGCTACTGTTTATAGAAAAGGACTTCAGACTCTAGGGTTGGCAGACCAGTATTTTCCAATAGCACTGCATCCACTTTAGGGTTTTATTTTTTCACACTTTCAGCAGAGTTCATTTGTTGCCTGGTAGTAAAAAGTAAGGGAAACAAGCTGTTAAACACAGCCCCAGCCAGCCCTTCTATCTATCCTCATAACATGGAGGACAAATGTGTATTTCTACCTATAATACAAGCATATATATTAACATTAAAATGCATATGTGACTCTCCTCTTGAATAACTAAAAGTAGAATGATCTGCACAAAAATTCATGAAGGACTGCAATATGCTTCTAATGCGTATAACCGTTAGGAGAAGTCAGTGTGATCCTATTATTTTTAAAGCTACTCATTTATTTTCTGTTGTTCCAAAAGTTGAAAAGTTAACTTTATTGTATTTACAAATCTTCACTAGGCTATTAAATAAAAACTCAAATTTGTTTGTATTAAACACCAGGGGGATTCAGGAGAAGTTAATATATACCCATTCAAAACAATTGTGCAGAAATAGTGGTGTTGTACAGAGCTTAGGCTTTGACCTGCTTAACTTCGTTCATAGAATGCACAATCTGTCACGTAGAAAAACACAGAGGAAAATGTGAGGTGTTGTTAAGTACCTCTGTTAGTGAGAAACTCTGCTAATTATTACACCAAATAACCATAGTTAACAGGCCAGAGCTGTGAGAGGGGCATGTTTCAGGGCATTAAATGGCTGCCTTGGATGGAGATGAATATATTACACTATGCCCTTTGACAATAAAACAATTTTCCTGACATCTAGAAATCCATGAAGCTGTAGCAGCATAGAGGAAGAACTCAAGATTTCACTTTATGTACAATGATGTTTCAGTGCCACCTAGTGACATGCACTTCAATTTTTGTCTCTACCGACTTACAGTATGTGTAAGTTCAAAAGCTAATTCAGCTCAAGTGTGGTAGAACGGAAAAGAAGCCCCATACCCATCATTTACAGGGAGAATTCAGGAAAAGGTAGGAAACCGTGAGTCAGTTTCCTGTCCCTCCCATGTTCCTGAAACATAAAACACCTGTTTAAGTGCAAGTTTACTAAAATGAAATATATGTGCTTTCACTGCAACTCCCCCTTACAATCAACACAAGACAGAGGGCTTGCAGCCATCAACAAAACATAGTCTATATTAAAAACTAGAGTCAGCTACAAATGAATAAATTTTATTTTATTTAATTAATGTTAATGAAATATTTTATCAAATTAATCTACTTGGAAATTTTCAGCCCACTGTTTTCTCTTGCTAGGAAATATAGCGAAAATATAGACTTCTGAAAATGACTGACCTTGCACAAAGTCTTCTTCAGAAGTGAAGCCTGAATAAAGATGCGGGAGGAAAACACAAAAATAGCTCAAAAGCCACATGACTACTAGTTTTGGTGAACTTCCGAATCCAGGAATTTAGCAACTTTCAGTCTCAAAATTAGATCAGTTTGAAGATATCAGTAATGAGTACAAACACCTAAATGTTAGAAAATGAGAACAATAGCAAGAGAATGCAATCATTTCAAAACAAAAACTAAATTTAAAATATAAATTCCAAACACACCCATGAATCTAAATTTACACAGGGCCAGACTCACCAAACTAATGCAGAGAAGTCCAAATGACACCTCCCTGCACCAGTTAAAAATTTGAATCCCAAGAAAGATTAATCTCAGCAGGGGGCTGTATTTAAACCAATGCCCTCAGTAGTGTTTCTGTTCAGGTGGGTAACTTCAGTTTCGTCCCTGGAACTTCTTAGAGCTCAACTGCAAAAGCATCTGAGGGTTCATACTCTCTTGCGTCATTCCTCCTACTCTTTAATGCATTATGACCCCTTGCATCTCTCTTTCCTATTTCCTTTTGCTGTAAGTGAGATTGCAGCCATTTTCTATCACCGCAACCTTGTGGAGTTTCTGCTGCTGAAGACTACAATCTATGTATAAACTTACTTTGCAGTGGAACTATCTAACCAACGTTGCAAAATGGCTAAACTATATATAGAGTCCTTATATTAGTAGAGAATTGAATTAACATCCAGGAAACAATCATTTTCCAAATGTAGTTGCACAATAACTAACAGACTAAATTTTACAGGGAAAATAAATGACATTGAATATATTGAAATGATAACCAAAAATAAAATTGTGCATTCAGAACGTTAGATACCAGTTTACTAAAATTCTACAATATTAAATTACAAAAAGTTACTAAATTACAAAAAATATACTACATTTCTCCGGTTGCCTACAAGCTCCTTGAGTAGGCAATCTAAGCCCATCACTTTGATGGCTTTTCCTCTTCTTGACCGTGGGATCTGGTTTCTGCCCGTTCACTGCATAGAAAGCCCACGCGGCCTCCTCCTGCCTGATTTTAAGGGCATTTTCTCTAGTCTCATTCTCCTCAGTCAATATGCTTTTTTTGACACATGATTTCACCTGTCTTTTCCACTCCCCTTCCTCCTTGGATTCTTGTGATTACCTACTTCTCTTTTTTTTTCAATCTTCTCTTAAAACATCTGCATTGGTGGCTCCTTTTCCTCCTCTCTCCCACAGTCTATTCATAACTTTGTCCTCAGATTTCTTCACTTTTCCTTCTATGCTTTGTCTTTGCACAGACCATTTAGGAGGTCTTTTGGCTATAGGACCTCATCCAATTCTATAGTATTAACTACCATCTTTATGCAGATAACTTCCATACCTATCATGCTGATTTAGACTAGTCTTGCCAGTATCTCCTTTTGGATGTCTCAGCGCCAGGAGTTGATCCTAGGGGCGGGAGGGAGGGAATAGCAGTATTCCATGAAGTTCCACCCACAAACCAGGAGCTATCCACTTGAGACACCAAAATGAGATTAAAAGATGTGAAGATCTTCATATAATTTCCCCGTTTCATTCTTGTGGGTTTTAACCAACAATTAAATAATTAAACAATGCTGGTATTTAAAGCTTCATTATTCCTCAGCAACCACCGTACTGACATTAGCAGCAGCGAGTCGTCCTAAAACCCAATTGGGATTGGGGATTTGAGCATTGTAAAAAACACAGAAAGGGAGAAAATCCCTGTCCTGAAGGGTTTACAGTCTAAACAACAGTTTGCATTTTTTAGAGTTATTGTTCAGGCGGCCTGAAAACTCTGGCAGACATAACTGCATTGGTTTACACTTTGTAGATAATCTACAAGGCTTTTTATTTTTCTGAACACATAAAAGCTATAGACTTACATTTCTTTGCTGTTTTTTTCATGGAAGCTTGGATTCTAGAATACAAAACAACAGTCTCTAAAGGAGTACCATATCACCTTACCAATTCTAACTGTATTGTGTGTGCTTAATTTCACCTGTAAGCTTTTTGAGGAACCAAACGTGAAATCTTGGCCCCATTGTAGTTAACAGGAGTTTTCCCATTAGTTTCAATGTGGATAGGATTTCACCCAGGTCTCTTTCCTATATCTGTAGGAACTGGTAGTGTTCAATTAATAGTTCATAAACCTAATTCTTCAAACAGTCTTTGAGGCAGGCTGAGCGAGCTGACTGGATAACAATAAACACATACACTCAAATAGCTACTTATACCCTGTACATCTGCGTGTAATGGAAGTTGATGATCAATTGCAGAGTTAAGCAGACCTTCTAAGGGTGGGATGCTTTTTCTTATGTTGCACTACTATGAGAACATATTACGTGAGTCTTAATAGTGACTGAACATTTTAGCACTCAGTTACCCTGTTGATGGGCATTTTAGACATAGATGAATACGTTAAAGGAAGAAAGCTTAACAGCATGAAGAGGGTATCGTGGGCTGTTTGACCTAGTGGTTGGAGCACAAGCTGGACGGCAGAAGGCAAGCCAGATCAGACACCAGGAGATGAGAGTCCGAGACAGGCTAGAAGACCGAGAATCAGGTGTCAGGAAGCCAACAGGGTCAAGTTACCATGAGATCAGAGCCAGGCAGTAGGAGCTTGTAATAAAGGGTAGGCAGTCCTTAGCAGCTACATGGTCAATTTCCTATTCCTCTGTTTGGTTTCAATGGAACCAGGGAATCAATCAGAACCCTTGGAATTCCACCAATCAGATCCCAGGACTGGAGTCCTCTGTCAGTGTTGAGCTTCTAGTTGTGGTTACTATTAGCAGGTCACTGAGTGGCAGGTCAGAACTTACTGGTTCCTAAGAACCCTGTGGACCAGGGCTCAACACCCATAGTTCTTGACATTGTGCAGCAACTCATTTGCTTTTTTGTATAGTTTTTTTTATGAGAACATCCTTAAAAAGTCCCATTACTATGATGCCACTTCATATGCCTCCAAATCTCCTAACTCTGCCTATTTTCCTGTTAGTTCCTCTAAACAGTTTTCATCGTAGGCAAGAGATATATTTAGATCTTCAAGTTATAGGATGATTAATATCAATCTTCAACCCGAAAAGATTAAACTATTATTGCAGGAGAACACTAAATACCACCATCTTGTCCATGGACATGGAATCTTTTATCAAATTAGAGAGTATCAGAAAAAGTTATGCTGGTCCAGACCAACTGTTTTGTAACATCCCTCATAAAATTTAAAAGTGGATGATTTAGTCAACTCCTACCAACTTTATTTCTAAACACCATTTTAAATAAACTGAGAAAGAAATTGTAAGTTGAATTCTAACAAAAGAAGGAAAACAGCCTTATGAACAATGTATATAAATATAAATATTACGTACATAGAGAGCTATACTTGACCAGGGAAATGTTAGGCAAAGTTGATCCCCATCAAGTATGGTTCAATGGAATTAAAATACAAAGAAAACCCAGTGAGGCTCTGCATGAGCATCAGTCATGTTCTTTGCAGGGTCAAGGCCTTAAGGGTTCATTTCTTCTCTTAGGTGAAAGTACCTAGATGAAGTACCTGCTTTAATTGCAGAGAAGTTCTACATACGCATCAAACACAGTTGAAATGATGTGATGGGGCAAAAGATTTTCTATTCAGGGTCAAATTGCCATCCTGAGAGACTAGATTTAAGGAACTATGACTTTGTGGATTAAATCTTTCATTGTATTAGACAAATGGTTCTACATAGTGGCTAGATACTGAATTACTAGAAATCACTTAAAAATACACTGTTTGTAATAGCAAGGGCAACTGGAGAAGTACTACCCAGTGGGAGGCACACTGTAACTGTAAATCTGCAAGCCTCCACTACAAATATACTTCCGATGCTTAATCAATATTCTGCCTTAGGACCTAAAATGATACCATATAATCAATATTGCCTCTATTTTAAGTAACACAAGGAACAATGGGATTATCTTGCTCATGGGAGACTCTTCCTCATGACTTCTAATTTTCTGCTTTAGGGAATCTGCTCTGCTTGGGGTATTTTCAGAGCTATGATACTCTTGAAAAGAGTTAGAGGAATAGACTGTAGGAAAGAATGCTTTGGTACAGAAACGTTCACAACATAGTTCTCTGCTCTTATAACAGAATAAGAACAAGAGAGAGAGTGGACATTACTACCAATAAGAAATTGCCGTATGCTGATCCTGGCAAAGAGGGCAGTTTAGGAATGCCAGTGACTCATTATATTGACATTATTCCCACTGTCTTTTAAAGAACCTGCAATATTACTAACTTTTTTTTTTAAAAGAAATGCCTCCTAGTGTTGTATTAAATGGATGCTGCCGTAGAGAAATAGGATTTGGGTAAGACATTGAATGATAACTTATCTTACCATATATAGCATCATTCATTCGGAAAGATCCAAAAGTGCTTTAGAAATAGCCACAAAGTCAATATGAGAGCCAGGAATGGTCTCCTTATATTGATTCCCAGGCATGTGCTGAGATATACAGACTGTGTTTATGTTTAAACTGCCATATTTTAAAGTCCAAATATTCAGTTCAGCACAATTCATAGCAACTTGGCATTCATTCTACTTAGGAGCAATGCACATGAAAATCTTATTCCCAATACAGATGATGGCTGTGCTGAAAGACGTCCTATGCATGCACTCTCCTCCCAAAGATGGATAAAAATCTGATTGCCTCATCACTAGGAATGGAAAACTTCTAGCACACAGCTTCCAGATACATTACACGAAAAGGATACATATAGGATGAGTTAAAAGAAAAACATGCAGTGAAGAAAGAGCAGTGGGCAGCATAACTCCAACTCTTTCCTTGAAGACAGCAAATGTTGGGTTCTAGAACTACATAAGAACATGGAGTTGAAAAAGCTGACCCTCCAGACGTGTGCCGCCTCACCTGTAGAGCCCATTCCAACTGAGGAAAACCACTCCAAAAAAGGGAGTGCAGGCTTCCTAAGATTTGTGGCCTTCTTAAATATATATATTCCTCTGCCACCTCATTACTTCAAGATCACAACTGCTAGTTTACTGTAGCAAAGAAGGGGCATAGCCTGCAAACCTGACATCAGCATGAGCTGCCATGGCATATTTTGCCGATTTTAAGCAATGCACTAGGACCACCTCTGCTTCTGTGCTGGTCAGCACTCATTTAAGGCACCTTAGCTAATTCCTGCATGGTGCCATGCTAATATTGTCAAGGATCCAATCTGTCCTGTGGTCAGAACTCTGCCTCCCTCCCCATAAGACACACATACAGAGTCTTACAGCTAGAGAGGGGGAATTACTGCTGCTTGGATAGTAGTAATCTACAATACTTTTTACACTGTCAGATAAAATTGCTATAAGGGAATATGCTATGTTAAATGGCTGTTCCCCTGACCATATTCCTTTTGAATACAACAAAGCTCCTCACAACGGTCACAGAAGAGAGACAGGCAGCTACATATTTGGGGGAAAAGAGCATTAAATGAAAGGGTCACCCAGTAGTGGTGAGAGTTTCCATACCATCTTCAATCCTTGACTTTTTTTGTTAAAATGGCAAGTAAGGATGCCAATTAGCTCCAATTGTTTTGGTGAATTAAAAGCAACCAGACACAGAAATAAATCACTAAACATCCGTCAGACAGTAATACCAACCTGGCCAGAATTCAAATCAACAAAACGGAGATGAAAGATTCCATGTTATTCTACCCACTTGTTCACTCATTCAGTCCCTCACAATTTTAGTCTACCACCACATCCAGTAAACTGAAACATTTTTTTTTTAAGTAGCAAATTCTAAAAACACCCTGTGGATATCAAATAACTACTGTTCTCTTCTGATATCACTTGTAAAATTAATACATAAAGAAAAGTGGTTTAATGTTCTTCTGTTTTACTTCATTTTCAATATGAACAATTTGTTTTAATTGTGTAAAATGACAGATCATTAAATCTAAACAAGTTTATAATAGTAAGACAAACTTCATACAACATTTAAAAAAATCCAATTTACTTGTCACGTTTGTTTTATTTCTTTCCTATAACTAGTAAATGATTGTACATTAAAGCCTGGGAAATTCCACTGTGATATATTTTCTCTTGATCCATTATAAAATCAAGTTATTATACTATGCTTCTACTATATTAAATTTCCCCTGAAAACTATGATGTATTTTATAAAATCAAGTTATTATACTATGCTTCTGCTATATTAAATTTCCCCTGAAAACTATGTGAGAAACCAAGTATGATGTATTTTCAGACTATTTCAAGCTATAAAACTATGGTATAATTGTAATTTGCAGGTTCTCAAAACAACAAAAACAGGGCAGGGCATACACAAAGATCATGTAACTCAAGGATTTTAAATACTATAAAAAGGACTTATTTCACACAACTGCTAGCATATGCAACCCCAGGAGAAATATGGACATCTCATCTTGTATTAGTGCATTCTTTTGCATATAGTCAAGTTAGACTTTCTTTTGTACTTAAATGGCATATTCTCAGGATCGGCTTTGAACTGTTACCCTGGTGTAAGTCTGGAGTAATTCCATGGATATCAACAGTTGTTCTGGGCTATACTAACATAACAGTCAGAATTTGGTTTTAATACTAAATATTTCAATGTTATGTGACTAGGTATTTAGTCATATCTCTTTCTAAACTCAGTAATGCCTTTAACATTGCATAATAGGTATTGAGTGATATAAGCATATTAAATACCCTAGGTTACATCCATAATAAAGTCTTGCCTAACTAATGAAACTTCATAGGTTTTGAATAAGAGGTTCAATGTAATTGTAACTCATCTTCTGTTTTTAAGTGAACCACATAAGAAAGACGTCCCCGTTGCAACATGCACCTTACAACAATCCTCCCCCCACATGCAAACATTTATTGGTTTTTAAAGATAATATATAGACTGATAAACTTTATAGCATTTGATTCTATTCAACTTAACAATAACTGCAGTCTCTTCTGTATTCTCAAGATGCTCCCTATACATGTAAATATTTAATGCTATTACCATCATTCACTCAATGCTCATAATGTCTGATGAAGCTTCTATTTCTGTCTGTTAGATACACTTGAGAATAGCATTTCATGTCTGGTGCTCAGTCACACAGAGTCCCTGCTACTCAAAGGTTCTTCAAAGTTCAATAATTTATTAAACACATAATGTAAGGGTCTGTATCATTCACAGAAGTGCACAACTGTGGAATATGTTAAACTATTAAAGTGTCTCTCTGATGAAAAAGGTTATTTTTTTAAAATAATGACACTGTGATGTGCACAAAGTATTTTATACCTTTGTGTGTGTGCACTTAGTATAGTGAATAAGCTGTAGAGTAATAAGTCAACGGCATAACACCAAGGCTGTGTTTTTTGTTGTGGATTCTGGAGACCATTTAAATCAAGAAAAGTGAACATCAAGCAGTTACAGGTCACCAAAACTCCAAAAGAAAAAAAAACAAAAACAAATAAAACTTTATAAAAGATACTTTTTGAGTATACTGAACTATTTTACTTCATGGAATTCTTTGGTCCCAAAACAGATATCAGAGGTAAATTTTATCAGTCTGTCAGACACTCACACACAGTAAAACCCTTGGTTCTTTCAAAGGTTCTTTATGGCATTAGAATAGCTTCTAAGCATTTAGGAAGCTAAGTATACCATTTTTGTTCTAGTATATAAATTTATGTCATATGTTGTAGTTATATGTGACGGTATGCAATACACGTTACACACCTATTATGTGCTACCACATGTCCACAGGCTGAAATTTTCAGAAGAGATAACCACCCAACACAGCTTCCAATAAAGTACCAAAATAACTAACTAGAGTTCCACAAGTACTCAGCACCTAGTCGCCCCCACTGTTCAAATTTTCTCCTGATATACATGAGGGCAAGTTACACTGGTTTCAAACGGAAAATGTGCCTGTGTATCTATCTGAGGAGATAATCTAGGTCACAGAGTGTAAGTTATTCATATACATATACACATATTATCCTTTGTGGTCCAAATTCCACCCACACACAAGCATTCAAATGAAGCCAAGACAACATGGGTGAGATTTTCAAAAGCACTCATTTCAACCTGCTCACACTGTAGTCATTAGGAATTTTACCACAGACTTCAATGGGAGCAAAGCAAAGTTAGGCCAAAGTGAGCACTTTTGAAAATCTGACCCTAATTGTATAACACGAAAGGCTATGATGAGGCGACATTTAAAAATATATAATGGTCACAATTTTAAAAAGTTGAGCCTACTCTCTTCTTTTACTTTTAAAAAACATAATAGCATTTTTAATCATGCTTTTTAATATTATAAAGTTCAATAAAGACCCATCGTGTGAATCCAAATAACATTTGGGCAAAGTTTACTTTTAGGTTACAATTTTTGTCACTTATCTTTTCAAAGTACAGTTCCTTTTTATAGTAGTTGAACAGCAAGCATTGTGACCACAGGGCATTTAAAGAAAGCACAGTTAGTTTTTCCATCCTAATGGACTTTTACTCAGTATGAATGTAGGACAAGATCCTGCAAGCTCAGTGAAGCCAGAAGGAATGAAAAAGTTGAATTAAAAAAACTCTGCATCTCAGGTAACATTGTTAATGCAAAATAGGGTTCAATGTGAATTAAATTAATATTTAATCGTTTGAATACTTTTGTTTCTTTCTGCTCTTTAAACATTACAGGTTAATTATAAAATAATGCAAAACCAATGTGGATTTAAAAGAACTTTTTCAAGATATGTATTATTAGTTCAAGATCTATTGTTACTGAAGAAAGAAGTGGAGTCCCTGACACTAGGCTGCTTTAACATACCATTCCTTGCAAACAGACAGCAGGAGCACAAAGGAGGGCTGTCGTTGGAAAGAAGTGAGACAGCAGCATGGAATGGCAATGATGGGAGGGTAGCTGGGAAAGGATGATCTATGTTAAATGCATCCAAGTATGATGGGGTGGGGTGGAACAGGAGAAAAGAAATCAAATGTTACAGCTATTGGAGGAAGGACCACAGTATATTGCCTTACATCTCACCAAGAAATAACAAAGTATATAGGAGCGCAATCTGATGTTATGTGAAAAGACACCATGTATGGCCACAGATGCAAAACTATGAGAGAGTGCACTACCTTTTCAAAGATTTTGAACTGTACAGTATTTATAGAGTCAGCATCTGTGCTATGTACAGCTCACAATAAAATCCAATGCAAGATGAAGCTTGCCTCCTTTAGGGTTTTATATGAAAAAAGTTGCCATTAAAAAATGCCTATATTTACCATCAAATACCATGCTGTGGTTTGGGAGATACCATACTTACTTCCTACTCTAAATACAGGGGAATATTAGTGATCTCTCAGAAACCAGTGTAGTAAATGTTGGGAAACGTTGACTTTTTAATTGCAAACATGTATACAAAAGCTCAGATGTTACTACTTCTGCACTCTGTGAAAGGATAATTTGGCTACAAATAACTCGAGTGGCCCATTTTGCTATTCTTGTTCCCAATGAGTATTAACAATCAAATCGGCCAGTACAGTATATCAATGAAGTATATCACTCTTCTAACATGGATGATCCACTAATACACTGCATTAATACTATACAGCTTTTTTCAGGAAGGCGAGTCAATACCAAGAATTGTAATAATAATTAAACCTTTTCCAAATACGTGCTGGATGCAATCCAGCTGGACTCCACTGCTTATTCGTGACTGGAGCAATCATAGGTGGCCACTGTCTTTTTGTCTTGATCAAATGGGAGATGCGAGACAGAGATGAGAAGAACTGTGTGTAGCAACTTGCCAAGTTTGGCCAATAAGGAGAGAGTGGAATTTGATTATTTTTATATAAAACATATTGTTTAGTACAAAAAGGCCCCAACTTCTGTGAGCAAAAAGACCCATAAAGATTTGTTAGACTGGACCATTAAATTACCTGTATTTTCTCAAAACTTATTTTCCAGCTCATTTGATTTATGCTAACTGGACTTCACAATAGTGTGTCTAGTAAAGACAGAAGTTTTATTTCTTGTTAAATAATACGTTTCCCTGCATTTGTGTGCGCGCACCCTTTTCAGCTGGGTTTTATTGACTGTCCTCTGCAACATAAGATTCTTAAACTTGAATCCCAATCAGAGCTACCCTCATTAAAAAGTGACCTTTCACCTCTTATGCAGCAATACTAACATAAATTACATTTTGTTGTAGCCCAAAGGTGATAGAGATGAAAGTAGGATAAATAAGGAATAATGCAGAAGCCAGTTGGGTCAGCCTTTCATTATAGCCCTTTCAGATGCTATTAATCTTACTTCTAGTCAGCAGGCTGAAAATAATTACTTATTCTAACCTATGTTGTACACACAACTAGCAATAAGGACATGTCACGAAAGACGCAAAGAATTTTTGGTCCTCATAAAATCTCTTTTAAATGGTACTAGCTGGGCATTATGGCATGCATTACTTCACATTCTTTCTGACACAAGTAGGAGACAGTTCAACAATCCAGTTCAACTGGGGATTTATATGGCCACATACATTGCACGTTTGTTCATGGCATGTCATGAGCAACCAATTAAATTTAAACAAATACCACAGCAAATTCAAGGCCACAGTACAATAATTATTTCCTTTTTTACAGCAAGGTCCTCTTTCAATTCAGCCTAATTCATAATGCAAACTAGGGAACATATATGAAAAGTTAGGGTAAGAGAAGAAGAGATCCTCAGACTTTTCCAATCATCCAGTCTGCCTTGGTTGCCCTCTGGTTTCCAACAATCAGGACTGACTTAATCACTCCTACCTGAAAGAAGATGGTGGTCTCAGAGACCTCACAGGAATCTTTACACTCCAAGAATATGCACATTACTGGAAAGCATCACTACCACAGAAATTAAACTCTGAGGCCTGGTCTACATGATAGAGTTTTGTCAACAAAAGTCAGCTTTTGTCAACAAAACAGTGGAAGTGTACACGATTAAATGCTCCTCTCCTCAATGTAACTCCCCTGCTATGACGACATAATACCACCACCTCAACCAGAGGCATAGGGCTTATGTCAGGGTATTAGGGTGATGCATGGTCAGTGTTCCTTACATCTAGCTGCCCCCCCTGCTCCTCTGGAGAGCTAGGTGGCTGTACCCCACCCGCAGCTGGGATGAGAATGGACCCTGCTCTCAGCTGGGAACCATGGGTGGCTGGACTTTGCTCCCAGACTGCCCCTCTTACATCAGTGGAAGCACTCCTAGTGAGGACATACACTACCAACCCAGTAATTAATGTGGTGGCTGTGGGTCGACCTAACGTAAGTTGACTTATCTTTGCAGTGCAGACATAGACTAAACTATTAGTACAAGTATAACCTGGACAGCCACAGGGGTAATATAAATTGCGTTGTGTAATTTCCAAGTAGCTAAAAGCATTTAACATTTTTATCAGTGATCTGGAAGAAAACAAAATCATCACTGATAAGGTTTGTAGATGAAACAAGACTGGAGGAGTGATAAATAATGAAGACAAGACATTGATACAGAGTGATCTGAAAATTCTGTAATTCTGGACATATGCAAACAATATGCATTTAAATACAGTTAAATATAAATGTATACATTTAGGAAGAAAGAATGCATCCTGTACTTACACAATAGGGCACTCTTTCTGGGGAAGCAGTGACTCTGAAACAGGCTTGGAGGTCCTGATGCCTAATCAACTGACTATGAGCTCCCACTGTGATGCTGTGGCCAAGAGGGCTAATACAATCTTTGATTGCACAAATAGGGAAATCTCAGGTAGAAGTTGGAAGCTTATTTTAAGTCTCTAGTCGGCACTGCCATGACCAAAGTTGGAATACTGTGTCCAGTTCTGGTATCCATAATTCAAGAAGGATGTCAATAAACTGGAGGAGTTTCGAGAAGAGCAATGATTTAAGGATATATATTTTATCGTGATAGATTCAAGGAGTTCATTCTATTTAGAACAACAAAGAAAAGAGTAAGTGGTTACTGGATCAGTCTACAAGTACCTACATGGGGGGACAAATATTTGATAGTGGGTTCTTCAACCTACCAGCCAAAGGTATAACAAGATTCAATGGCTAGACAAATTTAGAGTCAATATAAGATGTAACCTTTGAAGTCTGGGTAATTAACTAATGGAACATCTTACCCAGGATGATGGTAGATTCTCTATAACTGGCAAATTTTGAATAAAGATTGGATTTAATTTATTTAAATATTTATTTATTTATTAAGATATGCTCTAATTCAAAAGGAATTATTTTGGGGAAGTTCTTTGGCCTGTGTTATGTAGAAGGTCAGCCAAGATCACAATGGTCCTTCTGGTCTTTCAATCTATAAATTGTGACAGACCTGCTGCTGACCAGACTACCTAGGCTAATGACGAGAAACTGTGATGCTGAGATATGTTCAAATGAATAGATCCCAAAATAAATCTGTTTTTGTTTGCTTTGTTTTTTGGTGGCAGTTGTTGTTTTAAAGTTATTTTAACAACGAAAGCAGGATGTTTTGTCATTTTGGGTAGGGTGGAGGCAGCCAGGGGCTGATCTGAATGTAAACATTCTCCTGCAGCTTTTGCAATCCAAATATTGCAATCAAATACTCCTAAATCAGAACCAAACAGTTAAAGTGATTAAAGAAAAAGAGTGAAACTGACATTGTGAAAGTGAAATTGTCTTTATGTAAGTTGGGTCACATTGAAAAGGAATTAGTTACTTAAGAGTCTTAAAATTCTTCAATTGTAAGCTTTTTTGGCCGGCATCAGGTCTGTTTGTACAGAATCTAGCACAATGGGGTCTCACATCCTAATTGAGGCCTCAAGGCATTACTATAATATAAATACTATTTTAAAATACATACTTCATTACTTGTGCTACTAATTATTTTTAACCTAAAAGTGTCCTTTTAAGGTGGTCAACTCTTGGGGCCCCAACCTGCTTCCAATTAAAATCAATGGCAAAATTTTGATTGACTTCATTGGGAGAAGGACTGAGCAATTAATGTGCTGTCATAGGTCACAAGATTACCCAATACTTTGTTTCAGCAGCATCAGTATTTTCATAGCTCTGAAGCAAATGTGCCTAGGGCTGCAGGGGAGGCAGTGTAAGCTAGTGGTTGCAGCACAGGCTTGGAATTAGGAGACCCAGGTTCTGTTCTCAGCTCTGATACTACATTTGCTATTTGAACCTGAGCAAGTCACTCAACTCTTCCGGGATTGAGTTTCTCTATCTGTAAATTGCAGCTAAAACTAATCCCTCCTCCTAAAGTGTTGTGAGATTTATCAATTAATGTTTGTTAATTACTGAGAGGAGATCTTTAGATGAATGGCTGTATAAATATTTATTATTAGGCAAAAAAATCACAGTTTAACAAAGACCACTATATATATATATATCATTCAGACATAAGCAGGTGTGGCAACGTTTAGTCAAATTCGTATCAGGTTTAAGAAAGTCAATACCACAGAGTTCAGTGCAGTTGCTTCCACATACACCAGATCTGAATTTGGCCTTTTTCCAACAGGGAGATTAATGATCATGGACATCAAGATGAGGCAAGGGAGAGTCTAGAGTCTAGCTATATAGGCGATAAAAGTGTCAGGAAATTTGCCCAAAGATTTTGCCTAGAGGATTGCAAAGCAGGGCAGATCAGCAAGACTTTGAAAAATATAAGCAGCAGAAGCAATCATGAGCAAGGACTGGAGCAAACACAGGAAGCTTAAGGATTTGAGGGTTAAGGGTATGTCTACACTGACAGCTGCAAAGTTGCCGCTGTCAGATGAACCTATCTGGATCAATTGAGCAGTCAGTGAACACCTGCTCAGTCGATCCAGAAGTCAACGCTAGTAAACCACCCCCCTCAAGTGGTGTAGCGCTGCATCGACGGGAACATGGTTCCCATCAGCGCAGTGCAGTGAAGATGCTGTGCAGAAGGGAAGCACAGCAGTCGATGGGAGTGACTGCATAGCTTGCATAACTCCCGTCGACTGCCACCGAATTGCCAGGTAGACTGGGCCTCAGAGTAGTGCAAGAAAATCAAGACCAAGGCCCAACACTGCAGGAAAGGCAATAAACAGCTATATACTGGTTTGTGTCTGTCAAAGGAGCAAGGTTTTGTGTACTCTTTGTATTTCAATTACAGATTTTAGTGGTAGGTAACAATAATTTTGTCTACCTGCTTCTCCTTCCTTCTTTTGGTACTTCACGGCCAATTATGGTAAAAGTTGCTCAACAAGATGCATATGTAAGAAAATCCCTTTCACAGACCGGATGCAAATTTAATTACTTCAAGTTAAACCTTCCATCTTGTCTAGGGGTCCTTCAAAAATGCAACTGTAAACAAGCACTACGTTGCAATCAGGTGTCAAGGGCTTATTTGATCTCTTGCAAAATATGTCACAAATCACTGGCAGAAACTGGGTCGAGAGGGAGAACAAAGGGAAAAACTGTCAATGGACTAGGTAGCTCATGTGAGTGTGCCTATTAGTGTACTGGATCTTTCTGCTCCTGTCTAATGCTGTCCATATAAAGTGTTCCTAGTTTGACAGTGTTCTGTTATCTTGCATTTGATGTAATTTTTCTACAGTAAGCAGAAATCTATGGAAACAAGTGGTAGCATAACCAAAGGAAACACTAAAGATACCAATATTATTCTACTATAACATCAATTGCATGTTATTCACTTCTTACATGCTATGTAACTTTTTAAAGGTACCCTCAATATATGTTTGAGAAATGATAAATAACCACAAAGTTTAGAAGTAAATTAGCTATGATTTACTTGAAGTCTTCAGTAAACCTGTTGGAAGGTAAAGCTAACATGCTCTTTAAAGAAAAAGTATGACAGAATTGTACACCTTGATATGGGCATTATGGGTATTTTTACCTTTCTCTGAAGCATTAGGCATTGGCCAGTTCCAGAGGCAAAATATCAGATAGCATTTTGTGTACTTCTGACCACATGTATCCTCATTCTGCATCATTTAACTAAAATGTGGTTCAGAACTCTTTATATATTTTATATAATCAAGTATCAAAGCTCTATTTTTACATGCACTTATAAAGTAAATAAAAAATTAGTGAATGAACAACTGTAAAGAAATGAATGTGGCAGGAAGATACAAAGATATTGTAATTATTGATAGGCATATAGTGATTTATTTATATAAGTATATAGATATGGTGCAAGAACTTATGTTAAATGCTATGACTGCACAGTTAACACATCAAAAAACAGAAATCAAAAAGTGCAGAGGCCAAATTTATCTCTGATATGCCATTGAGATTGATGGAGTTAGATCAAGCATGAATTTGGCCCAAGGTTTCAACAGCAATGTTAATTGTAATATACAAGCTGTGCAATGAAGACAAATTATACATTGTTAAATAGCAAGAGATATATGAAGCTACACACATACCAAGACAACCCATAATAAAAGCTACCGAGTATGTTCCCCATACCTGGGGAAACCATGTTGTAGGAAACGTGAATTTTGCTTTTCCTGACTTTATTTTAATAGTGCAGCCTTAAATGTTGCATTGATTGAACTTTTCTATTTAATTTTCTAAGTGTGTTCAAGAAAAAGTATTGAGAATAAATCTTGACACACATTTCCTGGATGTACCACACCTGTATCTCTATGAAACACAGTCTTAAGTGAGCCATCAAAGCACATGCACTTCTAGGAATGTGTTCTTTAACACATGAAATGTTTACAAGGACTACACAAGTACTTCCACCCAATCATCAGGGGTGTATATAAGCAACCCCTACTGACAAGATGAAAGGCACTAGGCAATAGACTATGTAATCCTTCCTGGTCCCTCTTACTCCATGAGTGAAATGGATTGGGGATCTAGCTCTCCCAAAGATGAGAGCAAAAGTTGGACTCTTTCCTCCCTGGCTGGAGAAGGGTACTCCAGCATCTTTATTTCTGTCTCTGCCCTGGCTGAGAATCAGATCTTCAGCACAATGAGACACCAGGGTGACCTGCTCCCCACTCATTTATTTCCATTAGCTCAGGTTCTAAATGTTCCATTACATTCAGAAGCACAAGATATGACAGTCCAGGAAATTTGAAAGGAATTTGTGCTCCAATTATCTTACTTTCAGAAGAACAATTATGGGAAAAAACAAGGGACTTGAAGGCTTGGGATCCAGATGAACAAGCAGCAATAGAGCAAAGCCTGCATGTGAGCAGGTGGAATTCCAAACAGGCCTACTCAGCACCTTCCTGGGCTAAACAACAACAAAACATCACTTTAAAGTTTAAACCAGATTTTTAGGCTCTTTGATTTTTGTCTTGCCACCTCCAGGAACCTTCAGCTCCTGCTTCTAGTTCTCTTTGCTTCACAGAGAAGATCAACATCTTCTTGCTTTCTGGAAAGGACCAATCTCTTCCAATGAATCGAGGGCGGGAGAAATCAGGGGAAAAAACACTTCTGCATCTTTACAAAAAGATCATCTAGTAACACTATTGCACTGATTCAGGAAGAGAGACCTATTTAGGGCCCTAAAATCTGCCAGCCTGTTAGATTGTAAAATAATAATGTTCTAAGAAAAACTTTCAAAACCATACAATACTGGGGAATGAAGGGGACATGGGACAAGGACTCATTTTACCTCTTTAGGCAGCTACGTGTCATATTTTAACATAGTTGGAGTTAACATTTAAAAGACAGTTACAAGTGCTTCTCTCACGTATAATATGTTTAATAAAAATGTTAATATATTTAATGTATATTTATTTGCTAGTAAGCAACTACTACTCATTCAATTGTTTTTTTTTTGGTTTTTTTTTTTAAAGTTTACCCAGCCTGTTGTGGTTAGTAGAATACAACCATTTTAATAAGAAATCTATAATATAGGTGTTCAGATTTTGTTTTCAAATTTTTTTTACTGCAATTTTGGGGCCAATTAATTAATTCATATACTGCACTAGTACTGTGGACACAGTATGCTTCCTTTGTCTGTAACAGACTTTTTTTTTTTAAATCCTCCAGATGCTTCTTACACTGCATTTATTATCAAAAAGTGTGCTAGTTCTATTTATCTCATTTCAACAAAGTATTATTCATATCTCCATATTATGAACTCTTGTGTACATGAAGTGGATAATATTAACATTAATGTTTCTGTAGGCTATTCAGCAAATAAATGGTGGATGAAGTAATTCCATCTACTATTTATAGAGTTTAATAACAGTTGTAAATGAGAAAATTGCAATAGACATACTGAGTGATAATCAGAGTGAACATGACGACCATAACAATATATCTACTGTGTAAACACACTGTTTATATAAAGACAGACTAATCTGTGATTTTTCATCACTGGTAAATAGTATTATACAACTCAATTTCAGATTATATTTTACATTGCTATATAATCTACTCAATTTAAAAATTTTATCAGTCACTTTAGAAACAGATAAAATTAAAATGCTGTTTTATTATGGTATAAAAATAGATTCAGCATAACATCAAACCGCTACATCTGACTCAAACTACAGCCAGCAATATATACTGTGCCTTTCACTGGTAGGTAGCTGCAAATGTGATATACACAGTTTTGCACGCATAATGTCATAAAGCTGTCAGTAGAAGTTCCATGAGGTTTCTTGTTAATATCGACAGACACCATGTGATCCCAGCACAGAGGCTGTACCAGTAAAATGCTCATGTAGAATTTCTAATTTTTGAGAGCTACAGTAATCACCCTTAAAAACTTTGATAACTAAACAACATTAAATCAGTATTTGCACTAATCCCAATAGTAAGTGTAGGGCTGAGTAACATGATCCGTTTATCTAAAGCAAATTTGATTTGAAGGCCAATTACTAATACACCAAACACATTTTTTTTAAAAGCAATAAAGTCATATTATGAAAGGAACACAACATCCCAACTCAGCACCCTAAAATTAATTAACCCCATCACTGACACACACATCTATTTCCCCTTTCTCTACACCTATGCCAGAGACACCACTTCCTTACAGTAATAAAAGTTTAAAGAGTTCTACAGACCTAACTGGGTCACTGGTTTGGGATGGCTGTTTTCTGCCCTACTGCTTTCAATTTACTTCACCCAAAGCAGCCTCTCATGTGCCAGCCTCCCAAATGTAGGTAATGCTAGGGTGGAGGCGGCCTGGTACACCGAAGCACAGGACAGTAACCTCTCCACTTGTTTTAGTCTGAAGGACATGCATTTGTGTGTGCCAAGTGTTAATTCATTGGTTGCATTCCACAGATACAAATTAAGTGTATGGTAGTACATTGGTAGCCATTAGGGATTTACCTTTCAGTCACATTCTATTGATTCGCTATCACTTAATTTTGTATAATTGTTTTGCTCATTTAATTTTCCTTAAAAAAAAATCAGCCATATAACATTTTAGATCAGGGGTCTCAAACTCGCGGCCCGCGGGCCAACTGCGGCCCGCGGGCTTATGTTATGTGGCCCGCAGTCCGAATCCGGCCACAGGCTTGTGCTGTCTGTTTTGTGAGCGGAGCTCAGGCAAGTTGTGGGACATCTTGCGTGAGCTCTTAAAAAGGAAATGGCCGTCTTAAAAAGGAAATGGCCGCCGAATGTGGCCCCACAGGGAGATTTAACGGCGGAGAGTCGAGTCTGCAAGTTCCTGTGAGAGCCTCTCTCTCTCTTCTACTGTGCCGCCGAATTTTACCCTGCGGGGAGATTTTTTCGGCGGAGAGTAGAGCATGAAAGGTAGAGCAGAGTAGTGTGTGTTATGCGTGGCCCCCCTGAACTCAACTCAATGTAAATGTGGCCCGCCATACCAATTGAGTTTGACACCCCTGTTTTAGATACAGTTCTTTCCACTGAGTCTCCATCTGTTGAGCTTCTATATTGTCAATTCATCCCTATCTGATTACCTAGATCTCTTCACTATTGACCTTCACTCCTAAAGTTAACTTTCTGGGAGCTGCATTACCTCTGATTTTCAACTTAATTCTTTGGGATGCAAATGTTTGAGGAAAAACCCCCCAATGATTCTTTAAAAAGATAAATAAATAAAGGCAATAACTATACAATACCCATAGAAGGTCCAAATGTTGCAAATCTTTACTTCCAAGTAGTCCTAAAATCACAAAGTCAATAGGAATACTCATATAAATAAAGATTACATGGATAACAGTTTGCAAGAATAGGCCCTAAATACATTTAGAGATTGTGACAAGCACATTCTATACATCAAAAACTTGTACTCTGTGGATAGATACTATTTTGTTAGGATATCATAAGAAACATCTAAGTTTACAGCTAGCTATAAGCATGTTGAATAACTCCGATCCTGATGAGTTTTCATCTCTTCTCTCTTTAATTTATGCACTATTCCATCAGTATAAAGAGGTAAGACTAAATCGTTGCTTTAATTTAGATTCCTGACACTCAGTGATTTAAGGAAAGTTCATAGATTCTGAGGCCAGAAGGGATCATTGTGATTATTTAGCACGACCGCCTGTAAAACAAAGCCCTAGAACTTTCACAAAATAATTCTTATAGCCTATCTTTTAGAAGTTGATTCAATTAATCAGCTCTCTCCAGAAGGAACACTTTTTCACGGGAAAGGGAGAGAATTTTGTATCTATTGACATTATGACACCACATTAAATGCCAAGAAAAGTGTGGAGTTGGGGCAAATTCACTACCACCATAAACAAATGTCACTCCATTGACTTCACTAGAATTACGTCTGTTTATAGACTCATAGACTCATAGACTCATAGGTCAGAAGGGACCAATATGATCATCTAGTCTGACCTCCCGCACAAGGCAGGCCACAAAACCCTACCCATACACATTTATAACAACCCCGAACCCATGACTGAGTTATTGAAATCCTCAAAAGTGAGATTTGAAGACCTCAAGCTGCAGGGAATCCACCAGCAAGCGACTCATGCCCCATGCTGCAGAGGAAGGCGAAAAACCTCCGTGGCCCCTGCCAATCCGCCCCGGAGGAAAATTCCTTCCCGACCCCAAATATGGCGATCAGCTAAACCCTGAGCATGTGGGCAAGACTCACCAGCCAGTTGGTATAGTCTGGATGTGTTTGGCTTTTTCACCCCTAGAAATCCCCTCCCCGCTATAGCTATTTTCTACACAACTAGAATGAAATGGAAATAAACCTTTTGTCTTTAGGCTTTAAAAAGAGGAATTTAATGTTTGACACTTGCAATCAGCCTCTGAGTTTTCAGCATCCTGAATTAGGCACTTTTTACTTATCAACAAGCAAACGTTAACCTCACCCTTGGGATCATATCTTATTTTGTAGTAACTGAGCTCAATGCCCAGCACTAAAAAGCCTTACAACTTCCTCACTGACTGCTGGGACTTCCTAAGATAGATAGCTTAATAAGCTTCAGTCGCAATGTTGCAGAAATTACATTCATTCTATTGAAATCTCCTTCCACATCTTCTGGAGAAACAGGCATCTGAGAACTTTTTAGTTTTCTGTTACAGATATCATGAGTAATATTGCAGACACTCTACCCACACCTTCACCTCAAATGTGCATCTTGCTCTTTAATGTGCTGAGAAAAATGCCCATTTGGCTTTCTCAAGTATGAAACATGTGAACCTAGAAATCAATAGCGTATATTACATAGTTTGTCTTTTGTGACAGTGTTAGATTTAAAAAAAAACACAACACATCAAAAAGTAGTAACTGGCCCATAGTATGTGCCAGATACTAAATTCTTAGTATATACAAAAGCCTCAACTGACATGATAAAATTGTGCCATCGTATGACCTCCTGTTATTTTCCTTATTTCCCCCCCCCCATTTGCCACTTATGTATATGGTCAGGTTTGAAATATTATATTATCTTTCACCCTGGGCACTCCATCCTGATCATCTGGACACGTGTTCAGTTAGTCACCTTTTCTTGTTTCAGTATTTACTGTATTTCCCCTTAAACAATAATTTAGTAAAAAGTTAATCAAAAAGGTTTTGATTAAATTTCACTACAGAAAAGCAATAATATTTTAACTCTACTGCACCTCTAAAGACATAATCTGACACGGGAGACTGCAGAGGTGAACCACTTCAGCAGAAACAGAGGTGTTTTCTGATTCACACACAATGCTTTCTGGAGATCCAGAGTATGGGAGAAGTCACAGCCACTGCACTGCATTGTAAAATGAGGCAGCATGCACTCCCATCATGGGGGGCCAGCTCCCCGCTCCTCCCCCCAATATCACTAGCTCTATGCAATCCTTGAGCTTGAGCAGGGTAGTTTTCCTGCATCGCTTGCTGGATTGACTGAGCGGGTCTACACAGACTGCTCAGTTGATCCAGAGCAATCGATCTGATGGCAGCAAATTCACTGCCGTCAGTATAGACACAGCCTCAGTCATTACTTTGAGACACAAGGTCTATAAATGTATTAAACTCTTAAATTATCTCCATATTATCTCTACATTCCAAAGTAATGGGAAATGACAACCCCAAAATTATCTTTGCTTCAGAAACATAAATTGAGGTCATAATAATGGGTGCATAAGGAACTTGGTTGTGGCTATAGGTGCTGCCATATGACAAATAATACTTAGTAATAATAATAAGCCTTTCATACTGGGGTAGGGCCTGCTCAAATTACGTAAATTGCATGTGCTTAAATACTGAACTGCATCACAACGTTAGCCCATGATTCAATGGATGTCAGAATCTTTGTTCACCAAAAGGCAGAAAACAAGAGAAAACCAGGGTTAAATGCAGAACTTGAACCTTGAATGTCTGAGGTCAATGGGCAGAATCTCTTGGTACATGCCATCTGTCCTATGATGCCAAGAGCTTACACAATAAAGAATCTCTTCATTTCTTCACCATAATAGAAACCAGTTCTTTCTTCTACCCCCGAGTATATTTTATCAGTAGCCAGAAATGTCAAATACTTCTATGGTAAACAGAAATATCCTGGCGTTTTTTATTTTTATACATGCTGATAGTAAAGAAGTTGACAATATAATCTGCCTAAAGCAACTATCCCCATCCACACTAGACAGGTCATTTTCCTTTTATCAAAGAGAACAGTAGGTCATCACATTTTAGTACATGTTGACACCACTGCTCGTTCAAAAAAAAAAAAAAAAAAAAAAAAAAGATAAGAAAAGAATTCAGTGCCCTTAAGGTATCTTAACCTCTAGTTTACCTAATACAGATATTTCACAGCTATTGCATTACAGCCAGAAGAGAGACAGGTTTGTACCCTCAAAGAATGAACTACAAAAGTCTCAACCTTTGAGACAAGCTGATATTATACTGCAAAGAGTGTAGGTGACAACGAAGCACTTCCCTTAAGGTCTCTCTCTTTTATTTTGGGTAACAGGATTTATCTCTCTCTCAAGAGACAATATAGAACCATAGATCTTTAACTTCTCAAACATACATGTATATTTTTGAATACTTCTTCAAATTGAAAAAAATAATCCAGATTCACCTCCTGAAGTATGCAAACAACTTCAGAAGTTTCTTTCCTTGCAAAAAAGCCAGAACTGAAAACTTTTTATTTATAGTCTGGTTCACTCTGAAACCAGAACTCCACATCACAATGGCACCTATCCACACTAGTCCTCATCCACAGTTGTTTTTCTTCTAACAAATGGGTCAAGTCATCGGTGTAAGTGCATTTTTTTTTTTGTTTTTTTACACTAACCTGGCCTTAGTTAGATAATAGCTTAACAGCACTGTTCCTCATAACATGAGTAATGATGCTGGCATAATAGAAATGTAACCTTCTGTCTATTATATATTTTACATTCTGTACCGTAACATCCAGAGTATGGGAATACATATACCTTTTTAAAAATAGCAAAATTGGTTTCTCCATATGTTTTTGTTCTAGAAGTCGTCAGTGTGGCAACTGATTAAAGAAGAACAGAAGCACATCACAAAATAAGATATTGGCCAGAACACCTGAACAAATCTCTGGGTGAAAACTACCATGGGAACTTTAGTGTTCACAGATAATTTTGTTTTTTCATCTGAATGATATGCATGTGTGAGAGCATGTACACACAGACACAAGACACAAAGTAAACTGCATGATGGAACACTATTTCTTCCACATACAGGGACTGTCTTTTTGTTCTGTTTTTGTACCATACCTAGCAAAATGAGGTCCTGGTCCATAACTGGGCGCTTGTGTGCTACTATACAAATAAGTAATAATGAAGGACTGAATTAAATTTGCCTGATGACTGAACTGTGGTTCCAGAGAGAGCAGGTATTCTACTCTTAATACAAAGCCTTGACTTCTGTGTTAACAGACTCCAAACTTTTCTATTTTCCAGGAACTGAATATCTGGCCTCCTTAAGACTACTAGGGCCCACTAGGAATACAAGCCTGATTTTGTTTCTACAGAAGTCAACTAACTACCATGTAAGCACGATTGGGTTCCATCAGACTACGAATGGGAATCAGTATTACTTTTGTCTGGAAAGAGTCCAGTTGATTTTGCTGGGACTCTGATGTTGTTTTTAAAAAATATACAGGGCAAGAACCTGATCTGCAAGCACAACTGCTGTGTGAATTAGACACTCAATAATGTGTTTGTTTCTGCATGCACACAAATTAAAAAATCATCATCCCTAAACAAAAGTTTATTCATTGTAGTCAATGATCCTTTAAAAAAAAAGTGGGTCTCACTAACAAGCATTTACTAACAGCAAAGTTAGTGGTGAGCAGTATAGTTTAAGAGAAAATGGTTGTTTGTGCTAGCTGATAATTATACAGCAAATCCTGGTAAGTATTAATCAACTTGCTTAAACTAATTATGTACATTTGCAATGTGCACACATTTGAAAATGTATAAAAAATTATAATCCGTCTCAGACATTATACAAATGCAATAGCAAATACTGAAAACAAGGGTTCGTTGTTTGTTATCAGATAGATCCAGCATTTGAGATTAACAGCAAGAAAGAGGGTGAAGAATTCATGTCTAATTTTTGAGACCAATGCTTTTGGACAGAGGTCTCTTGCAAGTGACACTGACTATCAACAAGGGAGAGTGAAAGCTGCCTGTGAAAATACATAAAGGGCACTAAACCACATGAAGTGAACAAATGGGGGTTGCCATTCCTAGTCAGTTTCCAAGGTTCATTTTTATGTGATTTTATTGTTTTCCTTATGAAACTTGGAGGTTTCTGGGGAGTAGTGATTTTTTTTAATGTACAAAAATATTTACAAGTAAGCACGAATATAATTTAACCAATTAGCAAGATAATGCTATTTTGTAGGATTTGTATTAAAGTTTTATATTACAAAGAACCTATACTGAATCTAAATCTGTTAATCTGATATTTTCCTTTTAAAATATATACCTTTTAGAATGTACAAACAGGGACATTAGGGAAGAAAATAAAGGGGACACTTTTAAAATCCTTTATAATAGATTGGAGTAGGAAAGCATTTTGGAGGAACAGTAATTGACAATGAATATTATGATAAAACATTGGTACAAAAATGCCTCCCCAGGAACCATTTTTCCTGCATGCTTATCATTCAGTGAACCTCAGCACACCTGTATTTTGAGCTTTCATGTATTTATATGCACAGTACTCTGGACTTGGACAGAAAAAATGACTATTCTATATTGACTTTGATTGAATCAATTAAGCTTTCTATACCGGCCTCCTTAAAGTATACTGTACCTGACAATCAGTACTTCAGTCATTCACAACTGCTTTTCAAATCACACTGCTGACCTCTCTCTCTCTCTAATACCACATTATAGTGAAATCCAAAATGAACATTGCAGTTTGACAGTTAACCTCAGGCACCACTGATCTAGTATCCAGTTGCTTATACTGCTGGTTGAAAAGCTGATTGGATACGCAAGACAAACTGAGAGTTTAACTGGCAGAGCTGCTCAAATCTAAATTATGTTATTTGAAACTTAGACCACAAGAGACAACAGTTCACTTTTTACCCTGGCAACAGATTCAACCTCTTGGCCCTGTGAAAGTCATCTGAATACATAGAGCATGAACACACACTCAAACCTCTTCCTGTCTTATGACTGAAGATGTATTCAACACACTTGCTTTTTATGCACATTTGATCATCCTGTTGACAACCCTGGAAGTTAAGTAATATGGACTATTGCACATAGGTTTCAAACCTTGATGGAGCCCAATAGCAAGCTACTTCTGACAGTCAAATAATGACAAGCACATTGCAGGCTGATGCCCGTCATTCATGAACATCTTGGCCTGCTCCAACCGTTGCACAGCGACTAAGTGGAGGGTCAAAGGTTAAGCTCTAAGAAGACAGCAATGAAGGGCAACTGTCATGCACCACTGCATATTGTGAGGCAGTAAGGAGTGGTTGTCTACTGAAGAACATGCAAAATGTTCTCATTCTGTCCAGGCAGACACATATCTGAAGGTCCTAAATGAGACCATTGCCAATTCATGAAGAGCCAAACTGACAGCATGCCATTCAAGCTGTCTGTCTAAAATTTGACTTTTTTCTATTTCAAATCACGAATGCATACAAAATATGAAGTTAAGCAGAGCTCTTCAGCAGTTGTTTAAAGCAAGCTAGACTTTTTCTTCTTTTTAAAAAAAAGGCACCTAAACTTTTTTTTTTTTTTTTTTTTTAATGTTAGCAGAAAAGTCAACAATCCACAAGTATTTATTTGGTTTTCTCTCACCAGATTGTAGTCATTTTCAAGGTATACATGCTGTACTCTGTTTTCTAAATACTGAATTTTCTTTAAAATATAACAAGCCTGGAGCTTAACATCTTATAATCAGAGTGAATAAAAACACCTGGATCTTGGATTTTATATTTGTGTGTTAGTATTATAGTAGAACCATATCTATTACAGCACTGCAAATAAATAATCATAATTTCCATTATAAATTGTACAATATTACTATTTTAATATTTGTTTAAAAGCACTGTTTCTGAAGTTATGTTTGCACAGTATGATCAACACTCAAATTGCACTATTTTGCATAATACATATAAACCATATTTTTAACCAATTGCCAGTCAAGATTTATACTTTCTGTTTGCACATTTAAATTGCGTGATCATATTCAGGTTTGTCTGTATTAACATATAAAATACTTGTGGGGGGAAAATGAAATGCTTTGTTTATTAGATAAACAGTGATGCTTCCCATCTTTCACATAAACTGAATGCCAGACATTAAATTTAATCAGGCTGACAAAGGATCATAAGGGTTATCCTTGTTCACGAACAACCCATCTCTCCGGCACTTACGGGGGCCAAATACTGCCCTTTAACAAAATAGATCAACATGCAAAGTGCTTGTTTCTCTTTGCTGGGTCACAGGTATCATCCCACTTGTGACACAAGACACCCCTTTGTACCAATTTCTGTCATGCCACCGCCATATTAAAGGCCCTATTCACAAACTGTGTGCTTTGTAAACTAAAAAGAATGAATCATCATTATTTATGAGGCATACATTTGGTTCAGAAGGTAGAAAACCACTTGCCTGTCTCATTTACAATGCCTTCCACACAAACTCCTCAGGGGGTTGCTTCTGTAGTTGTCTTTTATAGCACCAGTCACATGGTCAGCACTTAAATTATAAATAATTCTGCACCTAAAAATTTTGTGCAAACTGCCTGATCCTCACTGCATTTCATGTGTCTGTAGCCCTCCAAAAAGCACAAATCATGGGCATTCCTTTGCAGCTGTGGAGGGCCCTACCTTCAGAGGAAATGGGGAAGTTCCCCAGAAAAAAAAAATACAAACAAACCAACCCACTTCTCCTAGAGGCTGGGAAGGAAGAAAGAGAGAGGAAGGATGGTCCAGTGGTTACACTGTTCACCTGGCACAAAAGAGGCCCAGACTCAAATCTCTGCTGTGTCACAGACCTCCTCAATGACCTTGGGCAGGTGTACACTTAAAATACTGCAGTGGCATGGTTGCTTTGCTGAAGTGCTTCAGTGAAGAGGCTACTATGCTGACTGGAGAGACTGTTGGCCTAGTTAATCCACCTCCATGAGAGGCGGTAGCTATGTTGACAGAAGAAGCCGCTCCATTGACATAGACCAACCTAAATCACGGCTTCAACAGCACTAACTGCGTCGCTCAGAAGTGAGGATTTTTCATATTCCTGAGCGACTTAGTTATACCAGTATAAGTTTTATAGTGTAGATCTGGCCATACCTCTCAGAAATGTTGTGAAGATAAATGCATTAAGGATTGTAATATTCTCAGTGACAGATATTGCAACGTCCTCCGATATCACTGAAAGGCCTTATTGTAATACGTTTATGTATTATTGTGGGCTGGGATTGTTTGTAGTCTTTCGGGGGGAGATGCGGGGGAGATCTAACAGATATGCATCATGAAGTATCATTTGGGTCCACTGTCTTAAATTAATGTTTTATGTATGACTGTGTTCTAATCCATGGCGGAAGGCTATCATAGCTATTCCAAGAACTGAACACACGGGGTGGTGATTAAGGCAAATGAGCCATGTTGAACCGCACAAGACAGGCTCCTAGGAGACTTGCATACGTTAGTTCAAACTAGATTCTCCTGAGTTGAACAGACAGAGATAGGACTTTTGGATAAACAGTCCAAGTTTAAACTGACTCAGGACCTTTATTTTTGATTCAGCAAATGGACAGAACCTTATGTCAAAGTTCAGGGGCAATCCTTAATGAAGGGATGGAAGGATTTGACCTACTAGGGTCCCATTAGGCTGATAGGTTATCTGTGGTAAACTTGGTATCATTAGTAGATTCTTTTACTGTTTTAATATGTTTTCACTGTAATGCTTTTAATTTAAGAATAAATGTGCTTGCTTATAAAGAGCAACTTGTAACTGCTGATGATGCCTTTTTTTACTGTCTGGAAAGAGGTAAAGAATAGATTCTAGCCTGTTTAGGCAGTCTGCCTTGCTGGGAATATCACAAGGTAGGCAGCAAATTGTGCAGCCTGGAAAATTCCCAGTCAGGAGGGAGGGAGACATGGGATTTGCCACACAGGGGTGACTGCTAAGGAGCTGGAAGCCTAGAATAGGTCCCCTTGAAGGACCCCAAATGGGGAATACAGGTGATGTTGTCCAGAACTGTGACACTCAGATATTTCAGTAAAGGAAGCTATGCATGTAATCATAAATAGGTAGGCAAACAGACTATAGTACAAATATTATGATGATGGGGGAACATATAAAGCCACACAGGTTCGCCAACTATCATGATTTTATTGTGCATCTCACCACATTTTGTGGGAAGGTTATTAAAGCCCCAGCTCCCGGAGTCCTGTGATTATGAGAGAATGACAGCTTTCTTCAAAAAAAACCAAAAGGTACATTTTAGCCATCTTGAAAGCTTGAAACTGAACTCTACAGGCACAACACCATACAAGGAAACATAGTTACTTACCAGTAACTGTTGTTCTTCGAGATGTGTTGCTCATATCCATTCCACTTAGGTGTATGCGCGCCCTCGTGCACAGCTCTTCGGAGAATTTTTCTAGCAGCCCCTGCAGGGGCCAGTCCCACCGCCCCCTGGAGTGCCGCCCTCATATGGCGGTACATATAGCGCTGCCGGCCCCTCCTCTCCTCAGTCCCTTCTTTCTGCCCACTCCGACAGCGGGGACGGAAGGTGGGTGTGGAATGGATATGAGCAACACATCTCGAAGAACAACAGTTACTGGTAAGTAACTATGTTTTCTTACTTCGAGTGATTGCTCATATGCATTCCACTTAGGTGATTAACGAGCCTTACCTGGAGGCGGGTAGGAATTAACGACGGGCTGCCCTCAGCACGGCCCTGCCCACGCGCACATCATCCCTGGCCTGCTGGACGACAGCATAGTGCGCGGCAAAGGTGTGCACGGAAGACCAGCAGCCCTGCAGATGTCTTCCAGGGGAACCCTCTCTAGGAAGGCCGCCGATGCGGCCTGGGCCCTTGTTGATGAGGTGACAACAAGAACCAGCTTGCTGTCAGGTTCGATTTATATGGATCCCTCAAATAAGGAGGGACAAAGATTGCTTTGCATACAACTTTGTTTTACTTACAATAATTTATACATCATCAATTACAATTTAAAATGCACCATTGATTCTTATTTAATACAACAATTTAGCTACTTAAAACACAGTCACAATTACAACTATACAATTATATTTACAAAGCTAGCTTACACTATAGGGTTATACTTATACTATTATACTTACACGGCACCAGTGAGGTTTGTCAGCAGCAAAGCAGCACTCCAATTCTACTAGTACAATTCCCGGGTTTACATCTGAGTGGAAAATACAGTCACACAGCCACATGCTCTATACTTAGGTTTGAGCGGCAAGCTGGGAAGAGACGGTAGGTAGATCCAAACCTGCACGTAGAGCTATTCTGGTGCTCTTCCAAAGGTAATGGACATCTCCAAATTATTTTTTTGTTATTGATCACCTTATATCTCTTCCTCACAGCCATGTGCCCACTTTCTAGCCAATTATGAGATTCCCAAGAGCGATGAGGTGATTGGGGGCTGCACCCTGACACAGCGAAACTTACACAGTGAAACTTGATTTTATTTTTCTTAATTGTCCAGCTGTTGTTTGCTGTTGACAAAGACTTACCCATCACAATACATGTCAGTAAACTGCATTTGAATAGTATTCAGAGTTTCGAGTCACAGAGATTTTGTTATAATAAATGAATGGATACTACTTAACTGAAATTTACTGAGTTTCGAGTAACAGGTTTATCAAGACCCACAGGCTACATATTGATTGCATTGCCTTCAGTACTTAAGGCCTGCTGCGGTTTTTCCCGGGCTTGTAAGTTTCACAGAGATTTTGTTACAATACATGGCTAGGGGTTGTTACAAAGTAGCTAACATTTTACACTTCAGCCCAATGAGTTTATATTTCTATTACTTTAAAATGGAGTTGGGTCACTTTAATTATAAAATGAAACAATGTTACAACAGCTGAGTGTGCCGTCACTGGTCCGGGAAGCTGGACGCCCGCACGCTCATAGCAGAGCCGGATGCAGGCGGTGATCCACTTGGCGATGCACTGTGTGGACACCGGGGAGCCTCTCATCCTTTCTGCCACCGCGAGGAAGAGCTGCGTGGTCCTTCGGAACGGCCTCGTCCTGTCCAGATAAAACGCCAGCGCCCTCCTGACGTCGAGGGTTGTAGTCTCCTCTCGTCCTCAGACCCGTGCGGTTTAGGAAAAAACATGGGGAGGAAAATATCTTGGTTACAATGGAACCAGGAGACTACCTTAGGCAGGAACGCTGGGTGAGGCCTAAAGCTGAACCTTATCCTGGAAGAACACGATATAAGGGGGCTCCGAAGTCAAGGCTCTTAGCTCAGAGACCCTCCTAGCCGAGGTAATGGCCATGAGAAAGGCCACCTTCCAGGACAGGACCAGCAGGGGGCAGGTGGCCAAGGGCTCAAAGGGGGGCTCCGTCAGTCTGTCGAGGACCAGGTTCAGATCCCAGGGAGGCACCGGGTCACGGACCTGCGGGTACAGCCTCTCGACCCCCCTGAGGAACCTCACCGACATGGGGTGGGAGAACAGGGACCGCCCCTCCATCGGCTGGTGGAACACCGAGATGGCCACTAGGTGCACCCTGAAGGAGGCTAGCGCTAACCCCTGTAGCCTAAGCTGCAGCAGGTAGTCAAGAACCGCCTGCACGGGGGACGTACCGGGGGTTACACCCCGCGACTCCGCCCAGAAGTTGAACCTCCTCCACTTGGCCCTGTAGGCGATCTGTGTGGAGGGCCTCCTGCTTCCTAACAGCACGCGCTGGACCTGCTCTGAGCAGGTTCTCTCCTCCTCCGTCAGCCAGAGAGCCTCCAGGCCATGAGGTGCAAGGAGTCCAGGTTGGGATGCAGCAGGCGACCGTGGTCCTAGGAGAACAGGTCCGGTCTCCTCGGGAGCTCGATCGGGGGAGCAACCTACAGGTCCTGAAGCAGGCAAAACCAGTACTGCCTCGGCCACGCTGGGGCGATCAGGATAACATCCGCTTTGTCCCTCTTCATTTTCAAGAGCACCCTGGGCAAGAGCGGGAAGGGGGGGGGAACGCGTACAGGAGAGTCCCCGTCCATTCGATTAGGAACGCGTCTGAAAAGGAGCCCGGTTCGCGACCCCTGAGCGAGCAGAACCTCGGGCACTTCGTGTTCCAAGCTGACGCAAACAGGTCCAGATGGGGAACACCCCACACACGGAAAATTCTGTCCGCCACCTCCGGGTGGAGCGACCAGTCGTGTTGGGGGAGAAACGACCTGCTGAGGCGGTCCGCCTCGTCGTTCCTGACCCCCGGGAGGTGAGAGGCGGTTAAACAAAAGTTGTACCTCACCGCTAAGTCCCAAAGTCGAAGCGCCTCCTGGCACAGCACTGAGGAGCGCGCCCCCCCCTTGTTTGTTGATATAGTACATCACAGTGGTATTGTCTGTTAACACCTGCACCATTCTCCCCAATAAAGAGTGGCGAAACACTTCGCATGCCAGTCTGACTGCCCTCAGTTCCTTGACATTGATATGGAGGGCAGTCTCTCCCTGGGACCAGCGTCCCTGCGTGGTCAGACCACCGGTGATATGGGCCCCCCACCCCAGGTCTGATGCGTCCGTGATCAGAGTGACCGAGGGGGTGGGTGCCCTGAAGGGAATCCCTTCCAACACAGTCCCGGGATCCAGCCACCAGTTCAGCGACCCCAATACCGTAGGGGGCACCGTTACCACCTTGTTCAGAGCATGCCTGCTGGGCATGTACACCTTGGACAGCCAACCCTGGAGGGGCCTGAGGCGGGCCAACCTCACCACATAGGTGCACGAGGCCATGTGGCCTAACAGCTGCAGGCACTGTCTGGCTGTCGTCGTGGGGCACCTCTGAAGTTGCAATATTATCATCATCATGGCCTTGAACCTCGAGCGTGGGAGGGAGGCTTTGGCCCGCACTGAGTCTAGGTGGGCCCCTATGAAGTCTATGCACTGCACCAGACACAGCGTTGACTTCTGCTCGTTTATGAGCAGCCCCAGAGCATGGCAAGTGGTCTGGATGAGGGAGATCGCCTTGCGCACCTGCGACTTGGTCCTGCCCCTTATCAACCAGTCGTCCAAGTAAGGAAATATTTGGACCCCCCTGCGCCTCAGGAAGGCCGCCACCACTGCCATGCACTTCGTGAACACTCTGGGGGAAGAAGACAGGCCAAAGGGCAAGGCCGTAAACTGGTAGTGGGCACCAGCTACCGTAAACCTTAGGAACCGCCTGTGGGCGGGAAGGATGGAGACGTGGAAGTACGCATCCTTCAGGTCGAGGGCGGCGAACCAGTCCCCTGGGTTCAATATGGGAATGATGGATGCTAGGGACACCATGCGGAACTTCAGCTTTCTTATGAACCTGTTGAGCCTGCGCAGGTCCAGTATAGGCCTGAGGCCTCCCTTGGCCTTGGGGACGAGGAAGTACCTCGAGTAGAACCCCTTCCCCACCTCTAGCGACGGAACCACTTCTATGGCTCCTTTGACTAGGAGGGTGTGAACCTCCTGACGGAGTAATTGCTCGTGAGAGGGGTCCCTGAAGAGGGACGGGGGGGGGAATGGGGAGGGGAGGCCAATAGCTAAAGGCCGTAGCCCCAGCGCACAGTGCTGAGGACCCAGCAGTCCGATGTTATTTCCCACCACAGGCCGAGGTAAGGCCTTAGCCTGTCCCGGAATGGCGGGGAGTAACCCAGGGAACATAAGACGGTGCGCACCGTCAAAACTGTCTCTTGCCCTTAGAGCCCTGAGAGGGTCCTTTGAAGGAGGAAGTCGACGACGCCTGGCGATCGCGCCGTCCAGATCCCCTATTCCTATCCCTGCCCCTTGCGGGGGGGAAAGGTCTAGGCGGTGGCCTAGTCTGCTGCCGCTGCGGCGGCTGCTGCGGCTGCTGGCGGCTCTGCAACCTTGCCGCCTGGGCGTGTATAGGCCCAAGGAGCACAGCGTCGCCCTTGAGTCCTTCAGAGCGTGCAGCTTCTCATCCGTCCTCTCCGAAAAGAGGGCGGCTCCATCAAAAGGCAGATCTTGGATGGAGTGCTGCACCTCCTGTGACAGGTCCATGGATTGCAACCACGCTGCCCGCCGCATGGCGACGGCAGAGGCCATTGCCCTGCTGGCCATGTCCGCAGCATCTGACGCAGTTTGCAAGGCTTCACTAGCCACAGTCAACCCCTCCTCCAGGACTATAGCAAAGTCTGCGGCCTGGTCCGGAGGCAGGGACTCTGTAAACCTTTTCAGAGAGTCCCACAAGTTCAGGTTATACCTGTCCAGGAGAGCCTGATGGTTGGCTACCCTGAATTGAAGCGCCCCTGTGGAGTAGACCTTCTTGCCGAAAAGGTCTAACCTCCTGCCCTCCTTGTTTTTCGGGGAGGCGCTCTGAGCACCCTGCCTGTCCTTCTGATTGGCAGCATCAACCACCAAAGTACCCGCGGCAGGGTGCGCATACAAGTATTCGTGCCCCTCGGCTGGCACGTAATACTTCCTCTCGGTGCCCTTGGACGTGGGGGCAACCGAGGCAGGGGTCTGCCAGACTGTTTCAGCCAAGCGCAGGACCCTTTCATGGATGGGGAGGGCTACCCTTGACGGTCCTTGCGTCCCCACATGCCTGAAGAGGGGGTCCACCTCTTCCTCCAGAACCTTGACCTCTAGGCCAAGGTTCGAGGCCACCCGCATCAGGAGCTCCTGGTGGGCCCTGAAGTCAATGAGCGGGGCCCCTTGGTCCCTTACAGCCGCCTCATCTGGAGACGACGAGTAAGATGGGTGGCGGGATCCAGTAGAGGGGCCCTCCCCAGGGTCCTCCTGTTCCTCCTCCCCAGAGGAGTGGTCACCCTCCTCCACCGAAGGTGCCTGCTGTACATGGGTGACAGAAGCAGGGGCCGACATAGTTCCCTGCCCCATCTGAGCTGCCCACTAGGCCCACATTGGCCACTGCCAGGGAACCTGGGGCCAACTCAGGGGCGGCACCGGTGCCGAGGGCAATGCCGGTGCCGCAGCAGTCGATGTCGGTACCGGGAATAGCGCCGGCTGTGGTACCGGTGCCGTGCCGGCGACAGTACCAGTTCCTGGCAACAGGTCCGGGATCCCGAGCCAGGAGAGCGATGGCGACGATGACGTCGGGAGGAAACGCTCCGGGACTCGCTGTGCGACAACCCTGAGGAGCGACGTCGTCTACGGTGCCGACGGGGCGATGCCGAGGACGAGGAAGACCGGTACAGAGTGAGGGACGACTTGCGCTGCCTCTTCTGCGGTGCTCGGGAGCAGTGCCGAGAGCGCCATCTCGGTGCCGAGCTGGAACTCGTCGAGGAGGACCGGTGCCGGGACCTGGAACGGTGCCGGGACGCATCGTCCAAGGACGAGGAGGGAGAGGAGCCTCTGAGCTCGACTCTCCTGCGTCGGGTGGTGGGCGGCCGACCCTCCGGTGCCGGGGCCGCCCACCCTTTGGGGACACCCAGCGCGGGTTTGCCCCGGGAAACAGGTCCTGACTCTCTCCGATGAGAGTGTGCCGGAGGCGTGGGCAAAGCCAACAAGGTCTGTGCCGCCTCGAACGCCTCCGGCGTCGAAGGGTCCTGAGCAGGGGGTCCCCCACTACCAGGAGTCGGTGGGACCTCCCTGTACGGTGCCGGTGTCAGTGCTGAAGCTAGAGCAGGAGCTGGCAGCACGTCAGAGAGCAACAGAACCTCCAAACTCAACCCCGGCCGCTCCTGCGGTGCGGGGGAGTGTTGTCAGCGCGGGCAGCGCGTCTTCCTTTTCGGCACCGTGGCCCCTGGTGCCGGGGGTGCGCTCCGCACTGAGGACACACTCGCGCCGGAGTGGTCCGCGACGGCTCGGATGCTGGGCTTAGCGCGGACTCCATTAAGAAAGCCCTAAGCCTCACTTCCCTCTCTTTCTGAGTCCGAGGCTTAAAGGACTTACAAATACTTCACCTATCTCTGCGGTGCTGTTCCCCCAGACACCTCAAGCAACGGTCGTGGGGGTCGCTAGCGGAGAAAACCTTCCCGCAGCTAGCACGTGGCTTGAAGCCGGGTCGCCCCGAGCCCGGCACGGCCGGGTCGCCCCGAGCCCGAAGGCTCCCTAAACTAACTAAAACCCTTAGCTAACTGTAAACTAACTAAGTTCAAGGTGAACTACTAACTAACTACTCACTTTTTAGGAGCAAGAAAAAACCTGATGAAGAGCAGGGGTTGTTCTCAACCGGCCGTCATGGGCGCGGAAAGAAGGAACTGAGGAGGGGAGGGGCCGGCAGCGCTATATGTACTGCCATATGAAGGCAGCACTCCAGGGGGCGCTGGGACCGGCCCCTGCAAGGGCTGCTAGAAAAGTTCTCCGAAGAGCCGTGCACGAGGGCGCGCACACACCTAAGTGGAATGGATATGAACAATCACTCGAAGTAAGTAGTATATATACTATATATATAAAAATCTCATGACTTTGGGAGGCCTTACTCAATTTTTGAGCCTCTGGGATTAGCAACCAGGATCACTGCTCTAGAAAATACAGAGAAGTGGGTAGTGCTGTTAACCTGCTAGCTGCTGTCACCAAGGAGTAGAGGCCTGGATCCCCTAAAGCACAGGTGTCAAACTCAAGGCCCGCGGGCCAAATCCGGCCCGCGGGCTTGTGTTATCCCGCCCGCGGTCCGAATCCGGCCCGCCGGCTTGTGGTATCCTGGCCGGCAGTAAAAGCATGTGAGATCTCGCGGCAGCGCATGCTACCGCGAGATCTCATGTCAGAAAGGAAAAGGCCGTCTGAGTCTCCTACCCTACCGCCGAATTTAAGCCTGCAGGGAGATTTGACGGCGGAGAGTGGAGCCTGCGAGCACCGGTGAGTGCCTGCTCCGAGTCTCACTCTCCTACTCTGCCGCCGAATTTCACCCCGCAAGGAGATTTTTCAGCGGAGAGTAGGAGACTAGAGTATGTGAAGTGGAATAGAGCATGAGGTGTTTTAGCGTGTGTGTTTAGTGTTTACTGTTTAAGGTGTTTAGGTGCTTAGGTTTTATGTAATGCGTGGCCCCCTTCAACTTAATTTAATTAAAATGTGGCCCGCCATACGAAGTGAGTTTGACACCCCTGCCCTAAAGCATCAGAGCTGTAACAGCCATGGAGAGTGGCTCGTGAGCTGCTATACAGCCAGTGGAAAAAGATAATTTTATAAGTGGAAGCTTCCCGCAGCAACTCCAGCTGCCAAAGATGGGTGAAGTAGAGAGCTAGGGATATTTGCCCTTAATTAACAGAACTAAAATAACTCAAAGAAATATATATGGTTGGAATCGCACTAATGGGGTTGAAATACCATTTGTAGTATCCATTAGCCCATTGTTTTGCATCACATTTAGGACTTAATCATGCAAAAATTCGCTACAAGACATACTAGTTAGCACTATGTGTAGCCCCCTTGACTATTTCAGAGGACTACTTCAATGAAGTTACTCATGGTAGTAAGCATGTCACCTGATAATAAGTGCTTGCACAATCAAACCCTTGGTTTATTTTCAACTTAACCACCATCAAAAAAAACACTGACGTAAATAGTACAAATATACCATATCTTGCAAGGACAAGCCTTAACAGTAGATGTTCAGTATCCAGCTTCCTAGGATGGGAGAGGCTTAATTTCAATTAGCATGTGTCCAGTTCCTTTTCCATGGAAAATTCATCAACCAATATCTTATTAAAACTTTTAAGTGAAAATACAACAGCGTAAAGATGCACAAATATGACCAACTACCTATACCTCACTTTTTAACCACAATAAATTCTAGAAAAGCAGCAAGTGGTGATGGTCTAGTGAACTAAGAACTTTTTGGGGTTAGGGAAATTTTGGGGGTTAGGGAAGGAATAAAACCCTAAATTTCCTGTTACCACAGATTCAAATCCTAGCATGACTGAGTCAACCCTTTCTCCTTCCATTGTAGATAAACTGAGTTGAAGGGGTAGGAGTGGTAGACAGTTTTTAATTCCACCTGCTATGAATGGTAAGTAAAGGTCCCATGACCCATTACATAACAGTACCTAGTCCACTGTATTTATCAATTACATCCCATCCCTGTACCAGTGCATTGTGTGCCAGTTATCCATCTGGCTCCTACCTAGAGCTGAGCAGAACTGGATTTCTGTTTTACAGGGATTGCAATAATTTTGAAATTTCTTCCATTCTAAAACAGTACAAATCAACTGAAAAACATTTAGTTCTAATTTTAACTTTATTTTATACAAGAAGTCACTTTGGAAGAAAAAAATTAGATGTTCCGTTCTGAAAAAAGTTAAAACAGAATTTGTCAACCTTAATGGAATGCTTCCCCCACCCTAATTTTTCTTTCAAAATAAATTTTCACCAAAATTGACACATTTCTGCTAAATGTTGTGCTTCGGATGAACAAGCATTTTCCATCAGAAAATCTCTGATCTGCTCTAGTCCTACCTTCCCACTTTAGAAATAAAATAATGCAATTGATGATGTACATATGTTGTTTGAGAAGAATTTAGGACTGTTCAAATGAAAGATTAATATACGAACTTTATATTAATGGGCATTATTTTCATAGTTTATTTAAAATGTTGGTTTTTGTTTTTGTTTTAAATCTGTAATGATGCCTGTTAGTACATGGTACAGGGCACATACAGTACATCTCTCCTATGCAGTCACATAAATCAGACACTAGGCAGTGAAAGTTTACTTCCCAACATCAGAGTATTCTGCCCACTGGCAATTTTCATTAGCAGCCATATTGGTATCATTTAAACTGCATACGCAGATCTATTTGTATGGACTGCTAACATCCTACATAAACAGTCTGCCAAGTTAACACCACTGTCCTTTGAAGAACATATATATTTACTACAAGGAAATAACTCCCGCCATCAGTGTTCTATAAAAGCCTTTTTTATTGATTAAAAATGTGCATTTCAATAGGACTACATGCTTTGAAATATTGGGTAGGATTTTCAGAAATGCCTAAGGCCCCAGTTTTTAAAGGTATTTAGGGGTTGCTGCATTCCATGTTGCAATGCCCAACTGATTTATGAGCCTAAATCTTATTTTCAAAAGGGATTTTGTCTCTTAAGTGCTTAAATCCCTTTTGAAAATGTGATTAAGGACCCTAAAGGGGGCTTTTTCATATTGACACAATGACGCCTCAATACTTTTAAAAATTTGGGCCTAACTGATTTAGGTGTCATGTTGAAAGTTGGTGGGGCTTGGGCTCCTAAATCATTTAAGTGCTTGTGAAAATTCCATCCATTTCTGCAAATATTTAATTGGCGTTGATGTGAATTTTTTCAAAATTATTTTAAAACTCGAACATAATTAAACCGGCTAAATTATAGTTTAGCTTAATCTTTTAAAGATAATGTAATATCCTTAATGATCAGAGTATATACAAAAGGTAACATTCTATAGAGCTAATAATAATATTTAGCCCCCTGGATAGAAAAAATACTTTTAAAACCCACTGGTTATTTGAACTTACTATTCCTTGTAAGGTATCCTATCCGATCTGCACTTTACGCGGTCTGCAAAAAATACACCTATTTCTCACATTATCTTTATGTTGAGGCCTACTGATCTTCTGCAAACAATGAGTGCACAATATGTAACACAGCATGGAACAGAGAAGAGAATTTTTGCTCTGAAGTAATTTCAATTGTTTCCATTGTAGCCATAAGACTCATTGGTATGTCCAATCCCACAGTCTTCTACAGCAGTGGTTCCCTGTAGCAGATTACTGTACCCCTTTCAGGAGTCTGATTTGTCTTGTGTACCACTTACTCACTTAAAAACTACTTGCTTACAAAATCAGACATAAAAAGACACACAAGTGTCATAGCAAACTATTACTGAAAAATTGCTTACTTTCTCATTTTGTTCGTAAGAATTTTTAGTTTATACTGCCTTTGCTGGTTCTTTTTATGTAGCCTGTTGTAAAACTAGGCAAATATCTAGATGAGTTGATGTACCCCCTGGAATACCTCTGAGGGTACGTAGAGGTTTAAGAACCACTGTTTTATAGAGGCAAAACGTCAAATAATGTGAGCTGCCTCCAAAAAGGACAGCCCAGTCAGGGCCTTAAGGAATTTAAACCAACACAGATTTGCCCCAACATGTAAAATAATCACAAAAATATCAAAGTGCACAGTTACTTACAACTTAAGCTATGATAATTCCACCTCTATAAGAACAAAAAGAGCAACATCTATTTTACCACATTAGGCATCCTTTCAAGTATTTAATGCATGGAGCACCAGTTGCCTCAGGGTCATGAAATAATACTAAAAACTTTATAATGATTCATTGATTTAGTTTCAGCATAGTATATCATTTGAATCCAATGGGAACATAAAAGAGCTATTTGTGAGGTCAACCACAGTACAGACAGAGGCTGACATGATATCGATGGTAAGGTGGAAAGAAATTGCCAAATACAGCAGATCAATACCTCGTTTCACTGTTACAGCCTTCTGCAGACATAAAATATATATCTTTACAGCTACGAAAATAATTATAATGAAAGTGGGAGATAAATGCTTCCCTCAAGGTAAACTATTTGATTAGCTGAGGGCAAAGGTGACAGCAGCAGTTACACAAAAGTAACTTTACACTCTTAAATAAAAGTGGTGGGATGAGCAGCAGATAAAAGGGAAAAATGAAACTGAACAAATTCTAGGAGATAGAGATGTAATTCTTTTAGGAAGCGGTGTGTTATATGCAGGTTATGTGTTATGTGCAGGAAGAAAGGCTGCTTAGCTAAAAACCACCACAATGGTCCAGAGTTTTCTTCCACAGTATATCATAACTTTAAAACTAAGGATTTGGAAGCTACTGCACTATCATTTATTATGCAGAGGGTTTCAAGGATCCATAATAAAGTGTATTTCATACCAATGTTTTAAATGGTAATAAATAATCATAAACATACTTTGCACTTGAGTATCAAATATAATAGAATGCAATATTATATTCCCATTTGGGCTTAACAGAAGGTAAGAGGATCATTTAATATTTTGATGCCCTAGGTCATTAAAAGGTTAACTGAATAATTGAGGCTATGGATGAAATATTGTAACTACAGTTAGAACCCAATCCTGCACCCATTGAAATAAATTCAAGTTTTATCACTGATTCCATACAGAACAATGTGATTCTATCATGGTTTAATTTCAAGAGGGCAGATTCTCTTCTGGAGCAGCTAATATGGAATGCCATTAACATCATGTGCTGTATATGCAGAATCTGAAGACAACACAGCCTGTGGGCTGCTTCTGGTATTACATAACAATATACCCCCATTTTATATGAGCCACTGTCACAATACAAAAATTAATCTTCATCCAAATGAAACCAGAACTTTATTATCCCTACTCAGAAAGAGGACTATTTTTTGAGTGAAAATTGGCGTCTTTGCAAATTTTTTTAATCAATCCAGGTTTTATTTTTCTTTATTTTTTTGGTAAATTTGCAGATATATTTGCCCTAACTCCAGATTTCAAGGTTTTTGAATTTCATTTCAAATATTCCACACAGTTCTAGTCACTACTGCTTTGACACAGTTCATTAGTGCATAAAAGAAAAGAGTCAGACAGGCTGCACCATCCTTCAGAGGTTAATTCCTTTTCAACTATACCCATCAAATAATACAGTGGATTTAACCTGAAAAAGGGAGCACATAAATATGGCTCTATAGACGACAGTGCCTTTGGAGAACTCCAAATTTTATTAATTCCAGTGCTATTTTTTAAGGATCTCTACTTTGTGTTCTTGAAGATTATAGAAGAGGCTATTCATTAATGAAGTTAGCAGTAAACAAATGATATGGGACTATATCATCCCCTATCTGTGGATATGAAAAACAAAAAACAATGGATTTCTGCTTAGGTATGGGAAGTGAGGGGGCACATAGAAGGACATACCACCATTCTGGCATCACTCCCCCGCTTCTCCAGAAGTCCATTCACAGAAGTGTCCTGGGGATCCAGATTTCAGCATGTGAAGGAGCATAGGTTCTGTCAGAACATTGTTCCCCTCTCCCCACCCAAAGCATTACTACTTTAGGCACCATACATGTGAACATGCGCACAAACATACTTCAGAGGGATTCTGAGGGTAGCAACTGGGGCCTTTGGGTACTTCAGAGATTCCACTGGTTTAAGTTCAACTGGACTAACTTGGGTGACTATTTACACACATGCTTCAGTGTTTGCAGACAAAGGGTTCCATAGCAATTTCTTCTATATTTTGATAAATCTTAAACTTTTAAAGTAATGTATTTCAATCAGACTCCAAAAAGTACAGTTAAAAAAAACAACATAAGTAAGTTATTAAATACAATAACCATTGCCAGGGAATACAAGTGTTATCTATCCTAGCCTATGAATAGGAATTTTAAAGGTCTATCAAGCCCCATCTTGCAGGCAGACCTGTGTAATGAAGCAGATCCCAGTTGAAGCTTATGTACAGTTGCAGAATCTGGGCTTAAACGTTTTGCAGAAGGCACACGTAATATACTCATGATAAGATTGATTCTTTTAAAAATAATGTAAGTTTGATCCAGTACAATAAGACAAAAAATAGAAAAGAGTGGTGTAATTAAACACTTCTACAAACATTGCTGGAGTGGAGATCAATTTGACACTTTATGCATAAAAATGAAAATCTGACTGAAGATATTCCCCCCACATATGTCAGGGTGATTCATATACATTCAGCATTACTAGAGGCTTTTCTTAAAAATAATCATCCATCCTCCCGTTCTAGACTCTGATCCTGCAACAAGAACTATTAGAATGTCTCACAAGCAACATCCCAATGATTTTATCAGCACTCCAAAAGGGCACAGGTCCACGCTAACAAGTCCTGATGCCGGAACATGGCCATTGAAACAATTTGAAGTAGTTCTGCTGTTCTTAAAAAGCTCCATTCTGTGAGGTAATGTGCATCTTGCAACACCAGGTATAATTACTAATTATTTATATTACAATAGTGCCTAGAGACCACAACCAAGACCAGTGCCCCACTAGTCTGGACACTGTACAAATACAAGGAACAGCCCTGCCCTTTGATCTTACAATCTAAATAAATAAAACAAAGAATGAGATGGGCAACAAAGGAACAGAGCAGTGAAGCAACAACAGGTAGGTGGGAGACCTGGCTCTATTCTCAGCTCTGCCAACTCCCTGTCCAGGATCCTGTCTCACTGAAATCAATGGGAACTGAAGGCACTCAACAGCACTCTGCAGGGTCAGAGGCCAAATTCATAAAGTTACAGATGACAGTGGAAAAATATTCAGTGCTTTAAGAGAGAATATTTGCAAGATAACAAAATACAAACATTCTTTGTGTTTGTGTCAGAGACTCTCTCCTTACAGGACACAATCAACAAAGCATAAATTAGAGTTTGCAATATAAATCCAAGTAATTTGCATTCTTTGCACTTTTTTTGTACATGCAAACTTCTCATCTGGGAAAGATGGGCCTGCTCTTATTTACAACAAAAACAATAGACTAAATGTGAAATAGCATGTTTAATAAATCTGGGGACCTCAAGTACCATCATAATTCAGACCAGCAACACAGACACTCAATCCTTAATTAAGTGGGTGATGTTCTATTTAAAACAAAAAGACAACCCTGCGCTATAGCTAAGATTAAGCACTCACTGTTGCAAAGCTCCAACTATTATCAATGTAAAGGCTTTAAATAATGAAAAATAAACCATAGACTGTATTCAATAGTAAGTAGAAAGTCAGGACAGACTGATTTGGATTACCACATTTTCAGTTATAACAAGTAATTTTACAGAGGATTAGTATCTTGATGGTCTGATCAATACTAGTCACTGCTGCTATTACAGATGAAGAGAAAATTACCCCTCGGGTAATAAAGTGTGTGTGTCTTGGTTCTCCTTCATTTGCTGAGTCCATTACTGTAATGGTTCCAGCATTAACAGCTGGGGCAATTTAAACAGCAGGGTTGTGATGAATTTAAAAGCAGGAAACATTTGCCACTCATTCCTTCTTGTATTTTATTCTGCATATGCAAGGCCTCTACCTCGTGGTTATCCACTATACAGATCATGTTTTATGTGACAATCAAAACTATTTCTCAATTATTGTCTCATTAATAATGGTAGGGGCCAATAATGTGACTAAAACAAAAATTGCTCGTGGCGTACTGGCTGCTGATTGTGCTAAAATGTGCACACTATTTACCTAAGAAGCATAACATGACAACAGGCTGGTGCATATAAAACATTAGATTTACAGACTCTGTAAGGAGACTGACAAAATAAAATTTAGTCAACAAATTTAACATTTTTATTGTTTTATTAAGAAAAATGCAAACAAGAAAAATGGGAAGTTAAGGCTTATATAAACAATAAACTATGCCAATGCACTGTTAAAACTGAGATATTTAATCACATAAAAGAGATTACTGTTTTCCAGCATCAACCTTAGCTCCTCTCCCTTATGTTATTTTGAGAATAGTAGGTTATAGTTGGTGATACGTGTTAATGTGACAAAATTCTCTATTTAAATGCCTAACTGTTTGGTATGTGCCTGGCAGCAAGTTAAGGATAATGTGGAGATGATAACTGAATTCCTGACTTTCAACTGGATGAAATCTCAACCTTAACATTGTATTACTATAGAGATTTGTAGAAGACTTCCTTTTTCTTTACTTTCTTGTAAATAAAATAAAATTGTTTATGATATTTTAGCAAAGACTAAATCATTCTCTATTACTTTCCCTTTCAACCCTGCTCACGTGTGGAATAATCACACGCCAAAAAAAAACATCGATGCCATTAAAATCCCTTCTGAACATTCAGATATCTGCATGTTGATGCATTTTATTATTTGTATTCCCACAGCCCCAAATGATCCCAATGGGGTGCCAATTGTACTGGGTATTGTGCAAAATATATATTTAATGATAGTAAAACAGATTCATTGCTGCTAGTTCTTGTTTGCTAGCATTGTACAGCCACTTTGCACGGGTGTAAACGACAACACAAGGTGGAGGTTAATAGTGAATTGGGTCCAGTAGTATCACCTCCCAAAAATCCTACAAACTAATCTTCTTCCAGTTAAGGACAACCACCTTCTTGGTATGCCATTTTTCAAATAATCCTAATTTAGTTACTAATCCCGCAAACTTTTACTCAGAAAAGTAGTCCCACTGGCTACCTGTCAATTTGAGTCGCAAGTGCTTAGCCCTTCTCAGGTTTATATTTATTTTGAAATCTTTTTTTAAAAAGAAACCCAAAAAAACCCATTCCAAGTAATACACACATTGTTTACTGAGAAATGCATACCTGCCATGGATTAAATTTTAAAAGAAAATTGTGACTATTGTGGCAAACAGCAGGCTTCTTCCTAGTGGGTCTCGCACTTTTGCCTCTCACCGTGGGCCAGGGTGTCGCCGGTAACCCCATCTTCCCAGGGAGGGGGGAGGGACCCAGGCCCGCCCGCTCCGCCGGGTCCCAGCCCAGGGGCCTCCTGAGTAGCAACTATGTGCTGCTGGCACCTCACTCGCAACTGCAGGCTTTTCGCCGGGCCACTCTCCCCCCTCTGTCTTTCTGGCTTCTTGAGCCCAGTACCTTCTTTAGGACTCCACCTCTCTCCCACACACTGCTGTACTCCGTTCTGTTCTCCACTATGACTCCACACACCACCGTACTCCGTTCTGTTCTCCACTTCACACACTCCTCTGCTCACCATACACCTACTCCTTCCACTCCACACTGTCTCTCAGGAGAAGAGGGTTTTTACAGGCACCTGGGTGGGGCCTTAATTGGTGTCAGGTGACACTAATTACCTTCAATTGGCTCTGGCTAGTCTATAGGGAATAAAGGCTGGATCATTCTAGCACTTACATAGCACCCTTCCAGAACTTTCCTACTACCCTTGCTATACCACACTATTAATAGGACAAAGTGTATGGCAGGTAAAAAAAGGTGGGTTTGTTTTTTAATTAAAACCATTTTGAATATTTAAAAAATATTCAATCAAACTTTAAAGGGGGAAAAATAGATTCCGGGCTGAGACCAAGCATGGGAAAGTTGTTTTTTTTTGTTTTTAAAATTGTAATTTTTCTCTGTCCAACTAAATGAAGGAAGTGGCCAGAACTATGGCCTACACTGTAATGAAGTAAGGAACGTAAATAAAAAGCAGATCAGACTAATTCTATTTAGATTGTGTGAAGAGAAAGGAAACTATCACAGGTGTTGAAGTATTCAATTAAAGGGTCTCTCCTTTTGTCATCACCAATCAATAATGTCTAGTCTAATAGCTCTGTTCTGTTTTCACGTTGAACGCTATAAGGCACAAAAAACAGTACTTTGGTGAAGGCAGGATGGGAGGAGAGCTAGGCTCAGGTCAAATAATGGGCTAAACTTAATGAGAGTTGATGGCACTTAGCATCTCCCAAGATCAGTTTGGGAGCTTGAGACAGTTCAGCTCCATTAAGTTCTGCTAGTTTCCATTGCTTTGCACCCATATGAATATTTAGCAGAAGGAAATGAGCGTTCCTTCTATATGCGAAAGCATATAGTACATGGCAATTGAATCATTACATTACAGAAATCCCACAACAGCCCTTGGAACAGGAGAGTTCTTCTAAAATAGCAAAAAACAAAAACTTGATGATGTGTAAGAAGGCTTCCTCTGAAGAGACCAGTGCTTGCTTATCAGTAGGGCCTAACCCCAGCTTCTACTGATATGTGGACAGTTCTATATGCGTGCATACTTTCTCTTGCATTATACCCTCGGTATGCTGATGAAAAATTTTAAACATGTGCATTCAGGAGTTCCTATCTATGATCTTTACATACAGATATTATTGCACCAAAGCATATGCATGCAAAACTGCACCAGGAGAGGCCAGGAACTGACCCAGGTGCAGGTTGTTTTTTAAAATAAAATATTCCTACTATTTTGAGAGGTTTGCGGCTATTATCACCTAATCTATGGCCACTATCTCACTGTGAATGGACAGCCCACCACCTGGAAGAAACATACTGTTTATTCTGAGATTTCCAATAGGTGGAGAAGGTCAAAGTTCCACTTAAAAAGCAAACGAAAATATAAGCAAGCCTTTATTCAATGTTTCTCTCTCCAGAATGGAGACACTGGCCACAGGATTCACAACCCAGGTGAGCTTCTCTATTCCATCCACTTCTCTCCCAGTAGCACTACCTGTAAATCTTATTCTCCAGAAGAAGTCAGGTTAACCTCACTAATATGTGGTATGTTTTTAAATATTTTGACGTGGTTCTAAATAGGAGTCTTGGCAAATATGCACTTCTCTTGCCTTCAGCATTTTTCACCTGAGCAAAATAAATCAGGGACTTTTAAACTCAGACATTGAAGGGTAAGCTAGCAACTTGCTCGGAGCCCAGAGATATACCCCAATACTCAAATTAGGGGCAATTTTTAATGATACAAGTAAGTGTGCATTACCAAAGTACTTGTACTTTGACAGAGAAAGAGTATTCCTTTTTGTTTAACCCAAACTTCTACCCACACCTCTCTCGCTTACTCCTTTGTCAGCTGTCTCATTTATTCTCAACCATCCTCCCGGCTACCTCCTTTTCTTCAGCCTTCAAATATGTTCAAAAGACATCTTCCTCTCCAGCTACTGCTCCAACCCCAGTCCCTTCCTTTTGCATCCAAATTCCTTATGCATGTACTCCTCCCACTGCTTTTACTTCCTGTAAGTCTCCCCTGCAATCCAGCTCTGCCCGCTCTGCCCATTCACTCCACTAAAACCACTCTAATTACCATCATCAATAACATCCTCCTCACTAAATCTAAGGGCTACTTCTCTATTCTTATCCACCTAATCTGTCTGTTGCCTTAGATGCAGCTGATCACTCCCTCTTCACTTTTGACTTATTACACTTTTGTGATTCTTTATCCTCCTGCTATTCCCCATACCTCTTCAGCAGCATCTCCTCTCTCCCATTCTCAGTAAAAATGTATTCATTCTCCTGCCCTCTTTCTTCCCTAAAGTTTATGCTTGGATGATCTCATCTATATTCCTAATTTCAACTACCTTCTCTATGCAGGTGATTCCCAAATATAGGTAAGATATATTGTAGTGTACAAGCTACAAGAGATGACATGGGGTGGGAAGGTTAGTTTCTGAGATGCTGTTACACACTTCAAAAAATTATATACCTATGTATTTTAACTCCACAATTCAGTTCCATCTTTTAAAAGTAAAGCATCAAAAGAAACTTCCAAATGCTGTCTTCAGCACAGTAGAATACAAGAAAGTAAGACAGTGCTTACTCCTAAGAGTTGACAATCTGAAAGGAATAAATAGGGACAGCAGGATACATTATAGGAAGCGCAGAAAATGAGCAGCTTGGAAGGGTGCTTTAATAAAAGATTAACTAATTTCTTATAGAAATTAGAAAGCAAGTGTTTAAGAAAGTCTTGAATGAGGTCAGCATGGTGTCTTGGTGAAATGAGGCGAGACAGCATTCTGTGTGAGAGAATAGTATGATTTGCTATGTTCCTGGCCTCTCCTGGTGCAGTTTTGCATAAATGTGCTTTGGAACAATAAAGACCTGTATGTAAAGATGGTAGATATCAACTGCATGCACCTGTTTCAAATGTTTCATGGAGGAAGACACAAAGGCAAGAGTGAGAAAAAAAGCCAAAAAGGGAGGCATTGAAGTTGCAGTTATTAGTAGAAAATAGGGTCAGAAAGATGTAATGAGCAACATGATCAAGTAGTGGACCAGGTGGAGTTGTATAGGGCCTTACTGCTTCACACATCACAAAATTCAATACATGAACAATAACTTGAAATATATTTTTCTAGGAAAATATCTAGATGAAAATATAAACTAATAAGTTAGGCAATTCCTACCATAATAAAATAACTTAATATTAAAAACAAATTAATATTATTGTTGTAATGTCAAAAATTGCATATATTGTACCTATTACAGACCATGGAGGTACACCTAATTTATACTGGTGTAAGTGAGATCAGAGTTAGCCTTTAAAACAAGTAGCTGAAATATTACACATGCTTAATACAGATACAGAAGGCCTTGTATTCTCCTTTCACTTACACTAGTGCACACCAGTAACTCCAATAAAATCTATGAAGTTACAACAGTCTAAAATTACCCATAAGGAGAATCAAAGTCATCATATTAATCAAACACTGTATGCAGATGCTACAAAGCCATACAAAGATTATAGTTAACAGTATCTTCAAACTATATAAATTAGTACTCTGGGTTAAATTTTCAACATGGGCTCATGATATCATTAAATGCACGCACGCACACACACACAAAAATTCAAATTCCAGGAAGCTGTAAAATACCATTCAACTATCACTATGAAATACATTTATATAATATTATTTGCATCATCTGGGCCAGGAGAAGAATGTTTTACTGGAAAAACATAATCACATTTATTTGGCTAAATAGTAAGAAGATACCGGGGAAATAATTTAATGTATGTAGTACCAAAAGTTGCTCCGTGTAACATTAAGTTGCCATTAAGAACAGCCCAGAAACCACGAAAGGTCTTGGAGATGGCTTCAAAAACAGTAATAGTCATATCGCAATTCCGTCCTATGATGTCAAAGTCATTTATAAAAAAAATGAGGTAAACCTAACATGAAGAGAGCGTCAAGCTTTTCAGTCACCATCGGGAGCGTGCTGATTAGCACTGAAGGGCAGCAGACGCCCAGCCTGCGTCCCTAACAAGCCAGGCAATGGACAACAGGCAGGCCGATGATCCCCGGCCACTGTCACAAACCATCCCCGGCGCGACGAAAACGATTTCGTGACCAGGAGATGGAAGTAGCTCTGGGACATCGGCACTGCCCTGCAAACACCAAGCCTTCCCCGGGGGGGGGGGGGGGGAATCGCCCCAACTCCCCGGAAAGTCAAGTGTCCACCGCAGCCACGGGGGCGTGCTGCACAGCAAGTGCCAAGAGGCGCGAGCGCAGGGCCGAGGAAGGGCGGGTGGGGACAGCCACCCACCGCGTGCTGCGGTGTCACGGGCAGCCGCGGGATTGGAACCCAGGACACCCGGGGGGGAGGGGCGGTTCTAACGGCACGTTAGCAGGCCGGCCTGGTCTTTGGGTTTAAACCAGAAACTTCGCGGCTGCCCTCAGAGAGCGGGGCGCGGCTGGGAGTCGCTGCCCGGGGGTGGCGGGCTCAGGGCCGGAGCCGTCCCCTCCCGCGGGTGGGTGGGACGAGCTCCCCTCAGGCAGAGAAATCGCCCCTGGCGCCGCCCCAGCCCTCCCGGCACGTCCCCGAGGCGCGGCCTGGCGGGGCAGGGAGCGAAGCGACGGTACCTTGGCTTCTTTCTCTCTAACCCCCGCTCGCCTCTTCATGCTGCTGCCGGGCGCGCTCGAGCGCGGCCGCCCACTCGCCTCTTCAGTCGCTCTCCCGGCCGCCGCCAGAGCAGGCCCGCCGCTGCCGGCAGGACTACAACTCCCGAGAGCAAGCGCGCTGACCCACGGGAAGGAGAGGCGGGCTCGCTCCGACGGGGAGGCGCCGAACTGCAACTCCCAGCAGGCAGCGGGGTAGCGCCTCGCTTGGCCCGAGCCTCCAGCCGGAGGAAGTGACGTTGTGCGTAGCAACGGCAGCCGTTGCTAACGGAGGATGCGGGGCCGGCCGGGGAGGAAGGAGGCCGGGCAGTGAGTGCGGGGGGAGTTTTACCGCCCGCAGCAGGCGCCTGGACGAGCTCGACGCGAGGTCGGTATGTAGGCCCCGGCCGGGCGGCGGCAGAGTCCGGGGGGACATGAGGGAGCCGGACTGGGGTTGGTCTGGCCGTGGCCCTTGGGCCGTGGGGTGGTCCCGCTCTGCGCAGGCCGGTCCTGCCCGTTTTCCGTGGGGCAGGTCCGGTCCCCAGACCACGAGGGCCGGGGTGTCGCCATGGGCGGGTGTCTTGCTCTGAGCACAGGCCTGGGGCCCGCTGTCCGCGGGCTCGACGCAGCCCTGCTCCCGGCTAAGGGGCCGAGTCTTCCCACAGGTCCCCCGGACTCACAGGGGAGTTGCGCTCCTCTGCCAGAGGGAGCCTGTAGCTTTGAGATAGGCATGGGCTTTTGCCGTTCACGGAGTGGCTTGTTTTCCTGCTGAGGATGCCCCTTAATGCTTGCATTGGTGCAGCGACAGACATGGCAGCAATAGTGGGAGCGTGAGTGTAGACAAGGTGCTGGTGGCTCCCAGAGTTGCAACTTTGTCCCACCCAGACCTCTTTAGTTTAGGCCACCCAAAGTTTACATTGATGGCCATATGCCCTCTCTACCCTTGTGCCCCAGCCATTAGTATTGCCATTGAAACTGCAATCAAGGGGAGAAGGCTAGAAACCGCTCCTGTGTCAGTTCCCAGATCTGTAAAATGGGGATAATGATACTTACCTCATGTAGGGTGACTGCAGAATGTAGTGAACGTTCAAAGTAAAGTACTTGGAAGACAAACACTGGTATGCATGCTCTTGTTATTTATATAGCATTAGCAATTAGCAATTAGAGGACCCAAGTGCATTTCTTACCATATTAATGCAGAACATGTATCAGGTCACAGTAAAAAAACAAAAAACCTCAGCACTGTGATTTCCAAAAAAGTGTGACCACATGCCTATGCTCACTCCCCAAAATAATCTGACTATTAAATGAGAGTTAAGGTGTAACCTCCTCTGCCCACATGAACCATATCAAAGTTGATGGGGCTGATGCGGATCAAGAGTCAACTTGCACATTCTTTTTGCAAAATTGAGCCCTAAACAGGGGTTTAGATGTTCAATTTTAAGCAATCATGTTTGGCAGTTTTTGTCCTTGTAAATCGGTATGCAAGTTTCTTTGTAATGTTTTGTCAAATACAAAAAGTACTAAAACAATTGTGATAACTTGGTGCTATAGATTGCAAAGCTGCCATTTTCTGCAGTATAAGTAGAACTCTGGAAACTTTATGGCTTTATTCCAGGACTTTCCCTCTTATCCTATGATAGCTTACTTTGCTTAAGAGCCTTTGGTGAGGGATCTTGTCAAATGCTTTCTGAAAAATCTAAGTATGCTATATCCATTGCATCATTCTTGTCCACATGCTTGTTGACCCTCTCAAAGAATTCTAGTAGATTGGTAAGGCATGATTTCCATTTACATAAACCATGCTGGCTCTTCCCCAACAAATCATATTCATCTATGTGTCTGATAATTCTGTTCTTTCTTATAGTTTCATCCAATTTGCCTGGTACTGAAGTTAGGTTTACCAGCCCGTAATTGCTAGGATCGCCTCTGGAGCCTTTTTAAAAAATTGGCATCACATTAGCTATCCTCCAGTCATTTGGTACAGAAGCTGATTTAAATGATAGGTTACATACCATAGTTAATAGTTTTGCAATTTCACATTTGCTGTCAGAGGATAAGAGGGAAGGTCCTCTCTTGGATCAGTAACTGGTTAAAAGATAGGAAACCAAGGGTAGGATTAAATGGTTAATTTTCAGAATGGACAGAGATAAATAGTGGTGTCCCTCAAAGGTCTATACTGAGACAACATATTCATAAATGACCTGGAAAAAAGGGTTAAGAGTGAAGTGGCAAAATTTGCAGATGATACAAAACTACTTAAGATAGTTAAGTCCAAAGCAGACTGCAAAGAGTTACAAATGGATCTCACAAACTGGGGAAAAAAATGGCAAATGAAATTCAGTATTGATAAATGCAAAGTAATGCACATTGGAAAACATAATGCCAACTATTCATACAAAATGATGGGGTCCAAATTAGCTGTTAAAACTCAAGGAAGAGATTTTGGAATCATTGTGGATAGTTCACCGACAGCGTCCACTCAACATGCAGTGGCAGTCAAAAAAGCTAACAGAATTTAGGAATCATTAGGAAAGGGATAGATAATAAGACAGAAATAATTATATTGCCTCTATAAATCGATGGTACACTCACAGCTTGAGTACTGCTTGCAGATCTGGTCATCGCATCTCCAAAAAGATATATTGGAATTGGAAAAGGTACAGAAATGGCAAGAAAAATTATTAGGGGTATGGAAAAGCTTCCATACAAGGAGAGATTAATAGGACTTTTCAGCCTGGAAAGAGACGACGACTAAGGGGGAATATTACAGAGGTCTATAAAATCAAGACTGTTGTGGAGAAAGTAAATAAGGAAGTGTTATTACTTCTCATAGTACAAGAACTAGGAGTCACCCAAATGAAATTAATAGGCAGCAGGTTTAAAACGAACAAAAGGAAGTATTTCTTCATACAGCACAGTCAACCTGTGGAACTCCTTGCCAAAGGATGTTGTGACGGCCAAGACTGTAACGGAGTTCAAAAAACAACTAGATAAGTTCATGGATGATAGGTTCATCAATGGCTGTTAACCAGATGGTACAGAGTGCTGTTTGCCAGAAGCTGGGAGTGGCCGATGGGATGGATAACTTGATGATTACCTATTCTGTTCATTCCTTCTAAAGCACCTGGCATTGTCCGCTGTTAAAAGACAGGATACTGGGCTAGATCGACCATCTGACTCAGTATGTTCCTTCAGAACTCTTGGGTGGATACCATCTTATCCTGGTGATTTATTACTGTTTAAATTATCAGTTTCTTCCAAATCCTTCTCTAATGACACCTCAGTGTGGGACAGTTCTTCAGATTTGTCAGCTAAAAAGAATGTCTCAGATTTGGGAATGTCCCTCACATCCTCAGCTGTGAAGACTGATGCAAAGAATTCATTTAATTTCTCTGCAATAGACTTATCTTCCTTGAGTTCTCATTTAGCATCTCGATTGTCCAGTAGCCCCACTAGTTGTTTAGCAGACTTCCTACTTTTGATATACTTACATTTTTTTGAGTCTTTGGCTAGCTGTTCTTCAAATTCTTTTTTTGCCTTCCTATTATATTTTTACACTTCACTTGCCATAGTTTATGCTCCTTTCTATTTGCTTCTAACTTCTTTTACTTCGTTGTTTAGCCACGGTGGCACTTTTTTGGTCCTCTTAGATTTTCTAATTTGGGGTATACATTTAAATTGAGAGTTGGTGGGATACAGGGAAGGAGGGTATGTGTGTGTTTGTGTTCCTATAGGTTAGTCCTAGGGAAGATCTAAACTTACAACACTGCAGTGGTGCATCTGTGTGCTGTCGCACTTCAGTGAAGATGCTACTTTGTTGATGGGAGGTGTGTTTAATCCACTTCCGCAAGAGGCTGTAGCTATGTTGATGGGAGAAGCTCTTTCTAGAACTACATCTAGACTATAAGTACAATTGCTGTTTCGTAACAAGATTGCAACATACTCTTATGAGACTTAATCAGTTAAGTTAGCATCTTCCAGACATGTAATTTGGAGACCCCTGGGAAAAACCCATGCATTTTGAAAGTGACATCAGGACCAGAGCTGCTTACAGAGGCAAATCTCCTATTGACTTCAATGAGAGTTTTGTTTGACCAAACTGTGTGTGATTGTGCCCTGAGTTAGCATTCAACAAATAACCCTGACATATTTCTATGGGGAATTGCTCTTTGGGGTGTCATGTTCCAGCGGAAGAGCAAAGATGATGGATACTAGTGGTCATTAAAGACATCATTGCACTTCCTGAAAGAGTGATGTATTAGAACAATACACACCAGAAGTGTTCATCATAGTAAGGTTAAGATTTTGTCACTGTTACTTTTAGTAAAAGTCCAGGAGAGGTCACAGACAAAAAACAAAAATTCCTGTAAGCTGTGACCTCTCCTGGACTTTTACTAAAAATAATTATCTATGACAAAATGGGGCTGATTGGGGTAGAGCAGGAGTGGGATGACAGCAACGGTGCAGGATCTTCCCTGCTGCCTGCAAAGATTGGGGGCCAGGTCTGGGAGCTCTGAGTCTGCAGATCCCCCACCATCCTGTGCGGCCTGCAGTGGCTCAGTGATCAGGGGACCACCAGCAGCAGGGAGCCTCAGCCATCCACAGCATAAGAAGCTCTGGGAGCCTCCCATTGCCTGCGGCAGCTCCCCACCACCCAGAGTGGTGGATCAGAGCTCCAGGGGCTCCCACTACCTGTGGCAGCTGGTAGCTGCAGGGGCCACCAATAGCAATTAGAAGCTCTGGGGACCCTGCCATCCGTGGTGGCAGGAAACTCTGAGGACTCCTCCAAGGATCCCCCGCTGCTGCCTGCAGCTCGGAGTTTCACCTCTTCCCTTCCCCCCTGCCCATGGGGGCACGGAGCCGCTAGCTAACAGCTCTGCCTCCCCTCCCACCTACCCCCCAGCTAAAGCGGAAAATGTCCTGGTGGTTGCAGGACGTCATGGATTCCGTAATCTCCGTGACGTAATCTGATCCTTAATCATAAAATCCTTTAACAGTCTGCCAAGCATGGTTGGGGTTCGCTTGAATAAGGTATGAAATAAGATGCCACCTAGTGGTTGAATGAAGTAGTACAGTTTAGCGTTCCATTACATCACCTCCTTTAAGTTCTACATTCCTACCATTTATAATATCTACATGATCACACTCTCTTTGAGGTTCAGTACAAGTCAGTTCAATGTCTCTGAATCATACTGGTTTTCTAATTACATGACCCAAACGCATAACAACTTGGCCATCTGGCTGTCCGTTAATTGCAACGACTGGTTGAGGTCAGCTTGGAATCCTTGAGTTGTTATTGTTCTACATCTGCTGTCTGAAGAGTTTTCTCTGCTGATTGTTCTTTCTGATGATAAACTGTAGAAGTCAACAGTTTCTGTTGAACTCTGTACTGCCAGTCTTGATCACATGTGATATGGGTGTAGAATTCTTTTTCTTTACGACAGCTGGAGTTATCATCTATTTTCTCCATTTAATTTGACATGAACATGGCCCAAGATTCTAGATTGGAAAGTTGTCTAACTGAATGACATCTGTTGTAAATGTGTTTATAAGCTCTTTTACTTTATTTATCTGATTTGGCTATTCTCTTCAAGTCTGGCCACTTTGGAAATAGGTTCTTTTCCATAGTTGGAACTATAGTTCTTAATTGTATTCCTATCAGGAGTTGTGCTGAACTATATCCAATAGCCACTATTGATGTTGATCTGTAACTGGAAGAGCAAGGAATGGATCTTTCTGCTCTTGGATTTTCTTGGGTGTCGTTACAGCTTTCTCAGCCTCTCCTTTAACATGGGCTACTAGTAATATGATCAAAATCATACTTTGTTCAGAATGACTTAAATTCTGCAGTGCTGAATTGTGGTCTGTTGTCTATCACTAATGTTCTGGAATACCAAAGTGTGCAAAAGTGCACTTCAGTTTCTCAGTAACACTGCAATATGTTGTTTTTTATTATATTATTACAAGTATATTATTTCTATATTCATATGGAATATATGTGGAAAAATAGTCCACAATGACCAGGTAATGATGTTCTCTGAATTCACTTAAATCTGCAGCTAGTCTCTTCCAAGGTTTCTCTGATAGGGGTGTTTATACACTCTATGGTTCAGCATTGTCTCTTAAGTTTATTTGTACTGCATCTCCTTTCAAAAGTCCAGTATAATCAAATCCTCCATCAAGTTTTTCCAGCTTTCTCACTAGGCCCATCCTGGCTGCTACACTGTAGTTGATAAGATTCGTGGTCTTTGATCATATGCATTCTGAATGGATAGCTTTTGTCTTTTTAAGTTGTTTCTATGGTGAACTGGCCCATGTAATTCAGTTAAATCCCTTCTTGGATGACTGTGACCTCAGCTCCTGAGTCCATTTTAAAATCAATAGTCATGCCATGAATATTGTTTGCTGTCCAGGCAGGCTCTGTCTCTTCACAAGTGATAGATCCCAGCAGCAACGGATCCTGATTGTCTGTAATATGAGTTAGTTACCTGGCTGCTTTCAAGCAGCAAACAGCTGCAAAATGTCTATATTTTATGTATTTATTGCACTGTGTGCCTCTGGTTGGACATGGATCATCTTTTGGGATATGACTTTTTCCACATCTTATGCCTGTAGGCTAGAATTTGTCGCTCTTAGCCTGAGAGTCCTTTCCTTGTCTCAGGGGTTTTATGATGATGATGACTTTTAACACTCAAATGTCAATTTATAACTTATAAGCTAGTTTCAGGTTTTTCAAGTTGCTCCTGCCTTTTGTATTGTTTGATTATTTCTGACTGAGTTGCTACCTACATAGTTGTGGCTAGGGTTAAATCTCTCTTCAGTTATAGCTGTTGTGAAAGATTTTATCTGTTATCTAAGTCACCAGCTTGTCTCTGATATTTTCATGTTTTGCATTCCCAAAATCACAGTTTTCAGCCAGTGTATATGAAGCTCTTATAAAACATTCAACACTTTCCCCTGGTTCTTGAATTCTCTGGTGAAAACATGCTCTTTCATATACCCAAGAGAAATGTAGTTTAAAGTATGAATTAAACATAACCAGAACCCTTTCATAGTCATCTTTGTGACTGTCTTCAGTACAGTCAAAGGATTTAAAGACATGCTCTGCTTCATTCCCCATAGCATAAATTAAAGAAGATACCTGTATATCTCCAGGTCTTTATGGAGTTTGTTTGTGATTCAACACCTTGCAAAATATTGTTTCCAGTCTGTCCATTTTGAAAGTTTGTCAAGGCTGACGTTCTCTGGGGCAATGAGGAGTGTATCTTGATGAGATCTTGTAAACTTTGTTGCTTTGTTCCTTCTGTCTGCAACTTTTGTTTGTTTTCTTTCTGTTTCTGTTCTTAGTTTACTCCTGGCACCATGTCATGTTGCTGTACCAGATATTGACTGTCTACAGAGCTTACTTATACATACCAGATGTGTAAATCATAAGAACCATTAATGCTCTGCCAGGTATTACTGAGATTTGTTTTACACACTGTACCACCTTCCATTACAGAGGTCTTGTTAAATGTATACACTGCTGCAGCAGAAGGCACCGATGTAGCGGCACTGATTGAGAGGGTCTGTGTAGACCTGCTCAGTCGATGGGAGAGTGCTCTCCTGTTGGCTGAATTAGTCCACCTCCCTGGAGGGCAGAAGGTAGTGTCGATGAGAGGCTCTCTCCCATTGATATAGAATCATGAAGATGCCATGCTGCTTAAGCATAAGTATGTTGACATGAGATATGCTAGTTACATTCTGTAACTAGAGTATCTCACGTTGACCCAGTGCCGCAGTGTAGTCCAAGCCGAATTCACTGGTTTCATTTTTGCCTCCTGAGGTTCACCTTGCTGTTTCAAATGGAATATTCATTCCTTCTCTCTCTCCTTCTATTTTTGTAGTGTTCTGCGTTGAGAATGATTGCCACATGTAACACTCCAAACACTGAGATCTTGGAGCTTTCAGCATTGTTCCTTTCTGTTGTAAGTCTCTCAGTTTCTGCTCAAAATAGATTTTGGGCTGATCAAAAACATAAAACTGGAGATTTTCAAAGGCATGGGAGTTTGGCACCCCATTCCCATGAACTTTCCATCAGAGTGGGTCACCTAACTCCGTTTGGTGCCTTTGAACACCCTCCACCCCCGATTTGCCTATAGTTTTTCTCTGTAATCAGCTATGTCTTGTTCCTGTGAAGTTCTGCTGTCTGTCAAGTGATTTCTCTTCCAAGCTCTAATATGCTGATAGGATGCCAGTGATAATTCCATTCGGAGATAGGGAGGAACTTTTGTTCAACTACAGTTCCACAGTGGTTGTTTTCCAATTTACAGGTTTTTATGGGGGGAAGAGGATTCAGTGAATTTATTTCTGGTAAAATGACCAGATGGACATCTCTGGATAGTGAAGACTTTTTTTCACATGGCAAGTATACAACGGAAAGCAGCAGTGTGACCTTGACCCAGTGTTGTACACTGATCTTGATAGACCACTTATATTGGGGAAAGGGTGATTCTGACGTTATGTCCTTTTGGCAACTGGCATCTCTGGCCGGTTGCCAGCAAAGAGGCCATTAATTTTCACTAAGAAATGGACATTTCATGTAGTCCACTGAAAAGGCATTTGATAAAAACTCTGTTACCAGCTTGAGTTAGATTTGAATTGAAAAATTATATAAGGGGACATGCTTCTGGCAGAAGAGTATATACCAAACACCTAATCACAGGGTTTTCTCTATATTGCAGGACAGGGGGTAGCAGCATTGGTGTTGGCTTTGGAGGACGATAATGTGTTTACATCAGAAAAAAACCCACAGCTTTGAAGGCTGTTTTTGGTGGCGGTAAAATGGACAAATGGTTCTCAAAATGCTTCTAGATCATGTAGTTACTTTTTTCAAAGTGGTGTCAGTCTTCAAGCAGTGATATTTGCTGCTATTTCTAGTTTAGTCTCTAAGACATTACCAAGACTTCCCAAGACATTATATGTTTTCAGAAAACCTGCCATGTGAAATGCAGATCACTGGCTTCATTTTTTCTTTTATGTTAATTCAGCGTTACTCAAATTTGTGGACAGCAGCAAAACTGGAGAGGATGTAAACTACATAAAAGCAGAACCAAACTGCATAATAACCTGTAGAAGTTAGAACTGTGTGGCTCTGTAGATAATTAAGGGAGACCAGTGCTACTGAGGTTCTGCACTTAGGAAGGAAAATAAATACAGGGGATTGTACCCATACATCTGCACCCATTACTCTAAAACAAATGTAGTATCTTGTCTATTTAGTATGTTTTAGTATTGTTCCTTCATGTAGTAAAGCATTCTGATTGGCTCATGGAAGATATGGGATCAGGTTTAAGAGTTGACGTGTCCACAAGAGAGCCTCTGTCTTAAGAAATGATCCTTAATATGTAAATGTTTGAGAATCATTTGGAGAAAACTAAATGAGAAGTAATGAGGTTTAGAAAGACAATATAAACTGCAATCTCCTCCATTTCTCTTAGACCATTAACAATGGGCAAAACAGTGGAATGCTCCATCTGATGATGCCTTCACCTTCCTGCTATAAAAAGTAGAAATCAATGAGCTTTTGGGTCAGGTGCTTAAAGTCAACGGAAGTCTTTCCATTTGATTTCATTGTGCTTTGTATCAGACTCTGAAAAAAGTTTACTCTACAGCCATTTTAAAAATAAATTATAGGACTTGTACCATAGAAAGGAATATATGTGGTATGCTATGATTCAAATTGGCATAGTGTTAAAACGGATAATTTTGATGTCCCTCGCGTCATACATTTAGGGCATGTGTTACTATATGGTCTTACTATAAGGAGTCTGTCATTATACTGAGTCTGTCACTACCTTTTTCTTATTAATTTTATATGATGTAATTATGGATCATTTTAGTCTCACAGTTTAAGTTACAGATGGAGAAGGATTTCATATGAATTTTGTTATCCACAGATAAACCATGTCTGCTCCAGCTGATGAAACTGCAGGAGATCTGCCTGTGAAAGATGTAGGTCTAAATCTAGCTGGAATTGGAGGATTACAAGGTTTGTACCAGCTGTTATTTATTACAGTGACAGACTTTGATCAGTGACTTCATTGGCTTCCTTCTAAAAATGTTTCTGATATTCACACTTATGAAAATTAAGTTCAGATAATATTCCTCCAGGTTAAATTCACAAAGATCTAAGATAATTCAGAGTTCATATTGCTACTTATATAGGACTCAGTCCTACAAGGAGCTGAGTACCTGCAAGACCATTGAACCGTATCCAGTTTCTTCCTTGTGTTTAGTGGGAGCAGGAGCTGGCACATTGAACTAAATGAGAGTAGAAGGCTCTCAGCACCTCTGAGGAGGTGCTCTGCTTCTCTTAGAATCAGATCCGATTGTATGTACTGTCGTCCAGTGTGTTGAATTAAAAAATGAGTTGAATTAACTCACTTAAACACTGAATTCAGTGAATTAAATTTTTAAAATTGGCTAGGTTTCAAGGTGATGATGTTCCTTTGGGAATTGTGAAAGTAATTTGCTGTGATTTTGTTTGTGGTTGTTAGAATCATCAGCTGTACAGAATGTGAAGGCTCGGCAAGCAGTCTCACGGATTAGTCGTGAGGAATTGGAAGACCGATTCCTGCGTTTGCATGATGAAAACATCTTACTTAAGCAACATGCACATAAGCAAGAAGATAAAATTAAAAGGTTTGAATCTTCTTATTTTTTTAAGCCAAAATCGAATTTGGATAATATGTTCTTTTAAACCTTTATTTAAACCCATTTCTTCTGTCCTATCCTCAGAAGATAAAGAGAACAGTTTTTTTCCTTCCTCCCTGTAAAAACCTTTTATGTATTTGAAAACTGTTATCCTATTCCCCCATTCTTCTCTTCTTTAGAATAAACAAACCCCATTTTTTCAATCTTGCCTCACAGGTCTTGTTTTCTAGAACATTAATCATTTGTATTGCTCTTCTCTGTACTTTCACCAATTTGTCCACATCTTTCCTGAAATGTGGCACCCAGTACAGTACACAATACTCCAGTTGAGGACTGATCAGCACGGAGTAGAGTGGAAAAATTACTTCTTGTGTCTTGCTTACCACACTCGAGCTAATACATCCCAGTGTGATGTTTGCTGTCCCCCCCCCCGCCTCCCCCCACAGTTGGTTCATACTCTTAGCTTGTGATCCACTATGACCCCTTGATCCCTTTCCACATTACTCCTTCCTAGGCAGTCATTTCCTATTTTGTATGTGTGCAACTGATTGTTCCTTCACCAGTGGACTACTTTGCATTTCTTCTTATTGAATTGCATCCTATTTACTTCAGAGCATTTCTCCAATTTGTCCAGATAATTTTGAATTTTAATCCTATCTGCCATAGCACTTGCAACCCCTCCCAGTTTGGTATAGTCTGCAAACTTTATAAGTGTACTCTCTATCTAACTAATTGATGAAGATATTGAACAGAACCAGACCCAGAACTGATCCTTGTGGGTCCCCATTTGATATGCCTTTCCAACTTGACTGTGAACCACTGATGATTACTCTCTGGAAATGGTTGTCCCACCCAGTTATGCACCCACCTTATAGTAGCTTCATCTAGTTTGATCTTGAGAAGGTCATGCGAGATAGTATCAAAAGCCTTACTAAAGTAAGATAAACCACATCTACTGCTTTCCCCCCATCCACAAGGGTTGTTATCCTCTCAGAGAGAGCTATCAGGTTGACATGATTTGTTCCTGACAAATCCGTGCTGCCTATTACTTACCACTAAGGCTAATATTTTGTCGTGGATAGTTATAGTAAAAGTCATGGAGAAGTCATGGGCAGTAAACAAATTCATGCCCTGTGACCTGTCCATGACTTTTACTGTAAATACCTCTGACTAAATCTTAGATGCTTTCAGGGGACCGCTGCTCAGGGGGGAGATAATGGGAGCCGATGACTGGCCCCTGCTCTGGCGATGGGGGCTGACTACCCCCAGCCAGCCACTGCTCCGAAGCCCTCTGGGACCGCTCTTTGAGGTCATCCCTGGGGCTGCTGCACAGGCTGTCACTGGGACTGCTGCTTAGGAGGCCCTTGTGGCCAGATGCCGCATAATTGGTAACCTGGCTCATAATGCAGTGGAAGCACTAATTGATATTTTAAATAAAAACACAAACCTCTCTGTGACACATTGTACCCCCATATACACCCTTATGGTGTGACTGTGTATCTTCATGTTCACCCTTATAGTATAGTTGTGTGTTGTTTAATGCAAAGTATGTCATGTAAGATGTTTTTGGAATGCTCATGGCATACTAAACAACATTGTTATAGTAATATGTCTATTACAGTATCATGTGTATGGATGTGAGGCTTCCAGCCTGTGGTGAGAATCATCTAGGGCTGGGTCTATACTGACGGTGGCAGATTTGCCGCTGTCAGATCAATGTGTCTCGATCGACTGAGTGGTCTGTGTAGACCTGCTCAGTCTATCCAGAAATTGATGGAGGAAAACCACCCCCATAAGTGGCTCAGCGCAGCGCAGACGGCGCACAGGACAGATGCAGTGGAGTCGATGGGAGATATGCAAGTGTTTTACGTCACTTGCATATCTTGCATTGACTGCCGCCGAATCCAGAAGGTAAGTGTAGACCAGGCTTCAGACTGTAAAATGCTGAAAGTGTTATGCTTAGTTTAGAATGCAATTTGCCTTTTATTTACATTTGATCAAATCTGACCTGCTTTCCTCTGACTTACAATCACTTAAGATCTTTCTGTACTTAATACATTTGTTTGTTTTATCTAAAGCAGCTCATGTGGTTTAAGATGTGTAGAGACTCCATTTGAAGCAACAAGGCGGATGCATATCAATTTTTTTGATAAATTGATGAACCAGTGAGCTTGCAGTATGCAGTGGGCAGCACTGAACATTATAAAATGACAGTTCCTAAGACTGCGTCTGGGATAGGGGATACCCGACTGCATACCATCACATAATCCCATGAGTAGCTCGCTAGAAGCACTCACTTACTGACTTACAAGCAGTTTGCTTGCTGTAGGCTGTTCGTGGGCTGACCCAGGAGTGGGGGTTCACACAGCAAAGCAAGTACAAGATGGGCTCCAAAAGTGAGAGATTGGGGTGACACCACAATACCCAAATCCAGATTGCAGAGGGGAATGTCACACCCTCAGTGCATTGTCTGAGGAAAAGGTCATAACTAATTCAGCTATGAATTTCTTCCCAATGTCTCATGTTGGAGTCCATATAGCTAGAAGTATGGATTGAATATGCAGTAGAAATATATATCAGAAAACTGCTTGCAGGCGCGTAACTTGTTCTGTGACATCCTAAAGCTATTTTGGATTTTTTGTTGTTGTTTCACTTTTGTTCTTTTAAGTAAAAGCTTCTGTCTGTAACCATACTAAAGTAAAACAAACCACTTTAAACAAATGAAGTGTGTCTTTATTTTCAATCTCCTGTCTGGGCCTCTGCAAAAATAGATTCCCTATAAACTAGATACAGCTCTTAAAGATGTGCAACCAATTTTGTAAAGTCTTGAACTTGTCTCCCTCATCAAAGCCACCTTTTCTTTCTTTCTATGCCAAGTTTTTTCTATTCACTGCTGGGCATGTTTTATGTTCTTGTATATTACATCACCCCCATGTGCCCTCTCTGTCTTTTGTTCTGGCTTACCAATGTTTATCAAAACTAAAAGAAATCAAAGGTACAACTCTTGAGATGCCAAAAGCAAAATTTGTATCCTCTTAAAGACAGATGAAAACCATACTTCCTGTATCTAATTATATCCTACAGCTAACCATTACTTCTCTTAGCACATTGGTACTACTTACTGAATATTAAATTTAGTGTGACCAACATGAACTATTTAGACTTTCTCCTGAGGAGCTTTTTAGGCATGCTTACCTATACTTTTTAGCATTTTTAAATCTGAAATGTGCTTTTTTAAATCCTACAGTGAAAGTGGAAACAATAAATCACTGAAATGCTGCATATTATTAGCATGCTTTCAATAGTTTAATGTCTTGTGGAATTGTAGTTTTTATACATTGCCTCACCACATCCCCAATCTGTAATGATACTTAACAGAATGCAGAGTTCCTCTGTACGGTCATGCGTTAAAAATTATATTAAAGGAGCATATGGAGTAAATATGTGGTCTCTGTTTACTAACCTTAAATGATAAGCCTTAGGAAACTGTTATTTGTCAGTGCTATAAAGCAGATTGCTGACCAGTGGTTTCAATTATCTTCAAAGGGTTTTTCACAGGCAGTAAAAGTTATATCAAAACCTGACATTTATTATTTAGGTTCTATACTGAAGTCTTTACAGTGATTATGTTCTTTCAACACAATGGTTTTTATGCTGACTTTTCACATTCTTTTTCATCTTTTAATTATTTCCCCAGAATGGCCACCAAGTTAATTCGGCTTGTTAATGACAAGAAAAGATCTGGGCAGATTGGTGGTGGCCCCAAGCGGTTGGGCCAGGATGTGGAGCTTGAAGAAATGATTGAGCAGCTGCAAGAGAAAGTTCGAGAGCTTGAGAAACAAAATGAATGCCTCCGCAACCAGCTCATTTCAACCAAACAGCAGCTTCAAGTTCAAGGCCATCGGCACACCCCATACAACTACGTTCAATCTCGTATTAACACTGGTCTGAGAAAAGTGAACGAGGCTGTTGCCATTCAAGAACGCACAAGGAAAGGTATAATTTAAAATTGAGATTATGTGTTACCACCTTTTAATAGACAACATCTTGATTAGTTCTTCACCCAAGAAGCAGTTATACATACACTAATTTCTAATTCTTTATCTCCTTCATGGGCAGAGGTCCCTTTAGGAAGTGATATAAGAAAGTGAGCTGTTCTCCCTTTTTAATTTATTTTACTCTTTGTGGCAATCATTACGTCTTGTTCATGCTATACATCATCACTTGAGTAGCCATGATGGTATTGGGAATAGGAAAACAGTTTCAGGTTCAATTGTTATCAAACATAGGATACTCTAATGTGTTAACTCTAGAATTTTTTTAATGTAAATTAAAATCTCTGTAAATGATAAGGGCTCATATAAAACCTAAAGTATATGAAAAGGTAAGTAACACTAACACATTATAACAGTTATACATCAATTATTTGTTGCATATGTTTTACCTTGTTTAGTTTTAGGCCTGGGCTCTACTCTGATACATGCGTTGATGACATTGCAAATCTTTGAAAAAAATCTATTACACACATGTAGATTCTGGAGGATACATGGTGAGATAGACACACAGTTAATGCAGGTTTTTACATTCAAGATTTGCCATTGACTACAAGAAGAGTAGAATTGGACACTCGTTTTCAATCTTATATTTGGGGTAATTAAATTATATATGCAAATTCAATTATATGTTACATTTTTATGAGGTGAAAGTTTGTGAAGGGATTTGTGTTTGGATAATTTATTATAATTAGCTAAATAACTTGTAAAAAATAGTCACATGGGGCGTGATCCAAAACCTATTGAGTCAGCTGGCGATTCTCCATTAACATCTAGGAATTTTGGATCAGACTTATGGTCATTTTTGTCCTTTTTCAAATTGTCAGTTTCTCCGTAAAGAGAACATCCCATACTCTTGCAACCATTAGTTGAGCGGGGAAAGCACATTGAGATTCATAATTACTATGACACTTTGACCTGAAAAAAAGAAACAATTCTGACACTTTTAGACAAGCAATGAAAAGTAAGAGGAGATGGCATTTTAGTCTTCTAGTGTTTATACAGTGTCACATTTTTAATACCTAGTAACTGAGTTCTTTCAGCCTTTGTGATGTCATGAATTAGATTCCCCCTCCCTCTTCCTCCCCAATCTGGGCTGCCTTTACATTGCTGTAGTTAAAGATGGTGCAAGGACAGAATACTATTGTATGCTCTGTGAAACCCTATAAATGGTCTTCATCTAGCAAGAGCAAGCTGCTGTGGCCTAGACCTATTGCTGCAAATTATTTCAGATATATTATTAAACAGAAGTTCTTTCCATTTCTTTTATGTCTTTCTGTGTTGGAGTGCCGCCTTGTCTTTAATTATAAAAAAAAAACAACAGGTGATAACTCTAGTATCTTGGCTAATATTTTGTTTCTCAATAAAATATTCTATTCCCCAAGTCAGTACATGACCATTGCCTGCGGTATTTGCATACTTAATTGTAGTGCTATCAGTTTCTGGCTACAGTAACCGTTTCTCTTTCTGTTTAAATCTTTTAGGATACCTAAAGTATGGAAGGAGCCCTACTTTCTGCTTTGTTTGTACATTTAATATAATGGGGGAGAAAATACAACCATGACATCTAAAATTGGCATACATGAGTTTTGTGGAATGATTCTGATATTCTGCTCTCCTGGTTGGCAGTCTTACAAATATTTATTTTATTACAAAAAAGAAAACGTACTCTTCTCCTTTTATTGCTTCCATAGAGCCCCATTTGTAGGAGTTGCGTGCCTGGCCATATGTCCGCAGAATCTAATTTGAGTAGCAGTGGTCATCTAAGGGGCATGCACAATTCACTTAAATCATACTGTCCATCAGCTGGGTGTATAAAAACATCAAGATAGCTCATGTACTGTGAGAGGTGTCACAGTTCAGGATAACTGCACCTGTATTCCCCCTCTGTGGTCCAGCAAGGCTAACCACTCTAGGTTTTCAGCTCCTCAGCTATGACCTCTGATGGGCAGAGGTGCACGTCTCTCTTGTTCCTGGCTCGGGTTTTTCAGGCAGCACAGTCGTCTGCTTACACTGTTCCCTAGCAAGTCAGAGTGCCTAAGCAGGCCTGCTTTGCTTTCTTCTCAGAGGCTACAAATAGCATAACTGCCCACATAACAAGTTACCATAGAGCCCTTTCTAAACAAGTACATTTATTTTTAAGGTGAAAGCATTACAGAGAAAATCTATTAAAAACAAAAGACTGAACACCAGGCTAAAAAGCTTACCAGAAATCACCCCACCTCAGCCTTTGGCTCTGGCAGGTATCAGACCTTCCAACCCTTCTCTAAAGATTCTCCCCACCCCCAAATGGAAAATTCTTTTCATTAGTTGAGTCAGAAAGATGGCTCTGAGTTTGTTTAAACTCAGGCTGTTTATCCAGAAGTTAATTCTTTGTTCATTGGTGTGTGGAGAATCCAGTTTGAAGTAGTATAGGTGAGCCTCTCCAGGTGGTGGTACCTCTTTGAAGGTGTTACAGCCTGAGTGAATTTGCCTACTCACCTTCCACTGTTGTCAATTCATGGAAGCCTGTAGATACCATCCTTCATGGAATTATGTACAGTCCCTGGTCCACAATAATGCATAAAAATATGGTAAGGTCTCCTGGAGATATTGCAGGAAATTGCCTAATCTCTCAATCTAAGTGTAAACAACGAGAAACCATCTCAATCCTAGTTCAGGACCTTCAGAGGGGTCATCCTAGATTCCACATAAAATGTAGCTTGCTTGCTTACCTCAGGACAAGTTCTGAGATCTCATCCAGCCAAGTTGCTCTCATCCAAGTCGTGGCAGGTCTAGGCTAGAGAGCACAGTGAGAATTTATTTTGAGTGTTAGGCCTGATAGGAGTCTGCACTTTTGTAAATTGTTTCTCTAAGGGTATGTCTGCACAGCAGGTGGGAGTGTGCTTCAGAGAATGTGACGACAGATGTGCATTAATTCAGCTGAAGCTAGTACACTAAAAATTGCAGAGTGACCGTGGCAGCACAACCAGCAAGTCAGGCTAGTCACCTAAGTACAATCTCACCTGAACTTCTGGATACAGGTGGCTAGTCAAGCTAGCACCCTGGCCACACTGATATTTTTATCACAGTAGCTTGGGCAGAACAAGAATCCGCAGTGGGAAGCACCCCGGCAGCTGCTGTGTAGACATACTGACAGGTTAAGGATGCCCCTGTAAAGTTAGTAGAATTTGGAATACAAAAGCAAATGTTTAGAGCTTGGGTATGGTTGTGTTTCCTTTCCATCATGCCTGATTGTACTATGATGTTCACCATCAAAAAGTGTCTTGACTGTTGTTTCAGCTTGCTCTTTAGATAGTGATAGGCATGGATGCTTTCAGTCTGGGTTGGGGAACACATCTAGGATCTTTGCCTATATGTGGACGTTGGAGACTTCAGGAATCAGGGAACCCTTGCTAGAGCTGTGGACCATTGCTGTGCTTTGATCTCAAAATCTTTCTTATAGATCAAAGGGAAACCAGCTTTTCAGAGACAAGGGAGAGCTTGATTGCCTCTTTTGTGTAAGGAGGCAAGATATCTCCAGGAATGAGTCACTTGATCTGAAATGTGCTTCTCTGCTATGCACCTGACAGGCCCACAAATACTTTAACTGACTACTTGAGTCAGAAAGTGTGACTGAGTATGAGTAGTCATTCAAAGCCTCAGTGGCTTGTCTGATATTTTACCACATAGAGAGACAAAGTGGGTAAGGTAATACCTTTTATTGGAACAATTTCTGTTTGTGAGTGAGAACTTTCGAGTTAACACATCAGTTTGTGTGCTGTTAGTCAGATTAACAAAAATCCAACAAGGTATCCTCTGGATTTTAAGAATGCTTAGCTATTCTTGGAATAACTAAGCTATTTAGAAAGTCAAACAGATAATTTGTAACCTTTGGAAATACATAAAAGGTCAAATCATCTTAGTTCAAAGGCTGCCTAAGTAGGTAAGACTGTGCATTTAGTTAATTTTATTATCTTGCTTGTGTTCCTGTGTCTTGAACAGCTCACTCATCTAAAGGGATGGCAGCCTGAATGGCATGTATCCTCAGTGTGCACACATTAACAAATCACTACTCTTTTGATGCTTCAATAAGATTAGATGCTGGATTTGGGAGGACAGTGCTTCAATCACCGTTCAGCTAGCCTAGCAGGGCTCTTCAGGGATGTTAGATCTAGCTAGCCTATTTCAGTTAGGCTTTGTGGAGACATAGTCATAAAGGAGAGAGAGTTATATTGGTCATCCCTACTTCCCTGTTCTGGAGCCCAGATCTAAGTAGAATTTCTGGAGATACAGAGGAACTGAAAGACCTTTAGAATATATTGGGATATTTATACCATCAGTCTGTGGAATGTAAGACTCGAGGAAATTATTTGCACCCCTAAGAACAAACAACTAATCAGAAAGGTCCTGTGGCTGCTAAGCTAGGTGTATGACTTCTTCAGTATGGCTCCATGGAAATAGTCCAATCAGAAAACAAGAAGAGTTGCTGGCTAGTAACCACTTTTTCAGATATCATTACCTTTAAGTCTTCTTGCACTGAAGCTGGCATTTAGGTCCTTCGCTTGTCAAATTACAATAAATACGTTCTAAAAGACCCATATCAAAGGTTATTGATAACATTTTCCTGCAATTGTGCATGCTGTTTTGTCCATTCTAGAATTTTGAAACCTGATCTGTGTGGTGCATGTTGTGAATTTACACATAGTGTTCTATAGTGGATTTAAAATATATATAAAAAATACCCTTTATGACATCTATACAGTAATTATAGACATTGATATTGTATAGAGATTTTTTCCATTATATTAAATATCTTTTTCATTAACATCAATGTCAGAAATATGCTTGTGTTTTTTGTTTTTTTAGGAATGAGATTTCAGGATGTAGAAATGAGATCCTTGAGATCCCCCCAACCCATGTTCCCAAGATACGGACATAGTTTGCTTGAAGAAGCAAGGGCTGAGATAAGAAATTTGTACGATATTTGTATTTCTTAATTTTCTATAATAGACAATTGTTAGTATATCTGATATTATTGAAAAAAAAAACACATTTTGCAAGCATCAAGGTATTTTATAGAACTGGCACTCAGACAAAAAATGGGGCCTTGGGATCTGGCATTGATTGTATTGGCAACAACACTGCACAAGAGATTTAGAAAATTAAAGTATAAGGATTCCTTATCAAATTGCGTTAGGCAGAGAAATTTAGTTCAGTAAAATATATGTACTCTAGTTGGAATTTGGTCAGGGATTAACATCCTTACTCACGCAAAATTTGCCTTGGAATCTTTTTTATGACTCTTACTGGCCAGATCATTGGTTTTACGTTTCATCCAAAAACCAGCACTTCTTGCAGCACAGTTCCCTCTATTGCCATGCTAGGATATTGGGTTAACACTGACAGAAGGAAGAAAGCTATAATGAAATTATTACTAACATACTTCTTGAAGCACTTGAGTTTACCCTGGAGATCTCCCATCAAAGTGGTGACCTAACTTCAGTGTTGCTTAACTGATGAATATGAAGGTTCATAGTCCAAGCAAGTGGTCCAGATTCTGTATTGTGCATCTTGGAAGGTGCAGCTTGGAGGATGGGAATAACAAAGCCTTAAAGCCATAAGGGTATGTCTACACAGCAAAGAAAAACCTGTGGCTGGCCTTTGTCAGCTGACGGGCTCAGGTTGTGTTTCTATTTCATTGCTGTGTAGACTTCCAGGCTCGGGCTGGATCCTGGGCTCTGGGACACTCCAGTCTCATCAGCAGTGGATGTCTAGTTGCTGTGTAGATATACTGTGAATCATCTTTGCATTTCTTAGGTTCCAGGCTGCTCTTTGAGTCAATCTAGCATGCATTTTAAGTTAGACGTGGAGCACAAAGAACCTCTGACATGTACCTGCTCTGGGGGCTGTGTTGTCCAAGGGTGGGGTGAGGGGAAAAATATAGCAGAGGTAGTTAATTTTTAACATAAAGATATAGACCTTTTGTTATATTGTTTCTCTGTATTAACACTTATCAGGAGCTATTCTAGTTTTCTGAGGTCTGTCTTTTCCTAAGCCCATGTTTTGTGTTTGGCAGTAGTATTTCAGTAATGTTTATCCAAGTCAGACTTATTTAAGGTCCCATAAGGGCTAAATTTTCAATATTGGCATAAGCTAAATATACAAGTATCTGATTTCACATGTAACTATCTGTTCAGGCTTGCACTTTCATAGGCATAAATTTGAAGGCCATTCTTGGAGTGAAAAAGCTTTGATATATGTATTTCAATTTTACCCATGAGTTGTTTGAAGCTAATGAATTTTGTATACTGTTGTTAGCAGATGCAGCGTAAATATATAGTAACAACCTGATAGTATTTCACCCTTCATGTTCCTGCTATTTGGTCCCTTGGTTGTAAATTCCACCTACTTAAAGCAACTTATTAATGTATAACTTAGACCACGGTTGATATCACTTCTGAATTTGGTCCTTGGTGAACAGTTAAAAGGGTGATTTCGAAATACTATGCATTATATTTTTTACTGAGTAAAATAGGCAGTAAATGTACCTTGCCTTGAAGAGAATGTTGAGCCTAATTTTCCCTCCCCCACACCTAAATTTGCCAAAGGCTGAGCCTCCTCAACCTATTAATCTCAGAAGCTATGTGAAGGCAACGGCTATCAACATGGTGTCCCACTTATTTCTGGCCTCCACAGCAGCACATCTCCTTGGCAGTAGTACTAATGAATACAAGTTATGATGCTATAGAAGCTCGAAAAAGGGTTAAACCCAAAATTTGCAGACACTTCCAGTTTCAACAAGGCCCACAGAGAACTAACCACAGATGCTTTGACCTTATGCGGGGGCACCCATCTTAGTCACCAGTCAATAGCAAATGTATGGCCAGACAAACTCAAGATGCAACATATACATTTAATAGCATTAATAGCTAGTAACTTCATCTAAAGTACCAAAAGTTTTATAATGGAAGAAACTTTTAATAAAGACATACAACAAGAAAACTACACACACTACTACTTCTATAATTGCAATGGGAAAAAAATCTGAGGTTACTTTGCCAAGAAACATTCCAGATCTCGAAGTATGTCTACTAAGATGATTCTCAAAATTATCAATATATCATTTTTAATAATATGATATGCTGATCTGCTCGTCTTTCAGGGCAAACCCAGATCTGGTAGAACTCACCTGATCTACCACCTCATCAAAATAAATGTCAGTACTTGTAAAAGTTAGTCATTTTGACACAGTGCCTAAATTGCATTGCTCAACACTACCAGACCCAAAATAAAAGGTTTAAAATGGAGTTCCTTGTTTTAGTCCATTGTGAGGATCTGTTACTTTTCTCATGACTGGAGGTGAAGTTTTCTTGCCCCGCAAACCTTCCGGCAACAGAAAATTAAGAATAGGACACATTTAATATGCCCTGTAAATAAATCACATATGGTATGACCTAGTAAGCTAGTTCACGCTAAACAAACTTAATTAAAACCACTTAACATCTTTAAAACATATATTATGAAGGGTTTAGCTATTGTAATGGCAAATGCAACCAATATTTGATCATTTGACTTTTTGGACTATTTGCATCCCCCTACATCAACTAAAATATATACTTAATAATTTTCATGATAAATACATTTCTAGAAGTTTAAATTAGCACCTTTGTTCAAATGGGTGAGAAGATTTGATCCAGGAGCGTAGCTTTGCACAAGATACTTTTCTTTCTGCTTTCCTTTCAGAATCTAATTTTTATCTAGTTCTTATCAAAATCCTGTGAATGAAAGCTGCTTTGTTAACTTGCAGGGAGAACATGATTGAGTCACAAAGGGGACATATTGAAGAACTGGAGCACACTGGAGAGGTACTAAGGGGTCAGATAAGAAAGAAGGAAAAGGAGTTTGAAGAATCTCTTCTGCAACTGAAAGAGCAACAAGCAACAGGGCAAAGGTATTCTGAAAAATGGAAGCTTCCATATCATAAAACTAAATGCCTTCTGTATGTATCAGGATGAAGCATTAGAGAGATGTCCTAATTCATATATCCTCCATATTTCTCAAAACAGTACAGAATATTTAGATAATGATTCTAGAAACAAATTAAATTTATTCTGCTTATTTCTTTGTGCTGCAATGCTGAGCCCTAAAGCATTCAAGCAAAACCTTGCCCTGCATGACCTTACACAGTTAGTATGCTGAGGAGTATACCCTGACTGAGTTTACATGTATGATGATCACAGTCAAATGAACGAGTCCCATAATCACTTCAAATAGAATCTCACAAATGGCAACATGAATGACCACTCTAGAAAGCTTATTACATTTTGAACAACACTTGAGTTCATGTTAACTTTTTAAAAAGTATTTAGATATAGATATTTTTGAATGTTCCTTAATTCTCAGTGTTACTTTAGAACCTGCTAAATACAGTAAAATGATGGCCTGCTCAGATGATTTCCCCTTCCACTTTTCCTTATTCCTCACTTCTCTTCTTTCCCTTTCCTTTTTTTGTCCTCACCATCTGTCTTTCTTTTTTGTTCTGTTATTCTCCAGCCTCAAAACTTTCTTTTCTCCTTTGCATTATTTTTCCTCTCAACATTTTTTTCTAATTTTCCTTATTCTCTTCCACTTCTACTCCTGTGCTTAGTTTTTTATGTTCTTCCTGACCTTCTTAATGACTTACATCCCTCTCACCTTCAACTGATTTGTTTTGTTTAAACTTAGTTTTTTGACTTTTTAAGAACAGAATTAACACAAGAAATCTCTCTGTCGGTTCTGACTGAAAGTAGTAGTAATGTATCTTTTTAAGAGCTATACAAGACAGATCTATTGAGTGACCTGATCTTGCTACAGCAACACACAACAGCACTGTTTGCTCTCCTTTTGTCATCTTCTGTCTTACTTCTTAATCTTTACCAATCCCAATTATGTATTGCTACTTTTCATTGGAGTTTAATTTAGGGCTCACTACTCCATTTCACGCATGCAAAAATCCAGTTGACTTCAATGGAAGTTTGTGGGGACTTAATACTGACAAATCTGGCCCTTAATTATACCAAATATTCTCCAGCGCAGGGAACCTCGACTTATGTGTCTGTACATTGTCATGCACATTAGTAGCACTACGTATTTAATAAATGTTGCTGTTAAATTATTTAGTATGTCATAATTGTTCTCAGTCTAGAATGTCTTTCTTTTAAAACATAGTATCCGATTCCTGGTTCAAAACCTGGTCCTGACGTGTTATAAATCTATATGCTAGTAGTTCCTGACATTTATGGTACATAGTCTTTACAGAAAATATTATTGAAATTCCTTGAAGTTGTTTAATTGACCAGTTTTATTTGTCATCAACTTGACATAAACCTTTAGTCATCCCATGCCTATAATTGTCATGAATAGGAACTAAAATATCCTTTAATTAAAATAATGTTTTTTCCTGTTTGTTGCAGCCCATAGAACATTGAGCTGTGATTTTTGCATATGTTCCATAATCCTATTTTAGCAAAACTCTTTTGTCCTTTACAAGCAGCCAGTGTGTCTGTTTTTTTAACCAAATTCAATATAAAAAAATAAACAACATAATCCACATCCTTTGCCTATTTATAAAGGAGGTCCTAAAGTAAATATAAAAGAGTTCACTATGAAAATCACATGCACATGGATAAAAAGCATAAAATTAAATGTCCAGTACATCATAAAGAGTATTAGAATTGTTGCAAAATGTGTTAATAGTTAGGCTTCACCATGTCCATGTAAAGGTATGTGGGGGAGAAAATAGCTAAAGGAGTGCCAACCTCGTGAGCACAATAGTTTGTGTAGTAGAAAGTGAGAGCCTGAGACATGAGGCCTAGTATAACCGGCCATTATGAGGCCTGAGGCTTGAGCTAAAGTAACAGTCAAGCCCTGCTGTTCTGCTGTTAGCAGAAGTTCAAGCTGTGAGTCTGTGTGCCAGTTCACAGAAACTGGCAAAAACAGAGCTCGTAGTGCAAAAATACACATTTTTGAAGAAAAAATACTCAGCAAGCACATTACAAAAAGCAGGTACCAGAACATCCCGATACCAGGAATGGTACAAGCTCACTCCTCAGAGTTAACCAGGACACACCGGCCCCTCTTAAAGATAAGGTCAGGATGACAATATGATGGATAGAGATGTTTTGATTGAATCATCCAATACAAGGTAAAGAGTGGTATCTTACCATGTCAGAGGGTGGCAACTACAGACATCAGAAGGGCAATATGAAACTTGTTTATATCAGTGTATAAAAGAGTCTCAGAGGACGCATGTTTGTCTGGTGATTGAGGAATTGAAAGTCTCACCGTTTACTGAGCCAGTCTATTGTAATGGGCTCAATCTATTAGGTGTACTTGTAGCACATATAGGGCACTTTTTACTGTGCTTCATCATCAGTAAACCTGGCCAAGAGCCTTTGTTACTGAAACAAATCTCTGGTCTTACTGGGTATTTCAGTCATAGTTTGCTGTATTGGCTATCTGCGCAGAGCTGGGACAGCATACACACTAATAAAACACATGTAGCCAACACCTGACAACAGTATGAAATAGTCACTTCTGTTCTGTTCCATAATTTCTAAATTGATCCTTCAATTAAAATGGTTTATGAAGTGCTCTCTGAATGTTTATGGAGTATGAACTGCAAGGATCCAGTTGCCTCAGTTCGATCATTTCCAGGTTTGGTTATGGGTGCACATACCTTCACTCATTATCCTTGGAGTTCATTTTGTCTTTCTCTCTCGGGAGCCCAAAAACTGTCATTTGACATGCTAATATAGGAGGATAGTCTCATTCTACACCATGATCCCCTGGCAGCTTGAATATTGGGATTTATATAATTCTGGTCTTCTCTCCGCTCAAAAAGTTAAAAAAATTCTGTTGCAATACAGAAGCCTGATGATTTGGGCAGCTGGTTATATCTCCTTGTCCTGCTTCCAAATCAGGTATTCTGGAATTTTATTATACTTAAAGGCCCTTCCTTGTCTTAAATTTGCATTCATTTGGCTACTGTCTGGCTGTATTAGTTTGCAAAGACAGCTCAGGAATTAACGCAGGGAAATCCTATGGTCTGTGTTATACAGGAGGTCAAATTAGATGATCCCTGTGATCTCTTCTGGCTTTATAATCTGTAAATGTGTCTTTAGAAACCTGGAGATTGTACAATGCCTGAAGGACTCGATGAGTGTGCTTCCAGCAATCTTTGAACCTGTCTGTTCATGGGATCTCAGCCTGGTGCCCACAAGATTAAAAGACACTTTGAATCTTTAGGAAAACAACTTTTTACCACTTTATGGTTAAAAAAGAATTTATTATTGCAAGACTTTGTATTGTGGCTTTAAAAGTGCAATACAAGAGAACTTACAGATTCCAACCCACACTATAGCTTCTTCATGCCATTCTTGAATTCCCTCATGCCGTACAAGAATAGGCTGGACATGGGACTAGATATAGAGCAAGGGGTGTGGCTAGAGTGTTCAAGGTCCAGAAATTCTGGCTTGCACAGCAGCACATAGACTGCAGTGTCAAAGCTACTATAAATCAGAGCAGCCCTGTGGCGTTCTCTGACTTGTATTGAGGACCCCTCTAGCCCCCAAACAGCCTGAAATCCAAGCAAAGGCACTTTGACCTTCTCACTCCACCTGCATCCTGACTTACATTTTCATTGCTGACCTCAAGAGAGGCACAGCACAGAACATAGCCTAGTGTCTGTCCAAGTGGATTAGATTATGCATTGAGATGTCATTGCGATACTCACTAATAGAGCTGCAGAGGCTCTATTTCTTATAATTTCCATTAGAAGTTTTTGTTTGTTTGTTTTGTAATAGGGGCCTATAACTCTGAGAAACTTGGAATATAGGTTATCAGGCTGGATGCATTTATTTTTTTAAATTTAATTTAGTTTGGTTGTTTTTAATTTGGAGATGTGCAAAAACATAATTACCTAATGATTAGATAAGTTCTACAGAACACAATATTCCAGTCAGACTGCTTAAACTCTCGACAGTTACCTTTTTGCAAGCAGTTAATCCTTCGAGTAACTTAATTGCTCTTGGTACTTTCCAAAAATATGTTTTGAAGCTGCTCAGAAGTGTGTTTATGAAATACAAATTTTAAAATGCCCTTCATCTGCCAATATATAAAAATAGTGCTTTGTATCTGTAATAGCATTTTTTCTGCAACAGGACTTCAGGATCAGGCCTACTGAATATATAGATTTAGGAGTATAGTACATTAAATTCTCTTGACTACAGTGTTTGCAGGTTAGAAATTCAAATCTTCCCAGATTAGAAGGACCAAACGTGGTAGACCTAATGTGGCATTGCAGATTCAATGGAACAACACATGCGTAAGACTTTGCCAAATCAGACCCAGTGCAAACAGAAACTTGTACACACATTTCCATCTGACTTCTCACACCTGACTTGTCATGCTCACACTAGTTTGAGTGCCTGCAGATCAGGGATTTGCTGATTACTGGATAGTTATTTATTTTGTTGTGCACACACACAATCCCTATTCCACATTCAAATACTGAGTTGGACTGAAAACAGGAATGCAGATGTGCACACTAAGATGCATGTTGTCATGATTTGCATGTGGGTGGATCTACATTGAAATGGTTAATATATAATTTGATATATGAATTCAAATAGATCTAGCTTCTCTTTTAGCAGCATCTGATGATAACAATGTGATACTTCAAGAGTAAATGACTGCTTTTTTTTTCTTTTACTTGACCACCATTAAAAAAATCAGAGGTATAACACAAAAAAGAAACCCTATGAAAACTGTTACGGACATGACTTACTCCAGTATACAATTTTGTCACATTAAACATGTTGTAGAAATGAGAAAAATACACACTGTGGTGATATTATGTTCTTTACTTACTTTTTTAGGATTAACCTGCATAAATTTTGGGGGCTTTGATGGGAGACTGATCCTGTTTCTCTGAAAAATATCAGCCAGTTCTCTCACTTTTCTCTTACTTTATCACCGAATAAAGAGGGAAAGGATCTTGAAATTTGTTTTCTGTTTGAACATGGGCTAACAATATGGAAAGAGTTGAAAGCTGCTTGCTTAGCTGATATGGCAATTGTAGCTGTCTTCAAGAAATATCCATTAACAGCTGTCTCGGTTTTGTAGCATATGACAGTTTGCAGTTCTCAGTCTTTAATGTAAATCAGGAATAGCTCCATTGTAGTTAATTTCACTGGTGTAATTCATATGCAAATTAGAAAAAAGTAAGCCCATAATATGGAATGAATTCTCTTTATTCTCACATGTAACTTTGGGGGAGGAGTACAAAAGTTATTTTGGGCCAAATTTTGGCTATAGTGGGAAAAGACAGCTTTAATAGGTGCTTGTATTCTGATTCATCTTAGCTCTATGATCCTTTTGCATAAACTGTTTCTGCTCAGAGACAGAATAATTGGGATGAGGTACTATGCTTTGTTTAGGTGATCACATAAGTATATGTAAATAGACTATTCATAGGGACCACACCAACTTCCCTCAACCACTGTCTCTTCAGCTGCTCTGTGATGTCAGTTGTAGAAGATCTGAGGAGTCACATTTACATGGTTTTATAGGAGGAACAAAAACAGGAAAAGCAGCTTCTGCCAGGTGTTCCCACCACTACCAGTGGGCTTTCAGGTGTGCATCTATGTATATCATCAACCAGAACATAATGACCTAATAGGAGTAATGTGAAAATAATGTATGTCTGAGAGGAAAAACTCGATGCATTTGTCTTTGGAAATATTTGAGAAAACATACATATTAAAATCCATATAGTGCTTAAAAATAAGCATTGTTTACCTTCAATAACTAACAACTATCAGGTTAGATATTATCAAAATTGTTCATCACTAAACTAAATTCTAATAAATATCTACTTTTCCTGACTCTGAAGGGCTGGTGTGGTAACAAGCATTGGCAAAACCATTCAAATCAAATACTATTTCAGTCACGCTTGAAGATAATGGTTAATTTTGATTGTCTGCACATCATAAATCTCACTATTATATGCTCTTTTTGTTTACTTAAGAACCAAAAAGTCCTGTAAAAAGCTTTTGAAGGAATCAGTACTGTAAGTTTGGAACAAGATTAATAAAAATGTGCCACTACATGTAGCTAGCAAGAGATAATGCTGTTATCTATATATGCCACAACTCTAATGTATGTAGATAACATGTTTTGGACACATGATTATTTTAGCATTTTGTTAGTGCTGTTTCTTGGGGAAGATCCCAGGTTTATGAGCTTGTTAATCGTTTGTATAAGGGCAATTTACTGGGCAATACAAAAACACAATGAACTTTGATATTTTAAAGAATAAAAATAAGTATTTCAGGTCCTCAGCTGGTTTACAGATGTGTAAGCTTTGTAGTCCGTTTTCTGTTTCCTGCATGGCATTGTGACAATTTTTCTAATAGTCTGTAATAGATAAATATTAGAGGAGAAATTATATATTTCAAGCGCTGTTGCTGTAGTCTGGTTTTTATATCACTTTATTTTTTATTTGTAAAAAGCAGTTCAGGGGTTTCTCTTTGCCTTGAGATAGAGGCAAAAAATAATGAGGTCACCTTTAGCTGTTTGAGGTAAAAGTTTTTTGGAAACATATTTTTAGGTCTGTGATAACCTTTAACAAGCTTTTCCTATTAAATAATGTATTCTCAATTTAATCTCAGCATGGGAAGTATATAACAGAATTGTAGGCATATAGAGTTTCTGCATAGATGTTAAATGTTTTTATATAGTTAAAGACACATCTGCAGCTTATTTGAATGCTGGTCTTAGGGCATTATCTGTGTAAAATTCTAAGTCAGTTTTCTTGGAAATATTTGAAAAGTTTAAGCTCTGAGAGGAAACTCCAGTAAGTAATCCTATAACCACATACTTTCAAAGAAAGTGGATAGATTGCAAAACAAATGATCTTACTGCTTTAAGCATAGATTGCTCCCTTCACTATAGTATATCTATAGTTTGATATTGTCAACAAACATGTTCAAATAATGATTGCTGCTTATTTGTCATCTTCCAGTAAAACATGAAATTATTAAAAATCTATAATGCAAATTTTAAAAGAAGGAATTAAGTTGGCTATTACACGCTAAACCTCCTCCCAAGTGTGTGGTGGAAGTAAGAAGCCATGGAAAACTGATTTGCAAGGGGTTTTAACTTTTCAAGGCAAAACTAACAAGAAGATTGTTATTGTACCTTAAATCTCACCAAAAGTTTCTTTTTTATACAATGTTGAAGGTTAAACATTCGGGACAATGTGGAAATGATAAAGCTTCACAAACAACTGTTGGAGAGAGGCAATACTCTTGCAGAAATGGAAGGAAAATTTCTCCAGCTTCAAGAGGTAACTAACTTGCAACAGTAACATTCTATTCTCATATCATATGACAACACTGAACATTTAAGAACAGATTATATAAAATATTATACACAAGTTACCTGAAAGTGTCAATGTTTCTAGTGTTAAAATAGTTTTGTGGAAGGGTCCAGGAGGCCCTAAAGATCTTGGTTGTATGCAGGGAGCTCATCCCTGGGAGTGCAGGGTTTTGGTGTGGTCCAGTTTTTGTTATACAGGTAAACTACTGATTTCCAGCTATCTCAGGCAATGACTGAAATCTTTCTAAAACAGGATTTCATAAAAACAAATGTTGATTTTAATGTGAATTTGAAATATGGGGCTGGAGCTTAGCGTTGATAAAGCAGAAATTTGACTTCAGAATTCTGAGGATTGGGCTTCACTTATATCTACAGTGTAAGGGGAACCACTTTTAAGGACCAGTTTAAATCACAGATTTTACTTTAAAAAAAATAAGAAACATTTTCTGTAAAATAATCACCAGAAGTCAGACTGGTTGATGCATGGTGGATTCCATACATGGTTTGTAGGTCCACCTCCATGCTGCTTTCCTCCCCTTTCCTCTAATGTGTATCATATACCCATGAAGATCCCTGTGCACGGCAAGGGACAAGTGGGACAATGGCAGTGAAGCAACTAGCCTTCTCCTTTCTGTGCTGTTTCGACCATTCAGGCAATGAATCTGTGTGGCGGTGGGGAGGATGTCCCCCTCCTTAAAATGGAGCAGCATCAGATGTATTTGTTATTTCTAAGGGGTGTAGTTTGGGACTATTTTTTCTCAACTGACAGGGATGTCATTTAATTCACAGTAAGTTGTTCAAATCCTTTAGCCTTGTCTGAAGTTAAACCTTTGTTTCAGATTGCCTTGTAAGCAATTGATTTTCTGTTTTATGTGTGTGCACGCTTCCTTCACAATTGCAAACTGAAATAGTGATCCAACAAATAATAAGCTTCTAAGCCAAAAACTTACTGAAATAAGAGTGACATATTTTTTAAACTTCAGGCAAAAGAAACCCTTGATGGAGAGTTGCAGCATTAGTGGTGCAGAATAAGGGATCAATAAATACAGAATAAATAACAAGCAACTGAAATAGAGGGTTATAATTCCATCATGGGTTCATAGGGGTGTCATAAACTCAAATATCAAAGCTTAAGTATTTAGTACAGTCAGAGAACCCTGAGACTGAGTTATCCTGAAAAAAGTGAAGATAAAAGTGAATAAGACATACATAGTTTTAGTGATAATTATTAAATGTAACTAATCACAGAAAACAGCACAGAATTTCTAAGTTGAATAGCGAACCAACACACACAGATGTTGTAGCACCATTCAGTATCGATGTATGTTTTTCAGAAATATAAAGGTGATTGATCTCATGAACACTGAAGTTAATTATCACATACTTTCAATTTCCACCAGTTGAAATGCAAATACTATCTGCCCATTTACCCTTTTAATCTGGACCAGCACAACTACAGTGCAACCATGGGTTGATACAAGCCAAAGATCCTACTCCAACTAATGTCCTGAAATATGTCCGTGTTATCCTACATGCATAGAGAAAGTGTTTCAGTGTAGTGACAGGCGTGACCATGTGAGCTGACTGGATGAAAGAATCATGCAGTTTGCTTAGAAAGACTGAGGGGCCCAGAAACTCTTCTGATTATTTATTTACTATCCCTTATGCTAATATTTAAAAAAAAAAGAGATCTTGATTCTGAAACTAATATTCTGGATTTCATGAACCGTAGAGTGATACCTGCTAAATTATTATTTTATGTTGTTTCCAGTTTTAGTTCTAAATTGTTAATTCTACTCTCACTTACTCCAGGGCAACCTTTGATTGTAGAGATGTAACTGAGAACAGATATGATTCTGTGGCCTGATTCTATGGGGGCACTTTTACATCAAAGTAGCTCCATTAACCTCAATCAAGTTACTTCTGATTTACACCAGTGTAAGTGCGATCAAAATCAAGCCCTTTATTTTTTTATGTGCAGGCATGTTCCCCAAAGGATAATGTGCCAGACACCAGTGAAATCAAAAAAACTAGATATCACCAACCCAGTTAATGAGAACAGAAAAGGGGCCACAGAAAAGAGGAGAGGGGAGGTGGAGAACCCAGTGAAAGAAATGTTTGAAGAATGGTCAGAGTTGTAGAAGGAAAACTAGAAGAAGACTATCTTGAAAGATCAGTGAAGATAAAGGTTGAAATCCTGACCTCATTGAAATCAGTAGCAAAATTCCCATTGATTTTAATTGGCCCAGGATTTCACCCAAGATGTCGAGCAAAATCAACAGTATGTATAAAAAAAAAAGGCAAACAGATTGTGGAAGAATAGGATAGCGTAGGAGCCCTAAGGTTGTCTGAGAGTAGTTTATTAGAAATCCTAGTGGGTGAGGTTTCAGTAAAGTTTGAAAGGTTGGAAGCCAGATTAAAAGGGGATCTGAGGCAGACCAGGAGCATTGAAAATCAGTGCATTGATTGTAGACTGTGTGTTCAGTGATTTTAGAGATGAAGAGAAGGAGAAAGATGGGATGGTACATGAAAATGTAGATTATATACAGGGATTTTAATTTTTTTATATATGTACTGATGATTGGAGAGTTGAGGGGACGTGTATTTTGAGAGGGGGGAGGTACCATAGGTTAATGAGAGGTTCAGAAGTAGGACAAGGGAGGGGCTGAGTAGAAGAGTAATGTAAGTACGGAGGTTGGAAGGACAAATGGGGGACATCAAGGCTGATGATTGGGGACAAGGGGAGGAGTTAGGAGGGAAGGGAAATGAGTGGAAAGAGGAGGTGGGATAGAGAGTTCTCAGCAGATTTTGTCAGGTTTTTCTATTTAAAGAAAGTAACAAATAATGTGCAGAGAGAAAAGAAGGGGGAAGAAGGGAGTGGAGCGTGACAGATATGACAATATCCTAGTTTAACCTTTTGGAAATAATTTTACGTATTTTAGGAGTTTGTTGTATTAAAAATGCACATATTTATGTGTTATTGTATGTAACTTATTTCATCGTGTTGTAACCATGGGTTCCCAACCCATAAAAGGGGCCATAGGGTGGGGGTTTCACAAGGCTATTGTGGAGAGTTGCAAAATTGCCATTGTTACTTCTGTACTACTGCTTTCAGAGCTGGGCAGCTGGGGGGCAGCAGCTGACCGGGCACCCAGCTCTGAAGGCAGCGCTGCTGCCAGCAGCAGCGTAGAAGTAAGGGTGGCAATACCATACCGTGTCACCTTTACTTCTGTGTTGGTGCTGACAGCAGCGCTGCTTTGAAACTTGGGCTCCTAGCCAGCAGCTGTGAAGCTTCCTGCAGCCAGAGGAGATTCCTGGGGGTCAACCCCAGAAGCGGCTCTTAAAGGGGCCTGAGGCTGGCTCTGTGTGTGTGATGGGGATGACCACTGCACCCCCCCCCCCCGACTATGGGGCCCTGAGTGGTTGCTGACCCTGCCCCCCCAAAAAGTGATGACCCTCCCATACCATGCCACCCTCACCTCTGTGCCACTGCTGGTGGCGGTGCAGCCTTCAGAGTTGGGCTGCAAATGAGTGCTTAAAACTGGGGATTATATATTCAATTTGTTCTGCAATTCTCTAGCATAAGAATGTCTGCCATATTTGCTGTTTTACATAAGGTTTATTTTATGGCTAAATGGGAGACAAAAGATCAAGTGGATGACTCTTTTTCTTAAGTCATTTTTGAGGGTGAGACACCGACATCTCAGAAAAGACTGGACAAAATTGCACAAAGTTCTCTAGTCTTAAACTCCCTCCTGAAAACATTACATGACACAGAGTTGTGGAAAACATGAAATGTAACTTACCCCATCCAAAACCATCCATAAAAGACTCCTATATTTATATAATTACATATATGGGTTTAGAGAACGTTAAATAGCAGACTGACCAGAAACAAAACAGCCTAACAGCCATACTTGTCTCTATGTGATTTACAGTGAAATTCTTCATAATAAATGATATAATAACATATTAATACTTTGTGAAATGCGAGGAGTATAATCATGAGTAATATGTTGGAAATGCAGGTTCTACCAGCATCTTATACTAATATTAAGGATGGTTAAAGTATCTAAATTTAATCCAACAAAGTAGATTACATTTTAAAAGAAATTGTAAGCCTTTCATTAAATTATTATTACCGAGGAAATGCATCTGAATGAATTAGGAGTATAAATCAATTGGATATCTAAAACTATGGATTAGGAAAGCTGTGGCAAGTTCTGCAGTTAGCATAGCTGTGGTCAGCCTTAACTTTTGCTTGTTACTGCAGTGTTTTTGGTCAGCACATCTAACCACTTTAACCACAGCAAAATGTTTTAGTTGCTTTAACAGATGTAGTTTTGGTCCTTCTCATTGCAACTAACGGTAAGAGTTGAATGTTGAGGAAAGGAAAAAACACTGCCTTTCTGTTGGCCATGTGTGCTGACACTGATCTTCAAGTTCCTCCAGGGGTCAAACTTAGTTCAAGAGTGCCTCCTGTTGACTGAGCTGAAAATGTGTATTATGTGCTAGTTTGGGTGATCAACTATCATTTGAATATATACCTATTTATAACTCAGGAATTATATCATCATTGTGCTGTTATTGGAAGCTTAACTTTTTGTTTTTCTTTTTTCTTCTCCATTACTTTCTAAAGAATCAAAGGAACCTGAAGGCCAGTCATGATGCTTTAATGGCAAATGGGAATGAGCTCAACCTACAGCTCAAAGAACAACGTTTAAAATGCCTCCATCTTGAGAGAGAATTACAATCAATGACTTTTTCAAAACAAAGGACAGAAGAGGTGAGATTTCATATGGCTCAGGCATTGATCTGCATTCAAATCTAATTCTGGACATATTTAGTAAGAGAATTGTACTTTCAGTGAAAAGGATGACATAAATATTGCTCTGGAAATCACTGCTTCTTGACCTTTTGGTTAAGAGAAAGCATAGTATCGATTTAACATCTGACTCACTGTGTCTAGAAACTATATCCTATATTTGCTGCTTGTTCTGGTAGGTCTTCTGTATCTTTGACTTGTATTTTTCTGTATACATTTAAAGTTTCATGATGACATTTAGCAGACTTCATTTATTGCAGAAAATTTGGTTATTTTAATACAGTGAATTATAAGCATCAGAAATATTATACATTTCAAAATAATATTCTATGCTTGTGGGACATGCTTAAAGTAGAGGAGTGTTCAGTTGAGCATTAGTATTTTGAAATACTTTGTTCCAGAAAACGGCCATGGTATGTATTTTCTTGACTGATTTTTACTCTGACTTCTTAGCATCACATTTTTGTATCACAAAAAGTTTAAACATCTATGTAAAATCTTTTTAAATGATTTTTTTTCATCTAATAGATGACTGTCCTTTCTACCTGGAAGCGCAAATCAATCAATTCTGTTCCTGAGCTCCACTAGCCAGGAGAACAAAAGTTCCACAGCCAGTGTTGATCCAGACCTAGGGCCCAATCCTGCAGCCAGTCCCTTGCTTTCTTAGTAGTTCCATTGACTATGTGTAGAGAAAGGGTTTGCAGGATTGTACTTCAGGTTCTTCTATTGTATGTCATGCTATATTTTGTCATGCCTAAAGGTTGGCCTGTTGTGAATTTATTTTTACATAATCAAAGATTAAGTTTAAAGAAACTCATCCCATAGCTAAAAACCTTTTAAATTGTTATAACATGCTCAGGAAAGTTCTTAGATTTTTAAAAAAATATAGCGTCTTTAAAATTCTCATCTCCCTTCAATGAACATTTTGAAGCAGGTAGTCAATAATATCTGTTTTTGTCTGTCCAATTCAAAACAAACTTAACTATACAGCAGCCACTAATTAGCAAACACTATTCGTAGAACAGTACTAAGATCATCACAATTGTTAGTGGCAAAAACAAATCTTTTTGGCATAAACCACAATATAATTAGATGTTATTAAACACAGACTTGTTATTTTCATCTCATAAACAACATGAAAAAGTCATTGTTCAATTTGGTGGAAGAAAAATGTTATTTTTATGCTTCTAAGAGACAATTATACACAATGTTGAGTTAAAAAAAAATAAAAGCATGCTTGATAGTGACTACAGAAACTTGTTAATCATCTTTATAACTGTTGTTTTTATTTTCTCCTGTGCTGTGCATTATATGTAGTTTTCTTCCTCATTCTAGTTGCAGGATAGAATAAATGACCTAGAAAAGGAAAGAGATCTTTTAAAGGAAAACTATGATAAACTATATAACAGGTAAATTATAACTGATTTTTTTTAATGTCACTTGATCCCTTTTCCTTGTTTCCTAACTTCTCTTATACATATATAGATTTAACTAGTTCTCATTCCAGTTCCTAGGGATTCTCATATCCATAAGAGTATGTGTAAACTTATGCAGCCATGCCTGTGTTGCATCTATTTGGTTGATAAACAAAGGGTTTGAGGCACCAGTACTGTCAATGCAGTGCTCCTCAAATATTAGACTCATTTTTAAAAAATCCATTATAGAAACAGACAATAGTATAAGTCATATAATTTTGACCATCAAACCAAAATATTCAAGAGTAGGTGTGAATTTACATTAGAAACACTGTGAGTGGCTGCTTTTTGAAGGATAAGGAATCCAGGTATGTCTGGACATAGGATTCTGCAGATTAAATTTGTTGTCTTGAATTCTTCCCATCTCTGCAGTAGAGGTGAACTGAGACTAATGTTTGTGACAGTTTTGGTGACATTTTATAATTGTGTTTATTCTAATAACAACTATTTCCTTTCTGTTGGTTCTACCAGAAGTTTATGTAAAGGCTCTTGGAGATGAGTCTCTGTACATCCTGTCAGCAGTGTTTAAAAATCCTATAAATAAAACATTAAAATGCTAAATCTTTTGAACATGAAGCTTGATAAGTGCAGAACTCAGTCTGTAATGCAGAATAGAAAATTCAAATAATTAGTCAATTTGCAAAAGTTTAATGAGAAAAAGTGATGTTGAAATCAACTTTTCATGAATTTAAGGCAACAGTCTCTCTTCTAAAAGGAGAACAGTTGGTTCTCAAATGCTTTCACCTATTTACCTTTTGTATGCTTGTTTCTTAGCAGAAAAGTAACAAATAGAAAAACAACTGTGCAAATAATATCAGATGTTATTGTCTTTACTTTCCAGAGGTCCTCTAAGAGATATCTAGTTGACAAACTCTGCAAAATATAAGTTTGAGTCATTTGGGAAAAGAAAAAGACATTTTGGGTAATTTCCCAGGAAACTATTGAACTTCAGAATGTGTCCCTTATTATTTTAACTGTTCCATCTGGACAGAAAAGGTCATGTTTTTAAGGATTGTTTTAAGACCCAGTAGGTAATCACAGCTCTCCATGAAAAAGCTTTGTATATGGAAAGAATGGATTTGACAGTTGTCTGTTTCTCAGGTTTGATGTTGTGGACTCATCTGGCTTTTAACTAGTGAATTAATATTTCTTATTATTCCATTACTCCTCCTCTTTAATTAAGCAAAGAAATAACTTTTGGTAAAGCAACAGCTAGTCATCTTGGTTTGAAGTTATCTCGGCTGGCAAGATTGAGTGGGGCAACTAAAAAGGCAGATCTTTAAAATAAACTGATAAAACACTGCTTCACTATATCCCAGTAAACTGAAACTCCCAGTTAACTTCAACATGCTTATTCCTCCCTCCCTCTTTCCTTCAAATAACCCCTCTGTTCATCCATAACTTCATTTATCCAATTGATTCCAATGTCCCGTCAAATATAAAGGATTGTATTGTAGAGAGGAAGCCAATGAAGACAGATAAATCTCCAGTGCAGATAAACTGGAAGCAAACAGATTGTGCTATACCTTTGGTTCTGTAATTCCTATGTTCTTACACATTTGGATTGTGTCTGCATTTACTGTTGTTACCAGTAGTGGACATACCAGTGACCACAGGTGCCAAAGGGTTAATGAAGATATTGTGTTTTGCTATCATGATGTAGGAGCTAGAAAATAAGAGTCAAACCCTGCATTCCTTGCCAGTGTCATTTTCACAGAAACATCCTTTGACATCACTGGGAGTTTTATTGAAGCCAGGAATGTAGGGTTTGGCCCCAAGACTTTACAGAGAACAAGTGTGAGTTTTAGGGAGACAAGGTGGATGAAGTGTAATATTTTTTATTAAACCAACTTCTGTTGGTGAAAAGACAAGTTTTTGAGCTTTTGTAGAAGAACTCTGTGTAAGCTTGAAAGCTGAGAAGTCGGTCCAATAAAAGATAATACCTTGCCCACCTTCTCTCTCTAATATCCTGGGACAAACACAGCTACAACAACAAGCCATACACAAATATGAGTTTGTCGGTTAAGTCTTATTATTTAGGCAACATCCAAGAAAACAACTTGCATGAATAACAGGGTTGTAGAGATTGTCTTCATAGGATTTTGTAATGCAGATCTAGTCATGCACACAATCCCATCAAAGGAAATGATGCCAGATGTGGTTAACCATTTGTAGTTACCCAGATGGCTCCAAGTGTGATGGAATATAGTAAATGCAAAAGAAATTCCAGATGAATTAAAATGGAATGTAACCCTAAATTGAGAAGGGAAGATAGCAGTGGACTTGAATTCAGACTAATTTATACATATTAGCATTATGTGAGCTTGGAAAAGATTGGCTTCTAAATTTGTTTTTAATTTAAATAATCCATATTCTGATATTGGTGGCAGAACAACTATTGGTGAACTTTGTGCTGGTATGAAGAGCACTGGAGCATAGCATTTCTGAAAGATGAAATAATGTGTACCTGTGTTTTGTTATGTAGCAGGTAAATATCCATCGTGATAGTGGATCTAAATGTAAACTGAGCCCTGGCCTACACTTACCTGGAGATTCGGCGGCACTCAACGGGAGTTACACAAACTATGCAGAATAGCTTGCGTAACTCCCATTGACGGCTGTGCTTCCCTTCTGCGCACCATCTTCACTGCGCTGTGCTACTTGAAGAGGTGGTTTTACTCAGCCAACTTCCTGATCGATTGAGCATGTCTACACTGACCACTCAATTGATCCAGAAAGATCAGTCTGGTGGCAGCAACTTTGCTGCCCTCAGTATAGACATACCCCTAGATTGTAGCACACTCACAAGAATTTACAATATCTTTTTTTTTATTATTAAGGATGAGTGAAGATTAAGGATATATGGCTTTTTAAAAGATTTGATCAGTTATAATTTATGTCGAAGTAATCCCTTTTTACATTAGTCAGTCAGTCTAAACTTGAATAATTTAAGTCTAAATGTTTCCTGAAATCGCTGGTACTATGGATTCAAGGAAACATCTCCAAAGCTACAGAAAAGGAGGAAGAAGTACACATTATTAATTATTTGTATTACAGTAGCACCTAGAGGCCCTAACCAAAATCAGTACTCCATTGTAAAGAGCACTCTGCAAACATAAGATCAGACAGTTGTTGCCCTGAATTGTTTCTTATCTAAGTAGACCAGACAGACTAGTGTGGGGGCAGTATGAGAGGCACAGAGAAGTGGAAGTGACTTGTTCTGAATCACAAAGAAGGTTAGTGTCAGAACCAGAAATACAGCTCAAGTCTTCTGACCGCTCACTAGCCCAATGTTTTTCAAATTTTTTTATACCAGTGACTGACTCGCTGACTCCTAAAGCGTGTCAGGGAAATCTTAGGGACCAACAAGGTGGCTGCCATGGACCAGTTGTTGAGAAATACTGAATAACTAGCCCACACTGCCTCTCAAATTCATTTCTTTGCAAAATGTGTTCATAGAATTGAAAATGTTCATCTTTTGTTAATTTAACTTTTCATTTACTACATTCAGGGAAAACACGTGATCTTCCCTAATATCTTGCAGTTATTTTAGTCAACTAAAAGGTAGGGTGAAGATTTCATGTTACAATAGTTCTTTCTTCAATTCCTTATGGAAACCCTAATCCTGATTCATTAGATGTAAATTCACTTTTACTTATAGCTAATCCATTGAGACTGCCAATATCCATTTCTGTTTGGGGTGTGGAAAGTTTGCAGAGCTGTGAGGGGCTTTTTTCTTTTGGTTGTGGTTTTTGTTACATCTAGTCTTAAAACACAATGAATAACATACCTATTCCAGTTGGAATCAGCCTTGCCAAATGTATTCATGAGGAGCTGGCTCATATATTATTTAAGTTAAGTATAGTTTAGATTATTCACAAAAATGAAGAACATTTTTACAATTTACATTTTGTGAATAAACTAGTTTATGATTGGCTGAAGGACAGGAGAACATTTGTAAGCCAGTGAGTGCACTTTTTAAATGATATAAGGAGCACAAAGTAACATTCATCTTGTAAGCTATACAAAAACATATTGCATTAAATTATAGCATATATATTTACATAGTATATCCTGTAACTGTAAAACATTTCATATATTTACTTTTGCTTCAAACCGAATAATTTTTTGGTGATGGTTTCAGCAATTCTCATTCTGTATCCCTGCCATGCCAGTTGCATACAGGTTTTTGGTTTAGAACCATATAATGTTATGACAAAAATAGTTATTCTCTTCTCCTAGACTTTTTTTTTAGCAGGACAAAGACTACCTTGTGTAAATTCCTCTTAATCAGCATGAGAACTGTTGTCACTTCATAGTAATCATTTCTTTGAACAGGCAACAGGCTTTAGGGTCATATTTCACAGATGTTAAAAGAAATCAGGTAGGTAATCAGAGATCTCTTCACTAAGAGGTTTTGTATGTGGAAAGAATGGTTTTGTCAGTTGTTTGGTGCTGAGGTTTGGAGCTGTGGATTCCTCTGGAATATGCATCTGAATTCCTTTTCTAGTCCCACAAATGCTTCACACTGCCAATTTTTCTGACTTTGGAGCTCTAAATTAAGGCCAGTTCCTTTGCTCATCCCACAAACTCTTTCATGTTCTTTAACCGCAGCCTGAGAAAGGCGCCTTGGTTTCAACAGCAGTAGACCAGCATATGTTTACTTAATTCCTAAAACATGACAATGGTCTCTGTGCCACTAAAAGCTTCTTTCTTTATTATTTTTGTTGAAGTTGATTTTTAAAAGTTCTTCACATGCCACATGTTTTATTGCAGTGCCTTCAGTGTGACCCATGAACAGCAATGGAAGTTAAAGGAACAGCAACTGACATTACAAATTGTTCAACTTGAGACTGCTTTAAAATCTGATTTAGCAGACAAAAGTGAAATCCTTGACAGAATGAAAGTAGAAAGAGGTATATTTATAAAATAGCAGTCTTTTTCTCCATGTGCTTCATGTGCAAGTTTCTTCTGCGTTTCTGAGTCTTGCCTAGTATGTATGTCATAGAAAAGTTCAGTTCCTATAGCTGATGATTATGGGCCATACTTCAAGGCCCTGATTGAGCAAGGTGCTAAAGCACACGACTAACTTTTAATCACAAACTAATCCTATTACAGTTAGGTATGTGGTTAAGTATGTGCTGAATGGAGAAGCTATATCCATTGGGATTTTAAAGTTAGATTAAGGCTTTCACTTTAAGGCCTTGTCTCCACTACCACTTACGTTGGCAAAATTTTTGTCGCGCAGGAGTGTTGAAAAAAACCCAACACAGAGTAACCTAAGTTTTGCTGACATAATCACTTATGTATACAGCAGGAGAGCATCTCCCACCAACATAACTAGTGCCACTCATTAAAGTGGTTTTATTATGTTAGCAGGAGAGTTCTCTCTCATCAACAGAACGCAGCTACACAAGTGCTCTTGCAGCAGCACAGCTGTACCAATACACCTGTGCTGCTGTAAGTTTTAAATGTAGACTAACCCTAAGCCTGCTTTTCACTGCTTTACTCTGGCTTCCTATTCACTATCATCCTTCACTGTGATATCTCCTCTCTGACAAGAGGGCATGTCGGACCGTCTCTCCCAAAATAGCCACTGTTATTCATACTCTACACACTATGTTATGGTGTGTGTATACCATACAGTCATTTGGAGGTTGTGCAATTGTCTCTGTTAAAGCCTTCATGTAGCCAGTCTTTTTAAAACTTCTCTACATATATTTTTGTTTATAGCTGAGCACAATTCCAGTTACTACACTATTTATTTTTGTTCTAATTTTCTTATCACTTTATCCAGTTAGTCTTTTTCCTGTGAAGCAGAACGTCACCTGATCCTTTAAGGTTGTAAGTAGATCGAGTGACTTTAAAGTTAAGCAGGTGTGTAAGTGCTTGTTGGATTGGGGCCAAAGAGTTCGCTGGACTGGGCCCTTAGCTGGTACCAAAATGGATAAGATGCCTTAAGATAAAATTTCAAAACATTAATTCATGTGTGTCTCCAGTTTATAAATTAACTGTTGGGAATCAGGACTTTCGGATTAAACAGTTAAAGAAAGAATTATAGTATGGTTGTGGAAGCATTAATTCCAACTACTTGGTTAAGGAAGGTGTGATGGCTTATGGATGAACTGTACATGTGATCTATTTGCTAGTGTCTCCTGTGGGCCTTTGTTCCAAGTGACTGTTTTCCACCTGCACTCTTCCCAGAATAGGACCCCATTGTTCACCACTCCACTTCTGATTGGATCACCAGATAATAGCAACCTCTATCCTCACCATCTTGCCACAGATATAGGGTGAGTGGTGCCTTATACCCCCTGTGTTAGATTACAGGTTCTGTAATCTGCAGCTCTGTGGGTGTAAAGTTGGAACTTCAGTTATGCCACTCTTTGACTGTGGCAGGCATGTTTCCAGCTCTGTTAATGCGACAAGTGCAATAGGTATCTGGAAGACACAACTTTCTGAGTGCCTGTGACCAGATGTTAATTGATTAAAGTGACTCAAAATAACTCCTTCCAAATAGACATATTATCTCTTCACTCATGGGTACACAGCAAGCAGGGGAAAAGTTTAAACCACACAAGGTCTGCATTCCTGGGTCTTGCCTACAGCTCATCACCTCTCTCAAAGCTTAGATGAGCCCAGCTTCCTCAGATACATCCCACATAGCTCTTTGCCTTTGAATGGGTGGATGGTGGTGGTTAAAGTTATAATGGAAATCTGTGAGGGAGTTTAGGTCGTCTGTCAAATGAAAATATCATGATCTCAGAGATATCATTGTTTTTGTGGTGCGTTTGTCTTTCTCAGTGTGGCCCATGGAGAGGTTTTCTTGCTGAGGAGCCATCCTGGTAGCAATGCCTGTTCCCATAATTTGGACAAAGTGTTTGCTCTTGAATGTAAAATTTTTATGGCTGAGGTTGAAATGGGTGCGGTTGGCAATGTGTATGGGGTGGATATCTGAGTGTTGTACATTGTCTTATAGATATTTGAGGCAGGCAATGATGCTGTCATTGTGAGGGTTTTTGATGTATAGGGAGGTGACATCCATGATGACAAGGATGGTGTTCTGAGGAAGGTTGTAATGTTGTGGAGTTTGTGGAGGAAGTCGGTTGTGTCCTGGAGGAAGCTGGCTCTTTGTGCAGTCAGTGGTCTGAGGATGGCTTCTATGAGTCCAGGTTTTCCTTCAGTAAGAGTGCCATGGTCAGATATGATAGTTCTGTCTGCATTTCCTTGTTTGTGTATCTTGGGAAACATGTATAAGTCCTTTGGAGTGGGTTAGTGGGGGATGAGGTTGAAGAGTTTCTCTTGGAGTTGTTTGGGGAAGGATTTGATGATATCCTTGAATTCCTGCCAGCTAAGCCTTAGGCCCAGTCTACACTTACCTTTGCGATTCAGCGGCAGTCGATGGGAGATCCGCAAGTGACATAAATCGCTTGCGTATCTCCCGTTGACTTTCTAGCGTCTCCTCCGCGCGGTGTCCACACTGCGCTGCGCCACTTACAAGGGGGTTTTCCTGCGTCGTTTGCTGGATCGACTGGGTCTACACAGGAGTAACCCAGCCTTACTCATTGAACTCTTCAGTTCACAATATCAGCTGTTCTGCTAGCTATGCTTCCTCATAATGTTCCAGGGGAGTGTATCTAGTAGAAAAATAAAATTACAGACATCCTATGTCTCTTCTCATTTCAGACGCCTTCCATTTTCTGCCATTTTTTCATTTCTGTATGTGTTATCTCCTTTACTTCTCTATTATTCTCCTGTTGTTGTATTTCTTCTATGTTTTCTGAATCTTTATCCTCTTCATTCATAAATTCCCAGTTTGCCATTTGACTCACTGTATCTTCTTGAAATTTTCGTCTCAGGAAGTAGGTGAAAAATCCTGGGTGATCCGTATTGTCTCCTAAATTTATAAGCTATCCCCATTAGCTGAGCAACTCTCTATCTTACACACATGAAAACATAAGCTAACATAAAAAAAAATTAAAATAGTAAGTGCAGCATGGCATAAGGTTGTTTAAGTACATTTATGTGCATTACTGTGCATACAGTATATATATATATATTGAACTGTAATCCTCCTCAGTGAATATAAATACTGACAATTTTTGTATTACTTAGAATAAATTAATATTTGTCATTGGACTAACCAGCTATGATAAAAATGTTCATACTTTTCATTGGGTGGATGCCAGAATCATCTGTTTCACACTAGTATCATATTCTCTTATCCACACCACTCCCGAGAAAGCACCCTTGCCATGAAAGTTTACCTCCAACTTTACACATTTTGATACTTTTAATTATTTATACAATGGCATAGCTGTAAATAGCATTTCACAAGCAAATATAAAGATGAAGTCCTACGCATTGTTTTCTGGTACTCTTCCATCTGTCTGTATCAATCTGTTGTCCCTTGTGTTATACTTACATTGTAAGCTCTTTGCAGTGGGGACTGTCTTTTTGTCCTATGTTTGTACAGTACCTAGCACAGTAGAGTCCTGGTCCATGATTAGTTCTGTAGGCACCACAACAATACAAAGAATAAATAATAATATGGACATGAATATGCCCCCAATCCTGGAAGTTTTTCTGCATTGGCACATGTCCCCAGTCCAGCATTCCCTCTTTACATGTGCCATTGAAGTCAAAGGTTTTGAGTGCATTAAGAATACAAGATCAGGCTCTAAATTGGATCAAGCATATAATACAAATGACAAAACATCATGGAAAATGATAGGGGGATGTGTGCTTATTTGGTGGTGGGGAGACAGCAAGAAAATAGTAAATAAAAGGAGGATTAATTGTTCTTGGGGGAGTATAGTTTAGTTTATCCACAGGAGCAGATTATGCATGACAATATTTGCTGCTGCTTCAAGTGACTGAAACTTTCCATTCCATTTAAGATGTGTGCATGCCCAGTGCACTAGCAGATTTTTCCCTTACCGGTACCCATTGGGGCGGCACATGCACCTTCTGCTGCCTCATGCTGTTGCTGTATAAAGGGCAGTGCTGATCCCAACCTCCCTCAGTTCCTTCTTACCATCCTGGACAGTTGCCAGAGGGTTCTACATTGCTACTGGAAGTGTTTCCCTTTCTTAGTATTGTATATATTTGGTAGTCATTTAATAGTTAATAATTTTAGTCTTAGTGTAGTTTTAACTAGTTGTTTTCCTTTTTCTGGCATACTTAGTATCCTCTTCAGTTCCCGCCATTTGGGTACTGGGGCTTGCCTTGGTCTCCGAGTTTCAAGCTGTGCAATGGAAGCAAGAAACCAGTGCCAGTTAGTGACCTGTACTCCAGGTGCCTGAAGTGCCTAGAAGAAGCTCAAATCAGGGACATGTGCCAAATCTGCAAGCACTTTGAGTCCAGAACTAAAAGGGACAGGGAAGTAAAGCTAAAGCACTTCCTTATGAAGGCAGCCCTAAGCCCACCTTGGAGCCCCCCGGTTTGGTGCGCAGTCTGCTTCAGTTAGGAGCACTCCCCCTGTCTTTGCAGAGTCTCAACACCAATCTCCTTCTCTGGTACCAAATAAAAGGTACCAGGAGACAGCATTGAGGGACTCGACATCCAGGAGATCAAGGTCTCCGGCACCAAAGTCCAGCAAACAAGATGAGATGGAGGTAGAGTGCGTTCAATGCAGAGGCATTCCCCATTGCAAATAGCACCTCAGGTGGGGTCAAGTGCTATTACTGGCCACTGAGACCAACCTCATGGCACCCTCCAGTTCAATACTGCTGTCACCTTTGACTCAGGAGCGAGAGACTATAATGGTGCTATCAACTCCTGAGGCATATGCTGTGGCATGCAGTCTGCTGATTCTCTTGGTACTGGCTTCACCAGCAGTTGATGAAATATCGCACCGAGTACCAATGGATGCTTGTGTAGATTTGCCAACTACTAGAGTTCAGCACCTGGTGTCAAGGACACCTCTAGACAATCTCATACGGAAATGTCAGGAGGCAAATCAACTATGATTTTGCCAATGCTGTCCTCTCTGAAGTCCTGACAGCAGTCCCTGATACTGAAAGGTTTTGCACCTCATTGGTTATAAGAATGGCCATTCTGGGTCAGACCAATGGTCCATCTAGCCCAATGGACCAATGCCAAATGCTTCAGAGGGAATGAACAGAACAGGGAATCATCAGTGATCTATCCCATTACCCATTCCCAGCTTCTGGCAAACAACAATCTCTGCCATCTGGCTAATAGTCATTGATGGACCTATCACCCATGAACTTTACCTAGTTCTTTTTCAACTCCCTTGGCATTCACAACATCCTCTGGGAGATAAATCAGGTCCATCATCAGAGTCAGAAGTTGGTTCATACGTGCGTCAGCCACATTACATTAGCCATCACTCCTGTCTAATGGTTTTTCAACCTGGTATCCAGTAGAAGCTCCACATTGGCCAGCCACTAGAGACCTTTGGTCTGGAAGAAATTAGGCTCTGAGACAATACAAATGGCCATATTGGAACCCTTGGGGGTTTCCACCTGCCTCTAGATAGTCTTTGCATCCTCCCCCCTCTACATGTTCCAGTAGGTGTCACAATCCTGCCTGTTGAGAGCGGCAAGAAGCCACTCCTTGTACCAGGGTTGGTACCGAACATGACCATTATGCTCCAGCGAATCCCCTTTGGAGGAATTGAGGGAGGTTTTACCTCAGCAGCCTTAGGTTCTTCCACTTCGTCAACAGGTGAGCCAGTAGTGTCAGGTGGTTCCTCACCTCCACCGGACAAGAGCAGGGCCCAGCAAGACCTTCTGAAGAGAGTGACTTCTTCCCTAGATATACAAGTTGAAGTAATTCAGGAGAGCTCACACAAATTGGTTGATACTTTGAAATCTGTGGGGCCTTCTCATGTGGTGCTATCCATAAATTAGGCAATTTTGGAACCCCCTGAAGTGTTGTGGCAAACTGTTTTCCACACCTCTTACAGGCTATAAAAGGACTGAGCAGAGGTATTATGTTCCCTTGTGTGGGTTTGAAGATTTTTACACCCCTTCTGGGGTCTCTGGTGGTTTCAGATGCTAATGAGGGAGTGTGCCCTGGTCAACAGTCATCTACTGCAAAGTCAAAAGATGCAAAGAAGCTTAATCTTTTTGGGTGGAAAATATATTTAATAGCATGATTACACCTAAGCGTTGCTAATCCCAAAGAAGTGCTGGAGCATTATGATTTTTCTGTCTGGGACAACATTTTTAAATTTATGGGCAAGTTACTGGAGAAGGCCAGGCAAGTGTTTCTTGCGGCGGTGGATGAGGGAAAGGTGGTGGCCCAGACCTGTCTTCAGGCTGCTTTGGGTGCTGCAGATTATACTTGCGAAGCTGTGGCATCTGCCATTAGGATGCGTAGATAGGTATCGGATCTTCTTCAGGAGGTCCAACAAACCATTCAGAATATCCTTTTTGAGGGACCAATGCTTTTTCACAACAGATTGATGACAGTCTTCAGAGTCTTTTAATCATGGTGGAATTGGCATATACTCCAGTTTATTTCTGCCTCTCTTCTCTGTCCTTTTTCAGGGACTAATCTCATGAGGAAGTAGTTCTCCTTTAGGAGATACAATATCTCTTCCTGTTGGGAGTCATAGAAGAACTTCCTCCTTTTCACAGAGGAAAGGAGTTTTATTCTTGCTACTTGCTAATCTCAAAAAGCAAAGGAGATTTCAGATCAATACTTAAAGGAACTCAATAAATATCTAAAGAAAATAAATTTTTGCATGGCCACTCCTGGCTTCTAAGATCCCCTCCCTGGATCCTGGCAACTGGTATGTTGCCCTCAACTTAAAGGAGACACATTTCCATGTAGCAATACATCAAATCCTCACATGTATAATCAACTGATCCCACTTGCAGTTTGCAGTCCTGCCATTTGGCCTGTCCACATCCCTGTGTGTTTTTAGAAAGCATGTGGCAGTGTTCCTCTAGATATCTGGAGCTCTAGTGTGTTTGGCTATTAAGATTTTTGGGTTGAAAGGCATATCAGTTGAGACTGCTGTGTATAGGAAAGTTGACTTAGCTAATGCTTTCCCTTTAAGTTTAGTGATTGTGTCACATAAATACAGAAAAAATAATTAGCTTAATACCAGTATTTGAAACCTTCAAAACTAGAATGTCAGCTATCTGCTGAGCTTAGGCTTCAGAACTAAAACAAGCAACTCTGTAAATATAGATACACTGTGCAGCTTGTGAGCATCAACAGAAAATATCCTAGCATTAAGAGGGTGTCTGAGACTGTTTTCTTGAAAGAAAGAGGCTATTCTCTCAACTAAAGATGTGTAGTGTTTTATCTGGTCAACTTCCATTAGTACAAATGGAAACTGCAAAGACTAATGCTTGCATATCGAGTTAACTGTGTATCTCTACCCTAGAAAATTAATGTATTATTTTACAGTAAATGGTGTGGGATTATAATTTGTATACCTTCTATAGATAGTCAGGGGAAGAGGAATACAAATTACAGAAAACATTGCGATAAACCAAAGAGAGTGATAGACGTTTTCTGTCTCTCAGGAACCTCAGTAATTTGGAAAAGGTTTAAATTTAGGTCTAGTTTATATTAGAAAAGTTGCACTTTTAGAACAAAATTGATATAAATCATTTGGCCTAATGCTGAAATCTTTACTTCATCCTTTCTGACACAGAATTCCTATTCAAGCTTGCTAGCAATTTATATGGATTTAATTGCATGTTAGTGAATAATTTTGGGAAATCTTTACACCCCATCCCAGAGGAGTTAATGGTTGACTAAGGATATTACACAAAAATGGTTGATAATACATAGTGTGATGATGTTCAAGGTTTCCCTGTGTTGGAAGGTGCTTCTTTTTAAATGTTGTTTTTTTTGTTTGTTTGTTTAATGTGGTGAGTTGAGCTTTAATGACAGTAAGAAAAACCCTCTCTATAATTAATTCCTGCTACCAGGTCAAAAAGTAAGAGTGTTCAACCTCTTTCTTGCAGCTAGCTAAGACAATGTGACTTGCTACATACAGGGAATAGGGGACAAATATTTAAAAATGCATTTATTATATAGAGGTAGATTTGAAAATCACTATAATAATTTTCTGAGTTATATTGGATTAAATGGAGTGTGGTGTTTCTGCTTTTGTTTTTTGTTTAATAAGACCAAAATGAGAAGCTGACCCAAGAGAACAAAGAACTGCAATTGCTTTATCTGGAACACAAGCAACAGCTAGATGAACTGAAAAATCGCATGAAGTTTTTCACTAAGGTGAACTTTTTTCTCTTTAAAAAAATGACCAAAAAAAGGCTTTCTGTGTTTTATGCATAGTGCAAGTATTCTTAAAAGCAAAAGCAAAAGAATGCAGAAGTATGATGGAGTTTATTTATTCATGATATCCGGCAAAGTGTCATGTTTAGTGGGAATGCACCATGTTATTCTGAATGTATCTCTCCATTATTCATTCACATCTGATAACAACCTTTTATTGACTATTTCTGTTTCAGGAGAGTGATATTGAAATGGCAGAACTCAGTGAAGCCCTCATGCTTATAAAGGTAACTTACAGAAATTGATCATACTTGATCTGCCCTATGCTACCTTTTAACTCTATGATGACTTTTGTGTGTCCTCTACAGTGCACAGTGACTGTGTCTTTAAGAGGTGAATTGTTTGTGCATCTTTTAGTAACTAATGCTTCTTGTTTGTACATGTGCATATGTCACTTTTCAGTTACAGGAAAGCAGAAGGGAGAGAGGAAAAGATGGCAGGATGAAATTTAATTTAGGTTATGTACATATTTCATTATAACATCAAAAGTGAATTAGGCCACGTCTGCAGACACTTGCTTTTAGAACATTTTTTTATTTCAATGGAAAATGTTGCTCTCTTTGTTTATTTATTGTACTACCCTATTACGGTGCTGATCAAAAACAACTTTTTGCTTACTAATTTTGCAGGCAATGGAAGTACACTCCAAACTAAAATGTTAAGCTCTGAAAGCATAATAAAAAGATGCTCTCTGGTGCCTGAACACCTGTTCCTTGCTTATTTATAAAAGAACCAGAAAAAATGCATTTTTCTCTTGCACATGGTTTGTAATTCTCTCATTTTTAACAAGACTGCAGTGAAGTGAAAAAGAAATGAATGGAAAAGATTAGGTTTCCAGTGTTCAGGCAAATCCTATTGTTGATTTTTTTTTCTTTTAAAATATTCATATTTTTATATTATATATGATATCTTGGACTCTTTAAGATGAATACCATTTCTAAAGCCAAAAAATCCTCAAACAAGAAAAAATTGCTATTTTAAACTTTTTTTAAAAACTGAAATAGAAATAGTATTAATATCCCACTAGTACTGAAAACCCTGGTGTCAGTGTCTGAGGCAGTATAAAGGGCTATGATCTTAGGTGAAAAACCAATGAATTCTTCTAACTAAACCTCTTCTTTTTATGCATACAGATTTGCTTTATTTAAAATACAAAAGGGGGAGAAGAGAGCACTTGACCTGGATTTCAGGGGTCGTACCATTTTTTAAAAAACATAGAAAACAACAAAACAATTTAAGAATAATAACTCTGTATTAACTCATATGTGATTCAGCCACTACAATAAAAAGAGCTACTCAAATAAGCCATACCTGAGAATATATATATATATATAGGTTATTTGTGGCTTTTCTATAAATATAACTATGGATGATTCTTCAAGTGTTACAAAAAATACTTACGTATTTTTAGAAAGAGCGTACATTATCTTTCAGTTCTTAATGCTAAGTCATCAAGTCATTGTCATTAATGGTACCTAAAGTAAATTTATAGAAATTTCTTAATTTCAGTTGATGAAGACAGATTTGATTTCTTCTAGGTATGTGTGATGTAATTGGTTCCAGATAGACAATGAAATATAGGATAGTGCACAGTCTTGAGAGGTGCTGAACAATTTCTTCTCCCATGCTATGGCAGGGGCACTTGGAAACTCAGAGGATTAGTCTTGTAGTCTTTTATTTTATTGCCAGAATAAGACTGAATATCCTGTGTCCTAGGCTATGTGTATACTGACAGTGGTACAGTCAGTGACACCAGATCAGTTCACCGGGATCAACTGAGCGGAAGTGGAAACCCGCTCAATAGACCCGGAAATCCACCCCTGCCAGGAAGAGTAATGCTGCGTCAATGGGAAGGAATTTCCCATCGATGCAGCATAGTGAAGACACCATGGTAAGTAGAAATTAGGAAGTCAACGGGAGTTACGCAAGCTACTGTACGTAACTTGCGTATCTCTTGTCAACTGTTGCCGAATTTCCCAGTGAGTGTAGACATAGTCCTGGTATCTTGTTCACAGCAAATTAAACCATGCAAACAAACACCAAATTCTATTGCAAAATTGTTCTCCAGTAATAAAACAAATAATCTTTTTGTTGTAGGTTCGCAAACAGCAGAAGAATGGGGACCTTATATTTTTAGAGAAAATAGAAGATGACATCCATAAAGACTTGGAACACGCCATGAGGGAGCTTCAAGCAACACATGCAGAAACAGTGCAAGAACTTGAAAAGACTCGGAATATGTTAATTGTGCAGCATAAAATTAACAAAGATTATCAGGTACTAAACTCTGTTCACAGTGGAAAATAACCTATAACAAAATGCTAATATTAGCAGCAGCTTAACTTTTTTCTCTATAAAGAAATTTAAAGTAATGATGAAGATCTGTGAATTCAGAAAGTTTTCATCTTAAAGAGCTAAGAACTGATATATTTGAGGCCATTGGGAGATTTCCCATTGTGATAAATATTGGCCAATAAGGTGAAATTCGGCAGGGGTGAGTGTGGATGAAATCCACCTTCCACAGCCAGAGGCTGTGTAGTTTGTTTGCATCTACAGTGTTGGGTTTAGTTCACAGGATCCACATAGTTGTAAGCTTCCTTTGCTAGCTCATTCCTTGACTACTAGCCTATTTGTGACCATATATGAGTTCTGATTTGAGGAATACAGGCAAAGCAGAGCTCCTGGCCCAATCAGCTGCTCTGTTTGTACCTCTTCCCACACACTCATGTCTGCTATAGAACTATAGACCTTGTGCTGGCTCATCGCATAATGAATGTCATTCTAAACCCATAAAAATTTAAAATAAAACATTAGCAGCATTAAACAGAAATAGTAGCTAATAAAAATGAAGCTTGTCTACATAGAGTGGTGCTAAAGCACATTAGGGAACCTGTAGAGCCACGCAATCAAGGTCTATATGAACCATATAATACACAACATATAAGCGTGCTTTAGAAATCACACCCCTGTAGGGTGCATTACCCCATGGTGTAGACAAGGCCTGAGTCTATTTCTTATTGGAATTAGAACAGATTGTTGTGTTAATTGGAAATTGTTGCTATTTTTGCAATATCAAAATATGGATTCAATCTTGAATTTAAATGCATTTTTTTATGTTAGCCATCATTGTATGTGTGCCATGGTGTGTGCCAAAAACATAATGACCACTCTAAAACCATGACATAATGTATACAAAAGTGGTAACAGCTCTGCCCCTACCAATCTGGGCTGAGTAGAGGTGATCTAGGAGCCTTAGAAGGTGCACTTAAAAAGTCAATATTTGCTAGTCTGTGGTCACTACCACAATCTCTGCTTTGCTAAACATGGAAAGATACTATTCTTACAATACTTAATTGGAGTGGTAAGTATTGTTTTTTTAATTTTTTATTTAAATTCACCTCATTTATATTCTATGATAGGTTCCCTAAGTTGTCCAGTTTTCACAAAAATTAATTCTTCAATTTCAACACTTGACATCTGTCCTTGTATATAATTTTAAACTTTTCTACCAATAATAATATATCATTTAATTCAACCAGAAGTCATCTTATAATAAAAGTAAATGACACTTTTTTCCCAAATATGATAAATTATCATAATATACTCTTTACTGCATAAATATTCTTTCAGACTGAAGTTGACGCAGTGACACAGAAGATGGAGGATTTACAGCAAGATTATGAGTTAAAACTGGAACAGTATGTCCATCTTCTTGACATTAGGGCTGCACGCATCCAAAAATTAGAAGGTACTTTTTAAATCCAGTTTTTGGTCCAATTTGATACAGCTAATCTGCCATAAATTATTAGGATTTAAACAATTACTATTTTTAAAACTATTAGTATCTGAATATCATTCTCACAGGATCTTTTTGTTCCTAAAGCTAGAACAAAGGCAACTTCTAGTATTGTGATCCACTAGCACAGACCCCTTTGTCTGTATAGTGACCTGTTGACCTCAGAGTTAAAAATAACAACAGCCAAAGAAACAAAACCAGTAAACAGTAACAGTCTATGAAGTAGCTATTCCAGAATAAGAATAGAACTAGGAATAGTCTATGTTGTTTTTTATACACTGTATTGGAAATGTATCAAAATTGTACACTCAATCTCTTCTTACAGTGAGTGCCACTAAAAACCCAGAAATCAGTGCCTAATATAGCTGCCATATACCTCAATATAGTAATGAATAGAAAACACTGAATTTAACCCCTTCCTCCCCATATATAGTATACTATGTAGAATAGTGGTCATCCTTAAACACTTGCAATTCTGAAAGACAATTAAATACTGCAACTATAGTATTTGCAATATTCACCACAAAAAATATAGTGCTGTGCTCCAAATATTGATGTCACTTTATGCACTTTATAAAGGCAAAATTGGAAAGGTTGTAAGAGCAGTCCGTTCACATATTTGCCTCATTAGAAAGGTTTAAAGTGTCAGAAAATGTTAAACATAAATAATTTTTAACATCTTGGTTTGTCTTATATTAGAAACAGTAATACTCCAACTTTCTGATCTCACTGTTAGTTAAAATATTAAATTAGGCCCAGTTGTTTCATTTTTCCATTTTCAAGTTTACATTTGAAATGGTGGTTATTTCCTAATATTTAACCTTCTTTTAATTTTTAAAAACTCATTTTATTTTTTCCACTAATTCACATATTACTCCTCAGTTGAATGAAGCCAGCTTTTTTAAAAATTTAAAATATGATTTTGCATGTAAAAATAAAAAAGGAATAACTAACAAGAACTAATGTAATAAGAATTTTAATAATGGCTCAATTCTTTTTATGTTTTATAAAAGTGTATCCCCTCTATTGAAGAATATGATGGTACTTGGACCCTTTTTTTATTATTTTCCCTTTCCCCAAAAAATAAAACTTATTTTTGTATACTTATTTGTCTACATCAACTGCAAAAAAATGTGCTCATCACACCTGAATGCTGTGGGTCTTTGACTGGTCAGCTGGAAAAAGGAGTTGAGGCTCTTTTAAGGGTCCCAACTATATTTGTTTAGAAGATAGGAGAAAGGGGGCTGGACTTACCGGAACAGAACCAAGGTGAAAACAGGAAGACCACAAATCAGGAGGTTGGAGGCACTAATCCACTATTTGCATCAGCAGAGTTATTTATACCCCAGGCATTATACTATAAGGAATTCTCTCTTATTAATCCTCGATCAGCTTTGTAAAAATACGTACTGTAGTTTAAATCTCTGGTATGTTTTTTAGTCTAGTGCTCCCTTTTTTAAAAAGAAGTTTCATTTTAAGGCTTCTGCATTCTTGTTCATAACTCCCTTACAGTCCATTATTAACGACACTGGCCTGAAACTATGGTGTGAAACCAGTGTAACTCCATTGACTTGAGTGGAGTTATTCCTGATTTATACGAGTGTGACTTGTATGAGCATCAGACCCCATATTTAAAACTTGTGAATCATTTGGTACGAGAAGCAATTGCATAGATTTGGAGCTTTGAAATGTTTGAAAAAATAACATTTTTAGCATTGTTGAGTTAACCTTTATTTTCTCTGTATTCAGTCATTTAATCAAGATCTATTGCAACATTTGTTGATGACAAGTGTTGTTAGATCACACTTATCTAAATTTAATGTTATTTTATTGTAGCTCAACTGAAGGATATTGCCTATGGTACCAAACAGTACAAATTCAGAACAGAAATCCTGCCAGAGGATCCAGTAGATGAATTTGATGAAACTGTCCACTTAGAAAGAGGAGAGAACCTGTTTGAAATTCACATCAGCAAAGTGATATTTTCTGCTGAAGCTGTGCATGCTTTTGGTGATCAGGAGCCTGCAACTTTCTGTACCTATGCGTTCTATGAGTTTGAACTACAGACAACCCCAGTAGTACATGGTCTTAATCCATCCTATAATTTCACTTCACAGTATCTTGTGCGGGTTGATGACTTCTTTTTGCAATACATACAGAAAAGCACTATCACTCTTGAGGTTCATCGTGCCTTTGGCACAGATTATGAAACAGTCGCTGCATGTCAGCTGAGGTTCCATGAGATCTTGGAAAATAACGGCAGGATCTATTGTACAGCAATTTTAGTTGGTAAGTAACATTTCAAAGTGTATTATGTGTAATATTTTAACTGACAGTTATAACACTGCATGTTTGCCTAGCAATGAATTCATGTTTTACAACTTTAAAAAAAAAAAGAAATATTGCATATAACAGGCCAAATTCTGCTCTTGGATGTGAATGTACATTTCACATTGATTCCTTTGGCAATTGTGAGCAGGCTGTGAAGGGAACAATTTTGCCCATGATCGATGAACATTTAAGGTACATATACCAGTGATGATAATGACCATGAAGTAAATTAGAGACAATGTGGATAAATTAAATTAGCAAGAATGGACTATCATTTCAAGAAATAATGTGTTGACTCTTTCAATCCTACTTACCTAGAGCTTCTGATTTTATGTTTTAATGGCTAAAATACCTTCAGTTTAAAAAAGAGAGAAAGAGAGGAAAAAGAAAACACTGGAAATGGTTACTTATGTCTAAAGGCTTGTCTACATGGAGCAGTAATGCAGACTATGGGGGTGTGACTTCTAAGGAGCACTAACATGTTCTGCATTGATTTGTCTGTGTAAATCCTGCTGATGCAACTAACCTATGTTGAAGCACACTAGGGAATATTTCAATAAGATAGCTCATTACGGTATACACAATTAGAAAGTACTGAAAACCCCTGATTTTTTGACATCTGCATAAAACTAAAAAATTGCTACAAGTAAACACTGAAAAATTAAATTAATAAACTCCAAAACACAAAAGCCCTAAGTGTACCTGACTTGTGAAAGGTATTTATGAATTAATGTGCTTGTACAGATATAAAAAAAATCCAGAACTAATATCAACTTTTTATTATATAGAAATATGGCCAAAAATAATAGTAAGCAGAACAATAAACTATATAGAATTATATCACTATAGTGATATTTAAATCCTTTTAGGCATCTAAAGTGAATATATAAGATATCAAAAATTATTCATGGTTGACAGTTTTTTCATTGTACAGTAAGCATTTTAAATAACCATTAATCATTAGACTTTTATACAATTAAAGTTATATAAATATTTCTTCCATATCCAAAGATTACTAATGGTTCTGGAGGTAAAATACTGGCCTCACTGAAGTCCATTATAAAACTCCCATTATTTCAGTGGTGCCAGGATCTCACCCATTGTATTTTGTAGTGTTTCTTATATTTTAAAATTTGGTTTAACGTGTAGTAGAGATTCCTCAAATTGGAGGCTTTGCCTACCCTGTTTTGCGTCATTGTTACTTCACTGGGGACAGCCTATCACCTAGTATCTCCAGATTCTTTCATCTTTACATACACTACACCTTTACATGTCAATTTTGCCTTTCCATTTTCCACTGCCCAAACCCACACTGTACATGTATTAGTATTGAATGCAATTTACAAGCAAAACAAGCCCTACATGGTAATGTTGCTAAACATCAGTGCTTTATAACTAACCAAATTGTCCTAATTATATAAACCACTTCCTGTATCAGTAGAGAATGAAAAAATGGTGGTAATTCAGGTCAGTAGATTGGAGGTCACCATATAATAAAATAGTAATGAGCCAGCAAAAAGATACAGATCTTTGTACTTGTTATTTATTACATAAAAGTCAACATTTATGTTTGAACATTTCGAGAATGGATAGGTTCTCTTTTGTTGCATTGGATGGAAATGTAAAATTTTCATAACACACTATAGATATTTATTTGTCATTAAATACTCCAAATGGCATTTTTTCCATCACTGTGGCATTTTAGTGTAGTTATTTTAACAATTTCCATTTGAATCTTAGTAAGTGTTTTTTGGTTTTTCTAAAGTGCCACTCAGTCCTGCTTCCCCTTTCCAAGGTGTCAAATACCTGGTTTACTGAAACACTAAGATGATAGCTCCACCTATAATTAAGACTGCCTAACACAAGTCAGTTAAAACTGCCTAACTCAAGGTTGAGGTTCTCAAGTTCTGTGGAGCTCATAAACTTGTCTCTTTCACCACAGAAATTGGTCCAATAAAAGATATTACCTCACCCACCTTATCTCTCTAATATCCTGGGACCAACACGGCTACAGAAACACTGCAAACTTTTTATTATGTGTTTTCAGTTGCTTATAATTTTGCCAGACCTGAACTGTTCCATGTTGGTTTCTACTTCAAGCAGTGTCAGTTTTTTTATTTTTGTTTAATACAGTCTTTAATTACGTAAAATCTTAGAAATGTAGGGCTGGAAGAGACTTTCACTTTCACTTCCACTTTCATTTCTCTGCACTGAGGCAGGACTGTGTTTATCTAGACCACGGGTGTCCAATCTTTTACATTTCCTGGGCCACACTGGAAAAAGATGAGTTGTTTTGGGCTGCACATATAGCTGATGAGGGAAAAAAAATGGCACAAATTCTCTACAAATTAAGCAGATTGCCTTATTATTTGTCTCGACAAAAAAGTAGTCATCTGTCCATTTTTCTTTGAACAATCTTCCTTCTTCTTTAATCTTTCTCTTTTTTGGTTCAGACTTCTTTTGAGACACTGTGGAAGCCATGCTGGGATTTTAAAAAAATACATTTAAAATTAGAAAGCAAGGGTTAATAATCAAATATATACTTACATATCCAACTAAAATCGTTTGTCGTTTACAAAGGTAGGTAGCAAGAAATATAATCAATTAACACTGGTTATATTTACTGCACAAATCGCCAGAAACATATGTCAAATCAACTGCTAAAAATTGCCGAATCAGCATTCGCACTGTGGCGTATTCATGATGCACATAGACATCTATTTCACGCTAAGAGTAGCGGAGTAACCAACCGCACAGGCAGCAATTTTAAATAAATAAAATTATTTGAGAATGATTTTATGAATGTCTTATTGCTAAAGAACGTGTTAAATCCAAAAATTCTTCACTTATAAATCAATAGCATGTTAAAATTGTATTTGTAGTCGCAATTTTATAAAGTTTGTAAGTTTACAATTTTTTGTTGGGCCGCATTCATAACGGACCTGGGCCGCATGCGGCCCGCGGGCCGCGGGTTGGACATGCCTGATCTAGACCATCCCTGATAGGTGTTTGTTTAACCCATTCTTAAAAACCTTCAATGACAGGGGTTCCATAATCTCCCTTGGTAATCTCTTCTAGCACTTACTTAACTATTCTTACAGTTAGAAAGTTTTTCGTCATACCTAACCTAAATCTCCTTTCCTACAGATTAAGCCGATTACTATTTTCTTATCTTCGGCAGACATGAAGAACAATTGATCACCATCCTCTTTAAAACATCCTTAACATATAGAATCCCTCCTCAGTAATCAGTTTTCAAGATTAAACATACCCAGTTTTTTAACCTTTCCTCGTAGGTCACGTTTTCTAAACCTTTTATCACCTTTGTTGCTCTGTTCATTTTGTTCACATCTTTCTGAAAGTGTGGCACCCAAAACTGGACATGATTCTTGAGCCTCATCAGTCCTGAGTAAAGCAGAACAATTATCTCCTGTATCTTAAATACAACATTCTTGCTAATACACCCCAGAATGATATTACCTGTTTCCACAACTGCTTCACATGTTTGGCTCAGATTCAATTTGTGATCCACTATAACCCCCAGATCCATTTCTGCTGTACTATCATCTAGCCAGTTTTTCCCTATTTTGTAGTTGTGCGTTTGATTTTTCCTTCCTAAGTGTAGTACTTTGCACTTGTCTGTATTGAATATCATCTTCAGTAGTCTGTATTGAATATCAGACCAATTTTCCAATTTGTCAGGGGCATTCTGAATTCTATTCCTGATCTCTAAGGTGCTTGCAATCCCTCTCAACTTGGTGTTATCTGCAGATATTGCAAGCACTTTCTCCACTCCATTATCCAAGTCGTTAATGAAAATATTGAATAGTACTGGATCCAGGACCTCCAGACCTCTGCAAGACTGTTAGATAACCCATCTTATAACTAAAACTATCCTATGCATATGCACATGATCATGTGTTATTTGTTCTGTATGACCTTTGCCTTACTCAGTGCACAAGATGAACAAGAAGAAAAAAGGATGTTCTCTTTTATTTATTTTTTGTAAGGCACTGTACTTGTCTGCAGGAGAGCTGGGTTCTGTTCTTGGTTCAGCCATAGACTCCTGATGCAGTGCTGACGGACCATATACATATTCACATAAAGATAGAATTAAGTTTGCACAGGCAACCTTAATTCTGGCATTTCCTAACTTTTTAGTGTTTGACTTTGCTAATGAAATGTTTATGTAATTAAGTTTTGGGCATGTAATATTACATAAAATAAAATATGTATTCTATAGGAACTGGAGGAAATATCCCAAACTATGGCACAGTGGATTACTGGGTCAGGTTAAGAGTTCCTATGGATCAGGCTATCAGACTCTACAAAGAGCGGTCAAAAGCTCTGGGATACGTAACATCCAATTTAAAAGCACATGAAAAAACCCCGCAGGTAAGCTAGTTTATTTTTGGTATTCACATAGAGTAAGCGGTTCAAAATCATTTCTTTCAGCTCAGTAGCTTCTTTCTATTATATCAGCTTTTGCTGTATAAATAAACTCTTTTCATTATTTTTAGGAGATCGTGAACAGAAAAGTGCTGTTTTTGATTTTACTATTTGTATGATATAGCATATGCTTGAGTTATGGACAATAGGCTTTAACCATCAATTATTAATTTTCACTAAAACTTCTAGATGTTGACTTCTTGGCCTAAAAGCAGTAAAATAATAATGAATAAACATTGTATTTAACTCTTCTGATTCTGAGATGCCAAATTTTCCCAAGATATTGCTCTACTGCAATATGCATGAGTGCAAAGCCAGCCCAGTAGCTCAGCCCTCTAGTACATGTGAAGAAGAGCAGAATAAATGATGTTGCAGGGTGAGACTGTGTTTTATATTTCTCGGTCAGGAGAAAATGAGAGAGACAGAAAAGTGGTCTGTCAAAGATTTCAGTAGTGAGCAAAAACTCAGCTAAAATAAGAGCTAATTTTAAAAAAGTAAAGCACTTCCCTGTGAAAGGTGGTTAAAAAACAGAACACATCTTTTCTCCAACAATTTGATATAATTTTTTTAAATCAAAGATAAACATTTAAATTAAAAAAATTATCAATATTTCAAACTTTCTCAATTAACACAACTCCTCAACAGTACAGGCAGGAAAACCAGCTACTGAAGAAAAAAACAAGCACCTGAATTATAGCTTAGCTAGGAGGCTGGGGTGAATTTTTGGGTTTATATCTCCAACTGCCAGGGATAAAAATGAATGTTGTAAACTACACCATGGTATTCCCAGCTGTACGGAAATTCACCATGACATGCTTTTAATTTTCAAAGCAATGTCAGTGTTTCTACTGTTGATCATGATCTTACAAATTGCTTAGCATTTTCTCCAATTTGCTACAGAAGCATCATGAACTCCAAGTAACTAAAAATTAGAGCTGATTAGCCCCTTCTGCAGAGTTCAGTGTGTTATTGCCTTACAAGATTGGACCCATTATTATTTATTTTTATTGTATGTGTTATGTATATTGCTTTACAGAAGATGCAGAAAGGCCCAGTTCTACAGTGCTTACAAACTAAGACAACCTTTAAACTCAAAGGGTTATTTTCCTGCTCTTGAAATTACAAATGTTAATGAAAAATACAATAGTGCTATTGCAGAATCCTGCAGTCAGTCCAGATTTCAATGGGTTAATTTGGAATTCCATATTGGAATTTCCATAGTGGAAATACAGGATTTCATGTTTGGTTATATCAGACTGATGTTGCACAAACAATTTAATGCTGTACATTAAATCATTTTAACAAATAGCTTTTCTTCAATAGTTTAATCTTAAAACATAAATTTACAGTAAAGATACTTAAAATATACTACACTGAAATAATATTTTTTACACTGAGCTGTTACTTTTCCCCTTTTGTCTAATTCACTTTTTCATCTAGACGAATTCTAGTAATGTACTTTAAATATGACCATTTCTAATGCATCACATTTGTAAACAACAATCAGGTATTAAAAAAGGGAAGTTCAGATGTGTTTGACACTGGCATAGAAAACAAAAAAGCTGTAGCTTATCAAAATGAAACACTTTCTTTAATACAATAGTGTGTCAGTTTTTGCTCTCAATTTGTTAGTGTAAATGTGGAGTGACTTCAATGGAATTATTCCAGATTTACACCAGTGTAACCTGAGATGCCAGTTTGATGCAGTAACTCTGTATTTAGGCAAGCATTTTTAAATTGCTATGCAAGCATTTTCAAATTGTAGTTGTCAAAAATAATTTAGCAGTTGATAATACCAACAGTTCAGTCAGGCCGCAGCTTTATTATTTGATTTTCTGGGAGTACTTTTGCAGATAAAGTGTACAGTGCAGGTAACCCCATGTTCATTCAATAACTACCCAAGGCTTTCCGCCTGCTCCCGTTCTTTTTCCTTCCAAGTCCCCCAGCCAACCCATTGCTGGAACCTTAACATCCACCCCCTCATGGGAAGCTTAAGGTGGCCTATATAAAAGGTGCATTGGCCCCCTGCTGTACCATTCATAAGAGCTCTGAACACTCCCCTATTTCATTCCTTTAACCAACATGTCCTTTTAAAGTCCCTTACAAAGCCATTTATCTGTTCAATGTGTGCCTTCCCTATGGAGTACCTGCACTCGACATCTGCCCAATAATTACATAATGAGCTGCCAAGTGTAGCCTAACTCCCTTCACGCCTCACATGAACTTGCTGTGGGGAAGGCAAAGAACCCCCACTCCACCTAAGCAAAACTGGTGGTGAGGGAAAAATTCCTTCCCAGCCTCCTAAAAACGGATGGCTAGTGCAATGCCCACAGTATGTCCTAACCAAACCTGGTATTTTGCCACCTAAAGGGGAGGAAGGGTGGATACTGCCTCGCCTGCTCCATGGAAAAGGGCTTCTCCCACCTGAGCCAGCTGGACGACATCAACCCGCTTGTGGTCGTTTAACTGGTAAATTCTGACAGTTGTTAAAACAAGCATTAGAAGCTGTATTTTGTGGGGAAATGGGATGGAAAGAAACCTTTCACACACCTGGCTGAATGCTGCTTTCAAAAACATTTCCTGTTATAACTTGAACACCGGTGGTAATGTTATATGAAGAATCCTGTATATTCCGCACCTTCGTAACTAGTTGTATTGTGCTCCAGAATCTAAGCTTTAATTTATTTTTAAAAAATAATCTAGTCCTTATGGTCATGAAGATATAGTGATCTTGAAAATGTGAATCAAATACGAACTGTTACAGTTTGTCCCCCGGGACAGTTTGGGAGTAGTCTGAAACAACTCTGGGATGTGTAACTGTCCCATGCTCTCAGTTAATTAATCTGAAACCGTGTTCTGTAGGTTTCAGTGACGACATTAACTGATCATTTTGCAGAAGATTCAGCTAATGTGCTTTATCCCACACAATCAAACTGCCACACATCTCCCCAGATGTCAAAACCCACAACTCAGCCAGATCTTCCATCCTCCCTCCAACAACTTCTGCAATGCAGTTATGCACTGACAGTACAAGTATCTGTGGCATATCAAAAACTAAAAATGTGGAGATGAGATAATGAATTTAATATCAAAATAAATAAGAGAGGAGCAACTGAATACCATTGGATTTTTCATTTTTGTATTTAATTAAAAATATCAATATTGAAATTATGATTGAGGCTGCTGAGGAATTCCTGGTCTACAAGGGTGCTATGGAGTACAGAGGTCTTGTGCAAAATTTATGACCACCTCGCCACAGAATACGCAAGGTCTTGATGATTGTATAAAATAAATTAAGAAAATTTCATTGGATGTACACTAATATTGCACCAGTATAAGTTGTAGTGTATTGCTATACTTCAGAACATTTTATTATTGTTCTTCATATGCTGATATGTTAAATAAAGGCTTTTCATCATATGGTGGGAAATAACTGGTACAAATAAATCCCTGGTGTAACTTTAGAAAGACAGTAGGAATCAATTTAGATAATTAATTTAGATGATTGAAAAATGCGTGTACAAAGGAAGTTATAATTATAAAAATTATATTTAAACATTGAATAGGGATAGGAATAAGTCAAGGTAGAGATGCTTGACTTTTGATCTTATAGTGTTAATAATACTAATATAATTTTATGCCAGTTCTTTGTCATTTGATTATTTGTAGAACAATTATAGTAATAGTTTTTAGAGTGACTCATATTGATAGAGCTGGGTGAATTTTTTTTGGAAAACAGTTTATTTGTCAAAAAAATGCTGTTTTGGTCATGCAGAAACTATTCTCTCATTTATGTCACATTCGGAGACTCCATTTCAACCAAACAAATAACTTAAATTTTTGGGGACTGTGTTTTAGCTGGAGTCACAAAACAGCTTTAGGAGAAGGCAGCCTTCGGCCCAGTGATTCTTATGCTCATATGGGATGGCTATGAATTTCCACTGTGAATAATAATGAATAGTCATTGGACCAGGAAAAGAAGGTGAGAATGACTTAGGGCACTCTCCTGTGATGTGGGAGAACTAAATTGATGTCCCTGCTTCAATGACTCTTCAGTTATTTTAAAAATGTGGAACAACTTCAACACGAAGATTGAGGCATATCCATACCAGAATCTCTGATTCCCTAATTCACGGGGCACTCTCCTGCACTGTGGGAGACCTAATTCAAATCCGTGCTCCACATCAGGCGGATTGGAAATTGAATCCATATGTCCCACAACATAAGTGAGTGCCCTAACCACTGAGGCTGGGTCTACACTGACAGCAGCAAATGCGCCGCCATCAGATTGATTGCTCTGGATTGACTGAGCGGTCTGCGTAGACCTGCTCAGTCGATCCAGCAGTCAACGCAGGAAAATCACCCCGGTAAGTGATGTAGTGCTGCGTCTAAGGGAACGCTGTTCCTTTCAACACAGCGCAGTGTGGATGGCATGCAGAGGAGATGCCGTGAAGTCGACGGGAGATACGCAAGTGATTTACGTCACTTGTGTATCTCCCATTGACTGCCACCGAATCCTGAAGGTAAGCGTAGACTGGGTATGAGTTAAAAGTTATAAGAAGACTGCTGGTGCCGCTTTCTCCTCTCACTATTTTGTGAATCTACTCCCCTTTTGTTTTAAATACCCAAAATCAAAACAAAAATGTTTGAGTTGGATCGAACAAAACATTCAATTCACTCATATTTTATTTTGACTTTTTTCAATTGTGACATTTCAAAAGAATTTGGGTTCAACCCAAAGTGAAACTGGTTTATTTTGTTTTTTTAATTGTCAGTGAATTGAAAAATCCACTGTTTGCTCTGTTCTGACTGGCATGTGGATCAAAAACTTTTATAAGAAGAAAACAAATAAGTAGTAGATATGAAAGGATTAATCTCTTCCCCTGTGTCATAACCAAACTTAAGGAAATATGTTGTTTAAGTAAAACTTGGACACAGTTAGTTAAACAGTAGTTTGGGTGTCGTTCAAGCAGACACCTGTTTTTGCTGTTTATATAGGTCGTCTTTACCAGCATAAGAATTCTAACAGGTTTTAATTAACATGTGTTTTTACAGTTAAAGCAGCCGATGCTCAGAACTGCCCAAGTCAGCACTTCAGCAGATGGCAACTTAAATGAGCTTCACATTACAATAAAATGTTGTAACAATCTACAGTCCCGAAAAAAACACCCTCAGCCAAATCCTTATGTTGTCTTCAAGTTCTTTGATTTTGCAGACCATGATACTCCCATCATTCCTAGCAGCAACAGCCCACAATTTGACGATCACATGTGTTTTCCAGTGCCAATGAATGCGGATTTAGACCGATACTTAAAATCAGAATCACTGATTTTTTATGTGTTTGATGATGGTGAAACAGAAGAAGGTGTTTATGTAGGGAAAGCCATTGTTCCTCTTATCTCTTTAGCGCATGACAGATATATCTCAGGTAAGAATTTTATTTTTTTCCAAAGGTAACTAACGTTTCACCTCATGTTTCACGATATATTTTATGTTCCTAATTCACCACTGTGTTTTTTCAGTTTTACACCAACATAAATTGAAATTCTGATGTTGGGAATCTTTGCTTTGCATCTAATTACCACCAGAAAAGCAGAATGAGTCAAAGCTGGCTAGCTGTAGGTTTGAATGCAAGGTCCAGCTTTTTGCACAAGTCTTTTTGGACTGATGGAGATAAATGTGTATTTTTTTTTTTAAACTTCCCCATGAGTAAAAAATAAAACCAACAGAAACTTAATGGCAAAGTTCTTGTTAGGCCTGCTCACAATAATGTCAGGTAGCACCTTTTCAGCCTGTGTTCTTCTGCCCATTAATGGTCTTTTTATACCTTCTTTCAACTGTGGCATTAATACTATATGATAATTAAGCCTGACTGATATAAATCATCATACATTAATAGCGACTGAGTTAATTGCTAAGACACTAGCTATATTTTCTTTATTTTATTAATATTTTTTTTTGTATTTGACCTTTTGATCATAGATTTGACTGTCAAAACTCAACCAACCAGGATAGATATGTTGGTCTGCTGTATTTTTCCGACACCGTTACATCATTAGCATTTGTATTTAGTGTGGTAATAGAACATTGTTAGTGCTAACATTATTTGGAAAGTGCTGAACTAAAAGTTAGATTCCCTACCTTGCTGTTTTGTTAAAATGTAACAGGGACGCTGTAAAGTAAAGAAAACAAATATGGATTAAATGAGTTTTCTTTAAAAAAAAAAATCTTGGAAATCTTCCTCAATGCATCTGTGTGATTAGAAAAGTTCTCTGGATCTTTTGAAGATCTACTTTCATGACATTCTTTTAAATGCTCAGTGACAGTAATAACATAATAGAAAGCATTTTGTAGCTGTTTTTTCTCTCTCTTTTTCCAGTGATTTCTCCATTTTTCTAGTAACAGCATGCTAATTTCCTCCATGGTTTCCTTCCATCCTTTGCCTTAATTTTTTCAGGGTTTTCCTTTAATCATTTTAACTGAAGTGCACTTATAAATGAATCAGAAAGTTAACATGAGAAACCCTTTGTCTTTTTCCACCCATAGAGAAAAGAAAACAGGAATGGTATTTGAACCTATACTGGTCAGCAAACAGATAGTAAAAGAGAAAAAAAATCCACAAACTAATTTTAACATAAATGAACAAATATAAATATGACTTTTAGGGGAAAGGGGTAGGAAGTCTAAAGATGTATATAATGAGGCCTCATTTTAGGGAGGTAGAGCAATATTTTGCACATCTATAAAGATGTCTGTTCTAAGACATATGTTCAAATACTCTGTCAGCTGAGACCATGGTCCTGCAATCAGATACACAGGAATGGACACTTCCTCTCCATGTATATCTGACTGCAGGGTTTGGAGCATATAGCAGGAATAATTTGGGAATATATTGAAATATTAAAATACTGCCTGTGGAGTTTTGAATTATCTAGTAAACCGAAAGCAAAGTGAAAGGTATTGCTACTTTTTTTTATTTTGTTTAAAAATAATGCTGTCAAAGAAAAACATTGAGCATATATGTTGTTAATCTTACACGTAGCTGCATTTAATTGGTGTGGTAGTTTGTCCTTTAGGCTACCTGTTTATATGTATAGTTTGTTTTTAGAAAACCTATTTATGTGGGATTTATACCCCAAATTTAGGTAATTATTGTTCCTTAATACACCACTGGAAGATAACTTAATGAAATCATTTGCAGAGATCCACACTGGAACTCTAAAAATGTAATTGTATTGTGGTAACGTGGCTGAATTGAAGAGAAAATATATGTGGTGATTTGAGCCAGGGAAAAGTGCTTCTAGTGTGTATTTAAAATAGGAAAACATTTTCCAGGTCTGCTGGGCAGTGGAAACTCAGATCTGCTTAGTAATCTTATTTTAAAATTCTTGTCCAATTTAACAATTTTAGTAATTATAATCTATGACTAAAGACGAATAGAAGCTGTTCTTCGAATACTGTCCCTATGGGTGCTCCACATGTATTTGTGTCCCTCCACCTCAGATCGGAGACTTTAGGTGGCTATGTCCAATTGGCCCACACATACAGTCTCTCTGTCGAATGCTCTGCCTTGTTCTATAGCGCTGTAAGGGCAAACCACCCTCAATTCCTTCTCAGCCACCCTTGGTCTGAGACGGAACCTTAGCAGAGCTCGAAGGCACAGTTCTCTTAGCATTTTCTTTCTTGTTTCCTTCAGTGTTAGACATAGCAATAGAGCTTCCGTTAGTGTTATTACCTCCTTTTTCTTTTTGTCTAAATTTTATTTTTAATTCTTATTTTGCCTTTAGAATAACTAATACCCTAGTACAACTTAGTTTTCCTTCCTTTTGGGAAATGAACCCTAAAAATGGTATGCCTAGCTCCCAGGTTTTGCCTCTCCTGTTTAGAAGCCATTCCTGCTGCATTTGCTGCCTTGGAGATTAACACGTGCCTCAGAAGTAAACATTTTGCCTCAAACTAAAATCAAGTGCTAGAAGAAAATGTGAGTTAAAATTAAGACTGCTCGTGATAGAAAGTTCACTCCGACCAGCCTCTGACCTGAGACCCCACTGTACAACAGTCCCCAATGAGGCTGACCCCGTCAACATCATTGGCTCAGCACTCTCTGCTGACTTCAGAAAGGAAATCCTTGGATTTCTCTTTAAAAAAAAAATCTCAAAAAAGCAGGTCACAGGTCTCCTGAGTAGGGACTCAGTCAAGAAAAAGAGGACTCTTCTACCTTGATACCCATTCACCCAGGATTAGGTACCCACAAGGCTGTAGGATCCTCAGGTACTGGTACTGCCAGTAAGCCCAAAAACTGTAAGGAGGCAGACTTGGGTAGATCACCACTGTTGGGGAAAAGGAGCAGCAAAGAATGATCCAGCTCCTGTAAAGATTTGGTACTGAGTACTTCAGTCCCACAAAAGGCTAGGGCAACATCTGTTGGCCATTCATTGGAGCACAGAAGACCTCCAGTACTGCTGCGTCTTTCCACTTCAATAGCTCCTGCTCAACTAACCTCAGCAGTACAATGACTGTTCTAGTATCACAGGAGTTTTGAGTTCCTGAATACTAGATGGTCTTGAAGACGCCTGAATCACCTTTGCTAGGTGCTGACATGACCACAGTACTGGTTTTGCCCTGGTCCCCCGTCTTATGTGCGGTACCAAGACAGTCTTCTCTATCATCCATGACAGCTCCACCCCATCAAGTGACGACGATGAGGATGATGGAAATGACCTAAACTCAGTGTCCGTGCAAGGCTGTGCTTTACAACATCATGGATCTATCTGTGTAGAAAACGATGCACCTTAAATCTATCACCAGGGTAGAAGAGGTCTACCCAGTTGGTACGGACACCCGTGGGTGCTTCCCCCATCCCCTTTGCACCACCTCAGTGGCCATACTGGGACCCAGGAGTGGCATATAGACATCAGTTCTCAAGGACTCTAGTGTCACCCAAAAGGATAAAGGAAGGCAATCTCCTTCAGCTTCATTAACCAGACCTCCTGATCCTCATGAGGAGACCTTTGAGGAACAGAAAGAGAGACTAGACAAGGAGGCTTCTCCTGTGACCAACATTTCCTCATCTTATCCTGATGAAGCTGTTATGCCTCCCCCACCAACTACAGCAGACAACTTCAAGCAATTCCAATACCTCTTTAAGAGAAAAGCAGGTTTGCTACAAATCCGCTTGAAGAAGTCAGAGTCACAGCACATACTGCTTGATATCTTGCAGACATTGTCATCAGCCCAAATTGCACTCCCCATCAGCAAGGCCTTGCTTGTCCCAGCAAAAATTATATGGCAGACACCAGGTACAATACCTCCTACACCATCAGGCAGACACAAATTATTGTGTGCCCTCTAAAGACATGGACTTTTTATTTTTTTACTTATCCCCAATTTCTTTGTCAGTATTGAAAAAGGCAGACAGCACCATGCTAAAACGACACTATGTGACAAGGACTGAAAGCGACTGGATTTATTTTGATGTAAATCATATTCTTCAGCAACCCTACAATTTAGGATTGCTAATTACTAAGCCCCCATGGCAAAATACAAGTATACCAATTACTCTAAGTTAAATGCCTTTATTAAGCACCTCCCATCAAAAAGAACAATTTCATGCAATTATTGCTGAGATTCAGCTCTTCATTAAGACTGAGTTACTGGCTTCTGTGGATCCTACTGATACTGCTTCTCATTCCATCTTGACAGCACTGGTCATGAGGAGAACTTCTTGGCTTCACCTCTCTGGCTTACCAAAGTAGATGCAAGACATGTTGGAGAACTTCCATGTGAGGGATCAAAATTATTTGCAGAAAGAATGGATCAATCCCTCCACACATGGAAAGATTCTAAGGCCACATTATATTCTGTGGGTATTTACACTCCTGCCCAAAAAAAGAGATATAGTAAGTACCAGACAACACAGAGATCCCGTCCTGCTCACTTTCCTCTTTCCCAGAGGTATAATGAATCCCAAAGAAAGAGACAGAGAATATAAAAACAGAGACCAACTGCCCCACAATCATTGACATCACAACCGTCTACATCCAAATAGCAGTCTTGCTGTGCTCCCCTGATTTCATTTGCTACCACAACCCAAACACCTCCACCAGTTTGGCAAATGCCTTACTCCTTTTTGTCAAAATTTGGAGCGTATAACCACAGACAAGTTGGTATTAGTGATCACCTCCAAAGGATATTCAATCCACTTTACCTCCCTCCCCATCCTCTTCTCCCCATCTATTTTTAGGGACCTTTCTCACAAGCACCTTTGACGTGAGGAAACAAACCACCTCCTAAAACTAGGTGCTATAGAACCAGTTCCTACCTGGCACACAGGGAAGGGTTTGTAGTCCAAGTGCTTCCAGATACAGAAAAAGAACTGCGTTTGGAGACCCATTATGGATCCAAGGACATTCAACTTATTCGTAAAAATACAACACTTTTGAATGGTTACTTTATCAGCAATAATCCCATCTCTGTACCAGAGGAACTGGTTTTTGGCCCTCAACCTACACGATGCTTACGTTCATATCACAATTCACCCATCCCACAGAAGTTTCATTCTGGGTCCAGATCACTTCCAATACAAGGTGCTCCCATTCGGTCTATCATCTGCGCTCAGGGTGTTCTTGGAGGTCCTTTTTGTGGTATCAAGGCATCATGATATTTCTGTATCTAGAAAATTGCCTGCCCAAAGCACATTCCTTCACTAATGCCTTGAGGGACACACAAAAGACTGTAGATCTATTCCTGCAGTTTGGGACTACAACTAAATACCTGAACACTTTGGTGATGCAGTGGAGGCCAAAGCCTTCCTCCCATTGCACAGGTTGAACACCTTAGCCAGCTTAATCTTGACAGTTCAGGCCAGCCCTCAGATCTCAGCCAGAACCTGTTTTCAACTACCAGGGCACACGGTGGCAAGCACCTTTGTCATAAATTATGCACAACTCAGTATGCATTGCCTTCAAGGGTAGCTGAGAACTGTATATATCCCAAGCAGACACAACTTAAACAAACTTCAGTCGATGCCCTTGAGGGTAAAAAACTCAACTGGTGGACAGAACCTCAGAATGTCTGTGTGGGAGTCCCCTTAACTCAAGCACCCCTATTGCTGATAAGGATGATAGACACATCCCTAATGGGACAAGGAGCCCACCTGGGCATCTACACCATTGAGGGCAGATGGTCCCCTCTCAAATCCACACTGCATATCAATTTACTAGAGATCTGAGTAGTCAGGAAAGCTGTTCACACCCTACCACTCCTCAAAAGCAAACATGTAAAGATTGTGACAGAAGACATTGCATATATGTTCTACATAAACTAGCAGGGAGGAACAAGTTTGCCTTCCCTGTGTGCTGAGGCAGTGAAGCTATGGAATTGGTGCATTAGTCTCCACATCAACATCTCTGCAACATACCTTCTGGCATCCAGAACACTACAGGAGACCTTCTCAGCAGAAAATTTTCCTAAATCATAAATAGGAAATAGACACCATCATCTTCACAACATATTCAAATGGGGAATTCCAAAAATGGATCTCTTTGCCAGAGTCAAGAACAAGAAATGCTTCCAATTCTGCTTCAGGGCATGTCTGGGCCATCACTCTCTCAAGGATGCTTTTCTCCTCAGATGGAACAGGCATCTGTGTTATGCTTTTCCACAATTCCACTCATATCCAGGGTCATACTCAAGTGAAAGAAAGAAAGAGAGGAGGGTTATTCTTATAGCAGCAAGATGGCCAAGACAGACATTGTTCCCATACCATTCTCAACTGGCGGTTTGTTCGCCAACCACTCTTCAACCCATTTCCCATGTCCTTTTTCAAGACACAGGCCAGATCCATCATCCCAATCTACAAGTTCTCAAAGCATGGTTCCTCAATAGTTCTAAAACGTAGAGATGAACTGATGTGAGGATGTGAAGGAGGTACTGTTACATAGCAGGAAAATAACTATTCATCGTATGTCCTTCAAAAATGGAAGAGATTCCAACTCTGGTGTGATGCAAGACAAGTTACCTGTACATCCTCTTCTTTACCAATTGTGCTAGACTGCACTCTAGATTTTTAAAAAGCTAAGCTTGGTGAAGGTACATCCTGCTGCCATTACTGCCTTCCATCAGAATGGTCATTCTGTGTTCGTTTATCCTACAATGAAAAGATTTCTTAAAATATGAGTAACTTCCTCCCCGAAATCAGAGATCCTACGTACACTAACATGGGACCATAACCTTGTCTTAAACTGTCTTACAAGATCTCCCTTTGAACCTTTGGCCACTTGTTCGCTTCTACATCTCTTTGTGAAAACCACATGCCTAATGGCCATCACATCTGCTTGGAGAGTGGGAGAAATATGGACCCTAATCGCATACTCCCCCTCTACAGTTTTCTTCAAAGACAAGGTCACATTATGACTTTACCCCAAATTCCTACCAAAAATACCTTCAGCCTTTCACATAAATCAGCTTATCCACCTCCCAATCTTCTTTCCCAAACCACACCAGAGTAAAAGGCAGGCAACACTACACACACTCGATGTCAGGAGGTTGTTAACCTTCTGTTTGGAAAGGACGAAACCTTTCAGAAAATCTCCACGATTATTCCTCTCCATCACAGACAGATGTAAGAGATCCCCAGTCTCCAACCAAAGACTATTTAGATGGATATCGGACTGAATTAACTACTGCTATCGTACACATGACCTTCAACCTCCTTCTAGAGTTTGAACTCATTACAAGATCTCTATTTCTATAGCCTTCATCAATAACATTCCTATCACGGAAATATGCAGAGCAGCGACTTGGGAATCTGCTCATACATTTGCTGATAATTATGCAATCACACGTGACTCAGCATCTGATGCTATGTTTGGCTCGACTCTACCATTGTCAATATTGCACTCAACTTTGAAGTCCCACCCCTCCATTGAGGTACTGCTGTAGAGGGACGCTACTAGAAGAAGAAGAAGAGGTTAAAACAATATAAAACAAAAATATATCTGCTTCCCAGTTAGATACGTATACCCCATCCTCCCTGAATAACTCGGGTGCCCAGTTAGATAACTCCAGTTGAGTAATTACCAATCTGCCCTTGGCCGCATATGAATTTAGCCACTTCCCTATTCACTTACCTTCTAGCCATTTCAACCCACAGAGGCTTTATGGCTTTCTTTTGTGCCCTTCATTGCAACATTTCAGACCAAATAATCATCACCCCTCAGGAAAAAGTCTTGGATCTGTTCCAAATGCCATTCACCTCTGATCATCAAATTCCTAAATCATTTTTACTGAGGTGAAAAAGTCACATACAGTGCCTGTTCCCAGGCTGCCAAAGAAGTGTACAAAGGGTATCAGCAGATCCCAAAGCACTCCCATCCTTGATCCATTCCTTTGCTCCCTGTAGAGTGCCCTTCCATCCATGCTGACGCAAGGTTGCCTCACTCTTGAGCCCCAGTACGTGAGCCTATGGGCCAAATGCACAATATAATGCACACTCATCTGTCACCAATTTCTTTGCCCAATCATATGATTGTGAAGGAAGGAATAAACATGAAGCGTTTAGCATATAAACACTGAATTATCCTTCTTGACAGAGACGTCCAACCTACGTGCCTGTGACACCATTGATAGGCTTGATTTGTTGGGGTCCCATTTTAAGCTGAGCTGTTGATGTAGCCAATACAATCCTGAACAAATTCGGTAGGGAGAACTTCAACAATACGCATTCTTTTACATTGCCATGAACTGAGATTTCCTTTTCCAAGGTAACTCTCCAGGAGGAAAGAGTGACACTGACACTAAGAAAGTCTCTTCTCCTTTGACTGCTTTGCACTATTTTTTCCCACTCTTTTAGTTATGGCTTTACCTCAAAACCTTTTGCTTTAAAATACTCTTTAGACTTGAAACTACAGGAGGCATTATTTTGCTTTTAATTAATATTCTACAGCCTGTCTTGGATGAGGAAGTTCTCAAAGAAGCTAAAGAAACTGAATGCTGTTCTTCTGTAATTCTTGCATTACATGCTGTTTCACTTTGCATTATACCTATGTAGCTAGATGAGTTTTACACTCTTCTTTTCAGGTACATTTGGACTAACAGACTCTGAAGGACTTTCTTCTGGCACCATTAACATTGAACTAAAATGGAGGTTTGCCTATCTACCACCAAGTGGATCAGCAATGGCAGCAGACCTAGTGAGTTACATCCAAAATGAAAAATCCACAGCAACTAAATTACCAGAGAAGGAGGAAATGCAGACTCTAACCCTGACCACTTCTTCTACTTCATCAATGTCAGTAAGTAATTTAACAAACTCAAGAAATTAGAAATAGAAAAGACTTATTACAGTAGGTCATCCAGTCCAACCCAGCCAAGTAGGCTTAATCCCTACAATAAAGAGCATTTAATAGAGACAAGTAGGAATACTTCATTCCACCACCATTTGGATTTCTGCTGGGAGAGAAAGTCATCTGTATGGTCACTTTGGAAGCTTTTAACACATAGACAATTGTATAGGAGAGAAAAAGTAAACAATAACCTTTTTAGATAGAACCATTTTGTTGATATTTCAAATTATTTACCTTTTTGTTTTTTAAAATAAGAAAATTCCAAATCCTCAGTCAGATTTTACAGGGAAATATTTCAGTATTGTTCATTAATCTTGCAAACACTGTTAGCTTCCACTGTGGTTCTGTCACCTAGAAGTTCCCAGAAAAGGAACTGACACAAATACAGCTATCAAAAACAAAAGACAAAAAAAACCCCACTCAGAAGCAGAATTATGAGGTGGTAGGCTGTGGCCGAACAGGCATACCTGCCTCAGTTTCCCTCCTTGAACATTCCCTGTTATACCTGCTGCACTCTCCTGGTATCTTGCAGTTCTCACATTCCTAGGCAACTCTCACCTGCCCTTTTCCTGACTGACTTCTCCACTCTCTATCTCTCTCCCATTTCTATGGCCCGGGTGCTAACTGGGAAGCAGTTTGAGTCATGGTTGCATTGGCTCTTTTTTCTTAAAGGGCCAGTACCATACGCGGACAGACAGCTTTTTTAATTATATTGATTTATCCTAGGCACCGAAGCCCAAACCAAGGCAGCGCACAGCTCTAGCAGACAAGAAAGTGTCTTTTATGGATGTCAACATACTACAGATTCCAGTGAGGTTTAAGTATTTTCCTTAAGTGTTTATGTATTGAAAATGTACTCATGCAATAATTTAAATAAATTATTGTACTAATAGTTACTATTTAATCAGCTGAAGCCAGTTGACTAAGATAGAGTCTCTAACACTAATTGTGAAATGTCCTGAGATGACTATTAAGTGTAGTTTATTATTTGTTAATATGGTGTATTAATTATATTCTGGCTATATACAGTTTCTTCTGTTTATAAATTCATTTGATAACCATAATTAAACATATTAAAATAGTATCAGTGTTGATCCACATTTCTTTCTACTGTCAGTTAAACCTTAGTCACAGTAAACTTTGTTTTGAACAATCTTAAATACCAAAGAGTGTAAGTACAAACTAAATCAGTCTATTGTAAATTCACCTTAGAAAATCAAATTCAGCACTGGTGGAATCAAACTTTTTAAAAAGTCTAAATCTGAAAATGAAAGTAGGAAGAGTGTGTGTGTGTGTGTGTGTGTATTTATATAAAATATATAAGGCTTCCACTTTAACTTTAGTAATGTTAAACTTATATAAATAATATAAAAATATTGTAGGATCAAAATATTCACAAGTGCCTGTGACTCACCCTTTTCTTTTCCCCCAACAAATTTTGAAGACACATTTATTGCCATTTGGATGTCTGTCTACCTTATTTGCAGGGACAATCTGATGCACAAGGTTGAGATTTTCAAAGGAGTTAAGTGCCCAAACCCTGTTGAAATTCAGTAGGATTTGAGTGCTCAGTTCCCTCCTTTGAATAGCTCAGCTTTGCTGTCCAAGTGACCAAAAATTGCTGGCGAAAGTACTATTAGTAGAAGTTTTCATTAATTAAAAAAAAATAAAAATCAGAACAGCATTTTGCATGGATTATAGCCTAGACATTGCAGCGTTGTACTAGCATAAGGGAATCAGAAATGCAAATGGATTAGAAATAAACCTAAACCTTAGTAGTTTGTTTACTTTGTCAGGTTATGGTGCAGTCTGGTTCTTCTATATTCATGTGACCATTTTGACAATACAAATAATTGCAGCTGCAAAAAGGGGGCTCATTTGAAAGCTGGACTGAAAGTCTGTCTTTTACGTGTTAGTTTTGTAATATCAGTTAAATGTGTCTCCTTATTTTGTGCCAATAATCTAGAGCTCTATTGCTGATGAAAATGGTGAAGAAATTGCACGGAAAATTAAGGCTGATGCACCCACTGTTTCAAATGTTTCAGAGGTATGAGATGGTTCAAGTTTTAAGATATCATATACCAATTTGCACTGGAATTCTGTTTATATGTTGATAGCTGTAGCAGAAAATTCAATATCAGATTTGTTTAGTCATTCACTAAGGGTGAAACTATAATACAGTGATACCCTGATTGTTTGGTAATTAGAATTTTAATTAGTTCTCTTGATGAATAACGATAGTAGAAAAATTGACTAAGTGCTCAAGAATTAAGTTGGTATCAACATTTTAATCCAAGTGTTGTGTGTTCCTCAACTGCTAAGTAACTAAGAAATCCAAGATACGAATCTAAGAAAAAAATTAGTTGATTTGTCAGGCAGGTCAAATGAATGTTTTACTAAATGGTTTTATAGAGCCGTATAAGATATGTCATGTTATATATTAAAGAATCAAAAGTACAGTGCCAAGAAGGATTAGAGTTCATGGAAGGAACATGCATAGTGCTTCCATTATGGGCTGCTGTCTGACTTACTTCTTCTTTTCATAGTATGTAACGTTCCAAGTGTATATGCAGAGGAAATGAAAAGGAAAAAGACTCTAATAAATTTAGCAGGCTAAGCCTGGATCTGTATTTGTATGGAGGAAACCACTATTATGCTAGTAATATTCCTACATACTTGGATTAAACACATCTTTTCCTTCCCTTTAAAGATGATCACTAATAATAGCAAAAAATTACACCAATTTTGGAATATATGCTGAATACGTAAAATACCAAGGGTTAGAAAAGTATTAAATATTGTGGAGGCAAGGGCCTAGTGGCCCAGAAACAGGACTGAAGGCCAGCCAGAGGGGAATGGCCATCTTGAGGGACAGAATTACCCTCACCCACCACTAGAGGGGGAGTTCTGCAGGACAAGGGAGTACCCCCAGCCCACCACTAGAGGGAAGTGCTGGATCCAGTAAGGTGGAGAAGGCACCCTGCCACATTATATAATTTACTTTAAATCCTACCCTTTCTTTTCCTTGGTATCTCTTGAAATCATGGATGACTACCTCTTGGTTCATCCGTATGCTTTATTACACTAGTGAAATCACATTTGCCATTGAACTGAGCTGGAGAATAATTAAATAGTTTTGCAAACCCTGTGCATGGTAGGAAATTCATTTTGGGACCTGACCTTCCTTCCCAGTCCAAGACATTTAGATTACACCTCCCTTACTGCCAATACTGGCTGTGGCAGAAACTTGTCAGCAGCTGTGCCCTGCCAGTGCTCCGAACAGCTTATCAGTCTGCTGAGCTAACTGAACTTGCTTCAGTGCTCCTAACTTTACATTCCTATTCTTTATATACAAATAAGCAAAGTAATTCCACCCTATCCATTTCAGCAAAACACATTTAAAGGGGTTTGATTCCCTTGGCCATGCTCTTTCTGTTTGTTCCTCCTCCTCCCCACAAGGCTGAGCAGGCCAAATAGAGTGAGCAAATCAGCAGAGACTTGTTCAGTAGTGGAAGAGTTCACAGTGGCTTCTTAAAGTTCCTTTGTACTGCTGCAATGGTCTAGAGTGGAGGGACTCACCTGGCCCAAGAATAGAATTGTTATGGGAAGTCCTGGAGTCTCATGCCTCCAATATTTGTAGAAAGAGAGGTGCAACTCAAATGTCTGACCGGAGAAAGAAATTAGACCCAGGAAGAATATGAGCTGGTAACAAGCTTTACATTACTGGACTTCCTATAGACCAGAGACTTACTCCAGCAGATTTGGCGAATGTACTAATCCTGATTTAGAACATATTGAAAAAGGTAACATGATCTGTGATTTCAGTGGATCTGAAAGGGGGAAAAGAGAAGCTTAGAGTAGATTATAAACCAAATGTTTCTCTTACCCTAGATTTTTGAGGTGCTAAATATATAATTTCTAAACTGGCTCTTTTTTAGTGCTATTTTCATTTCACATTTGAAACTCTCACAAAGGTACTGCATAAAGGCTAATCAATGTTATAAAAATACCATCTGCAGAATAAGGTGTTTTAACAATAATTTTTCTTGAAATAAATGGGTTAAAATACAATGTAAATGTTTTGAAACCATCAGAGACTGTATTTATGTTGACAGGTGCCAAGAAATTTTATGAAATTATGCCTTTAGAAAATGTAAATTGTTATGAATTTGTCCTTTTTTACTCTGTCAAATATTTGTTATTGCAGTTGATAATTGAGGTGCTTTTCATTGCTATTTACTACACTGTTTAAGCCATGTCATTGCCAGCAGGTCACATATATAGAATCATAGGACTGGAGGGGACTTTGAGAGGTCATCTGGTCTAGTCCCTTGCACTTATGGCAGGACTGAAGTATTATGTAGACCATCCCTGACAGATGGTTGTCTAACCTGCTCTTAAAAATCTCCTATGATGGAGATCCCACAACTTCCCCAGGCAATTTATTCCAGTGCTTAACTGCCCTGACAATTAAGATATTTTTCCTAATGTCCAACCTAAACCACCCTTACTGCATACATTGTGAAGGAGCCATAACTCTTCAAGTTTTAAATCTCAGTAGCTTTTACTATTCAAGCAGGTGTTATAAATACCACAGAATGTCTATATATATTTGTTCTTTTATATTGCATGTCTTATTTGAGCTTATACAGGAAAGAGTGGCAGATAATAAAGTAAAGGAAACTGCAGGAGAAATTCAGCAGGAAAAAGATGACCCTTCTCAGCTATCTGAGGGTCAGTTGGCTGACCAGAGCTCAGCTACTTCTGGAGATGAAACAGAAATAACTGAGGAATTGGAACCAGAAGGTAACGTTCATTTTTATAAATTAATCTATTTCATTAATAAAACTACCTCTTTCCATTTTAAGCATTTATTAACAGTGGGACCTGCCTCATTATAAGAAGGTTCATGACAGAAATTTATTCTGGTGTTCCTCATGGCTTTACTTGGGTGGGTTTGTTGGTGTTTTTCTTAGCCCAACTGGAAGCTATCTAGTAATTGAATGTGAAAATCTGGTATCTGACCTAGTTTCATAAAATATTAAAGGAAACCTGGCTTCTGTTTTAAATGTCTTTATATTCTCCTTTCAGAAGAGGGATGTTCTAAAGAATATTTTTTAAAAGTATGCTCCTTTGTCTGCGCATAACAGCCAACAGTAATATCAGAGATAGTCTCAGACAATGAGAGGGCAGTACCTTTCATCACATCTTGATTTAAAGTTGTTAGAGGCAGATTTATGTACAGAATACAAAATCAAGATCACCCTATTCCAGTTTATTTTAAGTTTAGTATCAGGGAATCAAGCTGAGTCCCTGCCTACTAAATAAGGGTAGGAACAGGATACTAGATTTTTATATTAAAATTTTTATAGCTTTTTGTTAGGCCTTCTGTCCTCATTAAGACTGCAAAAATCTGGAGTTAACTTACTTCACTTTTTATTTTATTTTAAAAATTATTTTTACTCCAGCAAAACAGAAGCCTTTGTAGAAGTGTATGCCTGAATCCAACCCTTCTCTGTTTGTGGGAAATTATTTTGCAGTCTAGGTGTTTATGTGCAAGCTGCTGAAACCTAAACATTTGAAATCCACAGATTAAAGCCATATTCCTATATTAAACTAATTTTTGTTTACACTGTTGTTTACCATAGGAGATTTAATATGATTGTATGTTTCCATCAATATAACCATTAGGGTTTTTAACAGACCAGAAATAAAACCAGGTGACTTTCTAGACCATTTAATAGTTATTGATTTGCCTGTGTCATGGTCTGCAAATGAGAAAAGATTTGCATGACTTTCTCACATTATATTTATTAGAAAAACTAATATTATGCTCTCAGCCTTCTCAACAAATTTCAAACGGACTACAAATATAGATTTTTTTAAACCAATTTTCCCCCTATAGATCAAGATGATAGACAGGCAACTGATGCCATGGAATCAGTAATAACTGACAGTGATGACTGTATTGTTCCTAGCCCAGCATCCAAGAATATCAAACAGGTCAGTCAGTATATTTATGGCAATTAAATGCATCTATTTGGGAAATTATGTATATATAAAAAAATATATTTTAACTATATCTTCGTCTGATATTAGCAGTGAAATATCAAGGGCTACATTTACAAAGGGCCTTCAGTTTTTATGTGTACCTGTTTTCAAGCTGAAATAGGGAACTCGTACACACACATAAGATAACTTCACCTACTGACCTGATTATGCATACAAATATAGATTTTCTACATACATAAATTAAGATCTAAACTTGAGTTTTAAGTGAGGCAGTTACAGAGCTGACTATGTGATATATGTGCAGGTACATGTTGGTAAGTATAAACAAATAATATGCAAACTATGTGCAAATACCATTTGTGTTCAGTATGACTTCCTTGCTTAGGAAGCCATTACATTACATTTAGAATATAAAGCAGTAACCCAAGGAAGCGAGGGAGGTAGCACTGTGAATTAATACACTAACATTTCCACAGTTGAGACCTGGGTTCAAATGAGAAAAACAGATTTATTAGTCTCATCTCAAATCACCACATCCCTTTTTTACATTTCAGCATAATTAGAACTTCTCATTAAGAGACCAGCCCAACTGCTGTTTAAATCAAAGAAAGTTGGGTCACATCCTAAGGGATGTCTGCAGTGCAGCAATGGTGTACGATTGCAGCTCATGTAGACCTATTTCAGCTAGGTTTAATCTAAGTTCGCTTGGCTACTAGAGCAATGAGCTGTGGCAGTGCACACAGTAGTGTGCCCACCCTGACTAATAACTTGTACGGCTAGCCCACACTGAAGTCTGTGCTGCTGTGGCTTCGTTGCTTAGGTATGTCTTTACGAGCTGCAGTCACATGCCATGATTGCAATGGAGACGTACACTAAGAAGAGTATAGAACTGGACACCATGGTGTCACATTGTCTGGAATGGTTCATGACTTTGACTGCCAGTCTTAGGGCAGACTGTCAAAAGCAGGGCAGACACCCCAAACTGAAGGTATGTTGTGTAATTAAATTTCACCAACCCATAACAAATGTGAATTCCTGGATCACTGTAGCAGTCTTACCAGGGTGTCACAGACAGTCCCCTTCGGCATTCCAGGTTATCTTGCCACCCAGATAAGCTGGACTTAGAGATTAAATGGTTATTTACACCAAAAAAACAAAATATTCAGGTTGCTGCCAGTCCCAAGAGACCAGACACTTACCCCAGATCAACGTGTGCCTTAGATCTCCACCAAAGAGAATGCTGGTAGCCAATTCTATAGTAAACTAATTAAGGTTTTATTACCTATGGGAAAAATATGAGTTATTAACAGATTAAAGCTGGCAACGTATACACAAATTAATTCAGTCTGTGACAGATATGTAGCAATATGTCAGAACAGAATGTCTTTTTAGGACTAACCCAGGTTGACCCTGGGGATCTCTGCTTTTTCTTTCTTGGCTCCAGCCCTTGTAAGACTCCAAACAGCAAAGAGATGAACAATTATTGTGTCAGCTATCATTATTTTTCTCTCCCAGCATTCAAGCTTTCTCTCACATATCACCTTCATGGGTATAAGAGGGCGATTAAACCAGCCTTTGTGTTGTGATGTTCCATACTGGCCCACTTAGTCTTGATAGTTCTTCTGAATGGGTGGGGGAAACCACTTTTCCTGTGTAGGTTTACAAGCTCAGAGCAGGCATTTTTACAATTATAAAACAAAACGTACATATTATCCTATAGCGCAGAATACAACCATTACAAGTTCAAACCTATCTTGAACAGTATTAACATATAGGTAAGCTGGTCTGGTTTCCAGCTATGAATTTGTTAATGCTAAGCTCATACCTACAGATATGGCAAGAGCTGACACTTACTTTACCAGCCTGTCACATGGAATTTTGCAAGTCTGATTGAGGTGCATGGGCAGAGATGTACATGATATTTGTACAACATTCACTCACATACTGTCTGGAATTGTAAAAAATCCCAGCAAATAACACACAAGTTCACTTTTTGATGCATGTCTCTTCTTAAAGTTTATTTTGATTAAAAATGTTTTCAAGAATGCCTAGGCAGACCCAATTATCAGAAGAAAAAAGGCAGACCCAATTAGCTGTAAGCCACACCAATATTTATGATGTTTATTAACCTAATCAGGCAAAAAGAATCAAGCAGTCTTCATAGGTGGAATCTACATACAGAAGGATTGCCACTTTAATCACTCCCCTTAATCTAAATATTACATCAGGTGGCCTCAAATCAAGAATTCTCTTCCCCACAAGTCTTCAGCATCAGCAAGCTTCTTTGTAAAACAATTGGGGTCAAATGTCAGTAAACCATATGCAGCCCCTGAGACTGGGATTGTATTCTTCTCTGTGATTTTATTATTCCCTCTCCCTAACTGCACTTACATTAGGAAATGTTATTCCACCAAACTTTTCTAGAAGTCCAGTTGGGCATAGGTATAATATACACTAACACAGATAGGTCTTCTTTTCAAAATTTATGTTCCAGAAAATCCTCTCTGAGTTACAGAAGTATATTGTTGATACCTCCACTATTTCTGCTCAATCTGTTTGTCTGTGTCAAGAATAAGAATCAATTTATTATTTATATTTAAATAGATTTTAGGCTGAGTTTTAAAGGCAGAATGTTCATTCTGGCAAGTTAAAATATTGGAGTCATTAACTAAGCAACTTTAAATTCAAGCACATTTTGAAAGTTTGTAATGGATGAGAAAGAGAGTTGCACTTCAAAATAAAAAGTAATGAAGACTGACTTTAGTCTAAAAAAAAACAACCCAATAACTGAATTTGGCCAGTTAGACCAAGTATTGGCCCCATTCTAGTGAACATTCTTTCTGATTTCTCAGTTTGCCCCATAAATTCACAATGGCATAGATCCTTTTTCTGTTAGGATTTCCACTGCCTTTACTAATGGAATTGTTTTGCTTGTTTTATTTCTTCTGTCCATGTAATCAATCAAATGCTCAAAAGCAGATGGTTTCTGTTCATTATCAGCTTTTTGGTCCTCCCTTCTTTGCAAAATACTGGTGGTTGGTTTTTGTTTGGCTTTTGGGTTGTTTGTTTTTAGTTGTTTAATTCTAGGACAATAAAAAACTTTCTCTTGTCTTCTCTGAATTTTCAAATAAACTGAGGTTTGTTGAACTCAGATCCATTTAATATCACTTACCTACTGGGTAATTTATAATACACTTATCCACTTAAGTATTTTCTCCCACGTTTGATCTTAAAGTCCTAAATAAAAAGGTTCTATTTTAAGTCTGAATTCAGCAAGATTAAGGGTGGGAATATTACCATTGACTTCAATGGTACTACTCACATGCTGAAAGTTAGGCATGTGCTTAAGTACCTTGCTCAATTGATGTTTTAGTTTAGTTTCTAAGGAGAGTTTAAACTCCTTAGTTTTCTGTCCTTGTATTTAAGAAATGTAGGGCCAAATCCTGCACCCAGAGAAGGACCACACGAAGTTTAAAGGATGGAGTGCTTGGCAGGAGAAAAGGAGAGGAGATTCTACACCCCATTGTACTGGGAGTGTATCTGCAACTCCCCAGGGAAAGAAATATGGGTGTCCTGAGATTTGCCAGTGGGTTTAAGTGTGTTATCACAGCACTGATATACATGGCTGCAAATCAATTGGAGTATAAGCAATAGGTCCATAGCAGGACTTAACCTTCCTGCAGGGATGCCTCTAGCTCTATTACCAGTACAAGCCCTTGCTTCCATGGGCCTTTTACTTCAGAGTTGTTTGTTAGTTCCTGTGTCAGGAATCCCAATTCAGTCAAAAGGAGTTCAGCCAGGAGTGCAGGAACAGACTTTGGTGATTTTTGAACCAGATTTGAGTTAATCTGAATTTTAAGGGATAACAGTTTTAGAAGTGTGTTGCCAGACCAAACTATTCTAAAAACTGCAGTCTTCTTTTAATAATTAATGTTATGTGTTAATTAATCTAATAATTGAAGATGTTGATAGGAATAATATAAGTTCTAGAAGTTCTGTTCTTCAACAACCATGCGATTACTAAACTACAAGAAAGTTTATAAACCACTTGCCTTTAATGTTGCAAGAGATAGAGACCATTTTCAAGGCAACTTCCATCTCAAATTATAACCACTTGCTGATTAAAACATGACTACCAAAATCTTAACAGCAATATTTCAATGTGTTATTTGGTTAAAATATATTGCATTAATTTATTTTATGGTGCCTGCTCTGTGATATCAAAATCACATACATTATCTTGTTTTATAGAATAAAATTAATTTATATACAATTTTAGCAGAGAATGTCTGTGTTAAAGTATTTCTGTAATAATACTTTACAAAAATAGCATTGCATTTGAAAGAATGTTTGTAATTAGAATGTTTTAGACTATTAAAATTCTTGCTACTAAAATATTTGTGCTAGTCTAATCTACTGAGATGCATAACTCTTTTAGAAATTCTGCAGTTAATCTTACCCCTGTGTATGTCGCTATACTTGGTAAAGCACTTTAGTTTTAACTTTTTTCTAGTTTTAATACTTACATCTAATCTATAGGCAAATCATTTTTAAGAATTAAGGGCCTGATTGTGGAAACATCCCCAACTATTAAACATTAGGTCAGTAAGAGGTAAGAGGGGGAATAGATTGCGACAGTGAATCTGTGGGGTTGGGGGACTGGGACAGGAGGCTGGTTAGGGGAGAAGGAAACTGGGACAGTGAGTTTTGTTGGGAGGACAGACAAGTACTGGCTGGCCAAGGTGTGTTGGACTGAGACCTAGTGGGGAAGGGGAGATAGATCTGATGAGGAGCTGGAACAAGGGTGGAGAACAAGGACTGACAGAGCAAAGAGACTGAGATGAAGAAGGAAGGCTCTGAGATTGGACATGGAGCCCCCAGAGGGAGATGAGGACTGGAAGTAAGTGGGGATGGAGAATGTGGGCAGTGGGATGTAACTGGAGGCCAAGGTCGGGAAGAGAGACAGATAGTGTGAGGAGCTGGGATGGCAGGAATTGGGCTTGTTGGGCAAAGAGTCTGAGGACAAGAAGATGAGAGATGGGGATGAGGGGGTCGTACTGGAATGGTTGGATGAAAGAGATGGGACTAGCATGAGAAGCCTGATGAGTGGAGACTTGGACTGGCTACATAGGAGAATGGAACTGGGATGATGAACCAAGGGTAGGGAAAAAACAAGACTGGGACAAGCACAAGTTGACAGGGACCAGGCAGAAGGGGTCACACTTGGGGGAAGTGAGCAGAAGAGTTGGCGCCCACTAGAGAACACATCTTCAATGCCTGGAACAGAACCCAAGATTCCTGAATCTCACATTTCCTCTGCTGTCAAGAAATATCTGTAAAAGCAACTGGTAAAGTGTCACATCCCTGTCTAGTGCTGCACTGATGACCCATGTGAGTATCAATGTGATGGCATATGATGGATTTTGGGTTTTTCAGTTTGCTTTTTTAAAAACCTGGGAAATTACACACACAAACTGTGTTGGAAGGACAGTGTTATGATTGCAAAGTTAAGCACTCAGAGCTAGGAAATGCCAGAATTAAGGCTGTCTTAATTGAGGCCCCTTGTGTATGCATTATGTTGCAGACTTTAATTACATACCTCCTTCAGTGAATAGGATGGACCTATCCTGGGGATGAATCAGGGTTGTGTGTGTAGTGTAGGAGACGGTTTTCTGTAGGAACTCTGCTTCATTTGTTGCGGAAGTGGAAGGTATGGAGTGAGAGGCAAGGTAGTACAGGATGAGAGAAGTTGATCTCATGGTTAGTGAATGCTGCCCGTAGACAACAGTGATGGGGCTGGAGTAGCTGCAAGACCCAGCAGTGATCTGTTTGTCCATCCCATCTCCCTTTTCCCCGGGTACTTTTTAGTAAAAGTCAGGCACAGGTTATGGGCTTCTGTTAATTTTTATTTTTTAATCTCTCCCTGACTTTTACCCGTAACAGAATCTTAACCTTAGTGATCATATAAACTCTATCACAATGCATACGTGCAAAGGAGCCAAATTGTGGAACCTGAACTCAAGGCATTTCCTAACTTTTGAGGGCTTGATTTTGCTATCTTAATAATAATCTTTTCACATAGATTTTTGTGTGTGTGATATATCTAGGTGACCCAGTTTACAGGCATCTTGGTATCCCCTACTGTGGACACAGAAGCCCTGCCACACTTGTGGTGTCCCTAAGAGAAGGTTCCACTGTATCAGAGTAAGACCTATAATTTCAGAGATTAATTTCCATCCAGAATTCAGAGGCAGTTTATGGAGGCACTACCATCTGTGAGCTAGTTAGGTACATCTGTGGCTATTTAGATTCTACACCTTAAAAGAACACTGTTGTACTGACCAAAAGCCTTGAAAAGGATCTCTGTGGAAACATAGGCGCTACTATTTATGATTTATATTATTGTGTTTTCTCATTTATTGCTTGTTAAGCTGCACAAAAGGAAAGTGCAGCTAGAAACTTTCATCAACCTCTTGTCAATCTGAGTTAAAACAGAACTCATGCAATAATTGCTTGCCCATAGAGAGTAATTGTGTTTGAAATCTGAATCACCATGGAACTTTCTCTCTTATTATTCTCTCCCTGACCCTGCTACTATATACTCCATGCAGAAAACCTGATAGTCTTATTTACACAGAAAGCACCTGTTCCCTCTCCTCCTCCTCCTACTGAGGCAAACATATTGCCCACTGCTCAGGAAAAGGAGTAAGTTCCTATGTCATGACTTCCACAAACAATACCCAGGTACTCACCCTACCCTCATCACTACATTGCCTCACTTCCATTGACTTTAAGATGTTGATAACAGATAAAATTGCCAGCTAGTTTTTAATAACTTTTCTCATCCTTCCCCATCTTTCCTCTAACTGTGGCACTGAGAGCCATTTTTCCAAAGAACCCTTATCACAATATCTGTTTTCGTGGTGCTGTTTTGTGCATCTGTGTAAACAATGGAATGGAAACATGTGACTAGGGCAGTCCCTTGATTTGTATATTCAAGGGGTTGTTTCATGAGTAGTTTCTACTGTTATTTGTATGCATGAGAGATATTCTGCGAAAGTGGCTTGCACACAGTTGCACATACACAACATAGAATGAATTTGGAAAACTTGGTTCTGTACCTTTTCATTCAATAATTATATTGAAAGGGTCTTCTAAAGTCATGAAGAATAAAGACTTTATTTAGCTGAATAGACCTAAAGTTGAGCAGTCTTTATAAAGTAAATAGGTTAGTTCCTCTAAAAAAAATTGCCTATAATATTTCTAACTATCTGCATAAATAGTCATTGAGTGATTTTTCCTGGATTCTTTGAGTGATTTCACACTTATATTCTACTTGGGCTGAGTGACCTTGACTTTTTCACATTTCCAAAATGCGATTATCTACAATGGTCAATATTAGTCTGATTTGTGTTCAGACACTACCGCAGTAAAGCATGTGCAACATCTTATAATGTAACCAGCTACATTAAGCAATGTTTCATGCATGATTGGCTGCTCATCTATTCATCACTTTTCACAGAGGTTTAGAAGTGCTACTGCCTATCTAAATTAAAGAGAGAAAGATACAGAAGTTATTTTAATAGGTGGAACTGCATTATATTTAATTACATATTGAATGCCATAAAATCCTTTAATCTGTAACAGTGTGAACTAAACTGGAAATTACTCATCACCATTAAGCCAAACAATAATGTAGTTGATGTACAAATTTATAGTGGTCCTGCACTTTATTTTATCAAAATGATTTAAGCATAATCATAAAAATTTTTCCATTTTAGAAAGATTAGTTTATGGATCATTAGTTGTCTTCCTTTCCCCATTGAGCTGTTCATCAGGATACAAAACAAATGTGCAGGAAGGTAGATAAGATTACTGAGTAACCTAGAAGTTACTAAGTATTACACCAGTAGATTTGAAATAAAATTGGGGATGGTAGCCTGGAGTATATCATTCAAAATTAGGAGAAAAATGGGTTGCTGTACCTGAAAATTTGGCTAATTTAAATAATAAAATTTATAAAAAATATATTGAATAATATTCTTTAAAAAGAGTACCTTACTTTTCTCTCTGAGATAAATATCCTGCAATCATTTAAACACTAAATAAAACTTACCATTTTTAGGGACTATGCTAATTATACTATGAACCTGAACTACATGCCACATTGTTTAAACCATTTAAGACCATACTATTTCTTTTTTGAATGTTACAAATCAGACAGTTCGTGGTTATTTCTTAGATATTTTGATCATAAAAGGAATCCAACAGATTTTCCAGTACTTAGCTGTACTACTTGCTTCTTTCTCTTTTCTTCATGTCTGTGATGTATAATTAATCATAGATTACTTCATTTTGTTTCATTTCATTTACAACATTTATGAGCTTCACTTTGTCGGTATGAAATGCTTGTCCCCTTCTTTCCTTTCCAAAGTGGCGTAATTAGTGTTAGCATCTTTTTAAACAGGCTACATAAAGTTTAGTGGCTGGATTAAATCAAGTCATTAACATAATGTGCTATACAATTTGCCCCTATCTCTTTTCGTTTCCAGTACATCAAAGTGCCACAGAGTGCCAGTGTAATTGGGCCTTGCTAGCTTGTCAGGTTCAGTCAGGCTGATGGCTGCTGCTTTTACTAAAAAGCTTCCAGGCATGATAATTAATAGAGAAAAAAGTCAGGGAAATGTAAAACTTTGGACAGTTCTTTATGAATATTTCATACATTTGAATAATCTGAAGTTAACATTATCAATTTGATGTATAATACATTGATTAAAAGCCTTGTTTCAGGTCCTCAAAATATACATCAAAACTAGGAATTTGCATTTGCATTGGCATAGTGTAAAAAAATTAACAGTTGCCTTTTCTCTTCCATCTCTACGCCTTTCACCCCCACCTCTGCACTTTATCATTTTGAGTAATAATATAGTTTTCAATTATCACAATAAAATTTACTGCTGTCAGCTTCTGAGTTATTTTAAAATGTTCCCACAAGGCAATTACTGGCAAAAGCAATTCATACGGTGATGGTCTCATTTTCCTTTAGGTATGTTTACATTTTTCTCCCTCATTGAAGATATTGTAAGTGCATTTTACTTGTACTAATAGTAGTTTAGTGAAAATTGTCATAATCAGTTTCTCCAAATGAAGATCTCATGATGTAATTAATTTGGACATTACCTTAAATAGCATGAACCAGGTTCTGGTGTTTAGTAAAACGTGCTTTGAAAGGTTGAACATCCATAATACACAAAGTGAAATATGCATGGTAAGCAGCAATAAACACTTTTTAGTTTTTAATATGCTCCTTTTGCACTGGCATTGAATAGCATTTATGAATATCCTGCATCCATCAAAGGGGGGGAGACTATATTTCTATCATTACAGTAGATGTAATTGGCTTGATTTTCATGGGGGCCCTCACCTGGCTTCCATTTGTACGTACAGATTCTCTTGCATGTGCATATTTTATATAGTATCACCCACATGTAAGTTTGAAATATCTAATGTGATTGGCTAGAACTTAACCCATGAAAAACCTGGCACCTGCACACACACATCTGAGATACTGTGACTTGCAACTGCAGGTATTACAACACCAAATGAATGCATAGGCGTGGTACACATGCAGAACTGTTCAAGCATAAGTGGAGTCTGGGACCTGAAAATAGGATACTTTGGTTCAAGTCCTCATCTAATGTAAATTGGAATAGCTTTCTAAGTTAGTGGAGCTGTGCTAGTTTACACCAACTGAGGATCTGGACCATTACATTCAATATTAAAATATGGCTGCCTTCTTATGCTTCCTCATTCTGCCCTCCTGCAGGACTATAATAAATTCAGGCAACTGTGGCTGTATTTGCTTGGGCTCTAAGTTCACTGAGGGTTGCTGGGTATTCAGCACTTTTGAAAATCTGGCTACTTATTTAAATATCTAAATATAGATTTAGGAGTCTAATTTTAGACACCCATTTTTTAAAATCTTGACCTGACTATATGTCATATGACGCTGGTGCTTGTACTTTGTGCAAAATTTTAGAAGCCTTAGTCTTCTTTCATTTTTCACTTGTATTTCATTGTTGATTTTTATCCTCTAGTATTACCTCTGTCTTGCCTGGGTTTGACTTCAACCAGCATGCTGTCATCCAAATCCAGCTTCAGTTAGACATACAAACACTGTACTGGCATGTATGATGAAGGAAGAAATGAAATCCTTCGACCAGTACCATCTACCCCACTGAGGTTCTGAAAGCAAGCTATTAAAACTTCATGGTCAGTGTTTTCAAAGGCTACTGACAGATCTAAGAGAAAAAGCATTAACCTCTGACCGTACTCCATCATTAAGAGGTCATTATTAGTCAATAAGATTGAAACAGGAGTAAAGCTAAAGTGAAAGGATGAAAGAAATGAGAAGACTCCAGTTGATACCAACGTTATCTTTCAACAACCTTCCCAGCAGTCTATTCTGATAAAGAATTAGATGGATCCTGCTTAAACAGATAGGGTACCAGTGTCCACACATTTCTTGAATGCACCATAGCAAGGAATGGGAATGAAGTACATAGCAATAAAAAGGTATTCGGTTTCAAGAAGGCAAATGTCAGGAAATTGAAGTGTAATGCACACCAGAATTTAAAAGAATTAGTCAGTGAACTGAACCACTGACAGCTATTTTTGAAAAGTTATGGAGAACTGACCAAGTGCCAGAAGATGGAAAAATAATTAAATATAGAATCCACTTTCTGAAAAATCTGATTGTAGGAGTTACCAAATGGCATATGCTACCTCTGAATCTAGTAAAATAATGGGACAAATATTAAGAGGGGAAGGGAAAAAATAAAAAAAAACACCCATACTAAACATCTAAAGACTAATGGACTGTGAACAGTAGGCGTTATGAATTTATGAAGAGAGAATCTTGCCAGATGAGTTTAATTATACTAAATAAAGCAATTAGAAAATATTAGTAAAGCATTTGACACTACCATGTGTCATGAAATCTTCCTCTCACAACTAATTGAAATAGCTTGAATAGGAAAACTGTCATGTGATCTTAAAAAAAAAAAACAAAACTAGAGAGCCTTAAACAACAACAAAAGTGATATGAGGAGAAGTATCAAATAGGGTTAGAATTTTTATTTAACAACTTAATTGATTAATGGTGCAGGGAACTTATTAACAAAATATACAGGTGATACTGAATTAAGAAATAATGGAAAGATTAGTGAGAGTGGGAAAATATACAAAGCTAGTACATTTTGAGGAAAAATAAAATAAAAAACACAGACATTCAATTGGAAGGAAAAAACCTGGAGAGCAATAATTTTGAAAAAGATCTCTGGACAATAGTGAAAGTGAATGTGAATATGTGTGAATGTGCAATATAATCAGCAAAAAAGACTTGATTTGGTTCTGGATGTTCAGAACAGTTATAGTAGTGCTTCTGTAGAAAACTCTGGTTCTGCCACACCTGGAATATTGTGACTACTTCTCGGAATCTTTCACTTTGCTGTATTTTGGTAATTAATGTATGTTACCTCACACGGTAGAAAGGCTGAGCCGAATTTGTGAGAGTTGTTGTTTTTCTATAGACTAAAAAATTATTGGAATCAATTTTTTTTAAAATGACACGTTGTTGCAGTTACATGTTGGCAGTTTAATTGATCCGTTCATGGACATATCGGTCTCTAACTTTTGACTTAATAGAGAGCTGTCAGAAAGCTGGTTTGACTGCTGTTTTGCTCTGTAACACTCCTTGAACAGCTACATTTAAAAGTTCGGAAAAAGAGAAAAGTGCAAAATACTACTCTGTAAGCCTGTAATATACAACACAGGATTCTTGATAATGAAAATGACATTGTTAGGACTGATAAATTAATTTATAATTTGTTTCTAGACAAAAAGCAAAACAAAAGTAAATCCATAGTAGATCCCTTCCGTAAGGGAAAAGTTGGTAAGGGTGCTGAAGTACTGCTAATAGTATTGGCTAACATGCCTTTGTTTGGCATAGCTGAGCACTCTTCATTTTCATGAAAATGAAGAGAACTTTATTGTCTATAGTTAAAATTATTTAATAGCTTGAGAAACTGCAACTTAGAAAAAATGTAATATTTTTTACTATAGTAAAGAGAGAAAGACTGAGTATTTGGCAGACATAAAATAACTACTAAAAACAGCTGAAGAAGAAATCAATTGAAATTTTAATGTTTCCAGAACAAACTTATTTCATCATATAAAAATTATACTGGAAAAATTAACTAAATGATTAAATGCTTAGAAAATACCCAGTGCATTTAGATCTATTGTCAGAGATACTCTAGTTAAAACAATTCTGAAATGGAAACAGTAAGGGATAGATTTTTTTGTGGTACACAAACCCCTGCTACGAAATCCACTTGCTTCAAGCTGCACTTACAAAAGACTTAATAATAGTTTTTGGCCATAGAGAGACAGCTAATTTCAGAGTAAAAATACAAAGAATACAACCTTTGGAAGTAAGCAATGTCTGACTAGGTTTTGAAGGAAGAGCATGGTGCATTGGAAAACAAACAAAACCACATCCATTGTCTTAATTGCACCAGTGTGATTTTTACTTCTTTTAAAAGACTAGACTGTGAGAACTGTGGAAATCTATGACCAACTACAAGAGTTTGCCCCAGATAGAGGAAAACATTTGCACCTAAAGCCACTGAGGAAAAATCTTAAAATATGTTGCATTGGAATCTCAGGATCTGAAAATAACAGCACCAAAGTTACCAAATATAGGTGAGAATGAAGAAAAAATTATCTCCTTGAGATACAAGTTTAAGTCCCTTTATTTTTCATTTTTACTGCTTTTTTTCCTGAAAAATATATGGCTTTAAAAAAAAAAAAAAGCACTGTTGAGGTTTTCCCAATTTGTTTCTTCACCCAAATTTTTGAAGTGTTGGAATTCCCTGGACCTGGCTCATCACTCCAGGAGGAGTGATGCTTGCTTGGTAATCATCTAGAGAAGGGAACCTTCCAGAGCAGAGAACCAGGTCTAGACTTTGAGCAGAAAGCTTTCTTCAGCTGCTACATAATGGAGGTGCAGAGCACTGCAACCTGTGAGTATCAACTACCTAAGACCCTTTGCTTTCAGTTTTTACTGATTTTTCACCCTTTTAACTTTTTTGTAATAAACACTGATTAATTCCTGAAAATTTTAAACAAAATAAAAACCAAAAACAAAGGGCACAGATAGAAGTACTTGTTTTCAGACAGGACGTACAAAGATTCAGTAAGATGCTTTTAGAGGAAAAGCTATGTCAGAAATTATAGTATATTTTTGGAAAATTCCAAGTAAAAGGAGTGTTCCATAGTAACTAATATAATTTGGATTTCACTGTAACAAGGAAATCAGATTCATCTTGCCATAAAGAAATTATATAGAATTCAATAGAAAACGATAACTTTTGTAAAGATATTTTTGGTAACATCCTATAGAAATCAATTAATTATAGCTGTGTAAAATTTTCTATAGGATGGCTCAAACTATAAAAAGGATATAATTTTCTTAAGCTCAACAGATAATTTTTACAGAACTTGCTATAAAAATAGTTATATTTTATATTATACATGATTAATAGATATAAGCATGTTACAGACATGAGCAATATGTGCTGTATGTGGTAATAAGCACATCCGTAGAAGATGTTATGGATGGTTATAAGTAAACTATTGACTGGTTGGACTCTGATTTTTGATTAACTATTTATTAAAAACATTTATTAATAATTTATTAACACGTTATGAATATACCCTTAATTATATTGGATTCCTTCTTAAATTCTAGAAAACATTTTTTGTAAGGGTGAAGAGGCAGTATCTGGGTAAATCACTTATGCCTAAATTGGTACCAAATAAATGTTTTCTGGAA
>ML675631.1:5476204-5656803 GCA_007922155.1 Mesoclemmys tuberculata
GTAAATCACTTATGCCTAAATTGGTACCAAATAAATGTTTTCTGGAACACTGGAGACCTTAAGTGGCTGACTTATTTTATGTTCTGTGGCTTCAAGTTCTACACAGAACAGAAATGGAAGAAATGATAATGAGTGCACATTAACGCTGCTTAGTCACCCATTTAGAGGGACTAACTATTTTAAGCACCTGCCAAAATCTCCACCTGGAAAGTAAATTCATGATACTCAAGTTCTGCCCTGGAAAAAAGACTTTGTAAAAATAGTTTGTGAGATTCTGTATTTATTTTGTTGCAGTGATGTGCAGATAAATTATAATAATTTTACCACTAGGAAAAAAAAAAGTTTTGGTTTTGTTTTTTTCCTGAACTATAGCCCTAAAGAACACGGCCAAGAATCTGAATTTTCTCCAGCTCACACACCATGTGTAATAAAGATTAATTAAACGAAATTTAGGTAGCAGTTCTATTGGCTCTGCTGCAGTGACAGGAAAAGAAAGTACAATAGTACAAACTTATTTTTGTCACTAATTAGGACTCTGAATAAATGAGGAACAGGTGTCCTGAGCAATAAGCTGCCATTACATCCTCATGTTTCATTGTGATGAAATGTACTCTTACTAATTGTACATGTGTTGTTTGATTGATAATTCCTTCTATGTTTTCCATCTTTACATTCTAAAGAAATGAACATGCAAAATATATAGATTTTTAAAATGAAACCCCTTTTTTCTTTGCTTCCTCCAACCCGCTTCTTTCAATGTTAGGACAGAGGTTTGGCCTCTGTATGTAGGAAAAGAACACAAGGCATTCAGATTTGTTGTGTTAACAGGCTGTTGGTTTTTATAAAATAGAACTACTTCATATTTATCTTGAATATCATGTAAACAACTAGTACATTCATTCTGTGACCTCAGCATTGTCTAAGTCCCTGCAGACAGAAAGTACAAAAGTGAGAGCTCTTTGTATCATGCAATCTTCTGCATTTTGTCTATATATATCTAATGAAGAGGCCTTGCTTCTGAAATTAAAGATAATTGAAGCCCATAAAGCATTTGCAATACATTGAATGTGTGAATATATGGAACTGAGGTGTCTGATTGTTAAATTTGCTACACTTAGAACTTTACTGTCACTTCATCCAGTTTTTGAAAAGTGAGTGGTCAGTGTTTTTCCATTGAAAAATCAAATTACTGTCTTCCTTGCGCTAGGGTGCAGTACAGAACTGTGAGTTGCAACTGCACTGTTACAGTAACAATTATATTTGCTGCATACATAACACTACTTGGAAGGGAGGAGGGAGCATCACGAAGTAATTGGGCTTGTAAACACTGCAAGCAAATAATTCCAGATTTATTTCTTTTTTATTTATTCCCTTTTTAAAAAGAAAAATGATGAAATTTAAACGTAAAAACTGGCAACTAGAGGCAGGGTCAAAGGGGAAATGCAGGAAGAAAACCGAAACATAGCCAATCTCAGGAGGAATCCCAAACTGCATTTTATATTATTTAAACTTTATAACAAAAGCAAACCACATAAAGGAAGGAAGTTTGTACAAAATATCCTCTGTGTGTGTCTGAAAACTGCATTAGGAGCAAAGTGGAAATGCCCCCTCTTATACACAGGTTTAATACCATAATTAATGGTCATTTAGTATGTAGAGCTTCAGATCCCCACAGTACCGTGTAGAGTATTTTCTGTGGTATTTGGTGTATAAGACAGAATATAGAAAGGTTTTGGTTATGTGTAAACTATTGGTAAGTGTGTATTACAGGTCCCCTTCTATGCAATCCACAGAGTTGTTACTGCCCCACGCTATGGAGTTTTGACTGTTTAGCTCACACTGTAGCTGCTTATGCATTTAGCTCTGAAGATCCCCAGTTTAGTCCCCTATATGTCAACTAAGGCAGTTAGTCCTCTCATATGTGCTTAAGGAAATACGGTGACTAGTGGTCTGTGCAGTCTTCTCAGAGGAAATAAACTTGACAAAGAATGCTAAATGATGAGCTAATTCTGGGCTCAATTGTGCCACATAGACACAGCCCTGAGGTAGGGAACAGTGCAGTCTCAGAGCCACTGAAGATGCTCCTCAGCATGCAAGAGGAGCAAGCCCTCTACGTAATTCTTTAGGTAGGTACAATGTGCATTTCCTTTTGCAACAATCCAGCTCTCCTGGCTAATTTGGATGAGGAGTTGGGACATAGCCCTGTTTATTCCCTACCCTCAGACCCTCTTTTTTTTGGGTGGAAGTGGGAAGTGGGGATTTAAAAGCAGCAGGGCTGGGACTGCACTAACTGGTGCACTGTAAGGGAGGCTCCTTAGGCCATGTGCAATTTGATTTTTCTCTTTATAGAATTAAAAGCCGTACTTCTTCAATCATATTCACATGAGGCATGTTTACAGAAATAATTCCCTAGTCCACTTCTTTACTCATATGAGATGTGGATGCCCAAATCATTCTTTTTCCTTCTCTCCAGATTTAGGGGCGGGTGTTTAATATGTTGGACACCTAAAGACTGAAGTCAAGGAAATTTAATTTTTTGTTGAGGTATTCAGGACAGTCTGATCTAAGTCTTATTTTGTGTCTAATCTAAAAAGTATCTCACCTCGGGTACTTAAAAAGTCAGAGCTGGGAAGTACTATAGAAGATGAAGATAACTATTCACAGCAGCATCATTTGGACAAAGAATCTGATACTGGCACTCTGACAGACATGAGAGCTGCAAACTCTGCATGATTCACTTTTACCTACGGAGTCTACACAGATTTCATTTTTCGACTAAATATCAAACGTGGATGTTTGATACTTCGGTGGAAATTGAAATTTGTGTGTGAACTTACAGACATAAAAACCTCAATTAAATAATGCAATTGAAGCAAAAAATATGATTTGACAGGCCTGTGCTTCTCTAGGTTTCCTGCCTCCTTTTTTAACATGCCTTCTCTCAAATTCTTTCTCTCTGTGAAGTACTTTGCCACCAAAGCACAAGAAGAGTATACATTTTCCATAGTAATATTTCAAATCTCCATCTGGCAGACAGCCTATAGAAAGGGCACCTGGATACATTTGTCTCCCACAGACTACCATGATTCCCAAACAACTCAATGAAACAGAATGGGAGAAAGCTAGAGCAGTATTTGAGGAACATTCCTTCCAAGCGTAACTTGTATTCATGCGCCACCCCAATAACCCTGGAATTCACCTCATAAAACAAAATAAACTATATAAAAACCAACAGTCATGCTGGTAAAACCCTGATGATTAATAATCGCACTAGAATGCAGATGCAGCATGACAAAGCAAAACCCATAACGTGGCATAAGAGTTTACCCCCCCTACAAAAAGGGGATCAAAAAATGAGGACTTTGGGTTTGGTACTTCAGTCATCCTCCAGGAGCATCAGTGTACACTGACAGACCCCTGCTCCTTCCCTTGTGCTTAGCCACCTGGCCAGTGGACTAACACAAGCAACTAAGGCTAGTAACCGTACTCCATCTTTGTAGAACTGTGTGTGTGTGGGAGGGGGAATTGCTTTTTAAAATTTTTGTATTCACAATAACCGTGGCGTATTGCTTTGTCCCTCTAAATAAAATCCTGTTGTTTATTTTATAAATATAACAATAGTAGTGATAGAAAAAGGATAATTCTCGTTTCTTTGACCATTGTATCTGCAAAATCCCAACCAAAAGATCTTTTTAAAATTGTGGGTTTAATAAGGGTCTCACACAGAGTGCTAGTAAGACACTAATTTTTTATGTTTTACTTTCACATGATTCAGGGTTGCCAAAAGATTGCTGTCATATGATGAGTCAGTATATACTGGATCCAGACTTAGTTTGTTAACAGAGCCATGGTTTGCATTGTCATGAGATATCTATGTCTCTAATCAATAAAATTGATCAGACGGGCACCCCTACGACAACAATGTCAGAGGAGAGGTGAAAAAAAGTCTGCCTTTATTTAGTTTTCAGCCACTTTTTTACTCAGATGTTTGCTGTATTTTGAGCACAGCTGTGACAAATTCAGGAATTTAAAGAAAATAATCCAGTTGTTTTTCAGTTAATTGAGTTTTATCATTTTAAGGTTTTTTCATGAATTTTTCACTCAGATATACTTGTATGCATATCACATATTTAAAAAAGTCTTTTACTAGAAACATTAGTCTCTAATTTAGTATTGTAAATAGTAATTTCAGCCTGTGTTCTAAAAAGTAAATACTAAAAGAAGAGTGATGACAGCTTCAAGATTATGCCTATAAGGAAACAATGAAATTATAGAATGTTTTACCTTTTAAGAAAGTAATTAGTGAAAAAGGTGTTGCTAACAGTTGCAACCAAACGGCATTGCATATGGAAAAGAGGGTTGTGGGTGGAACTATTGGAGAGCTTGGTTTGCTAGAATCTAAAAACTTCATGAAGAGGGAAAGGGTATCTAATATGGCTGTATATAAAGCTGGCTAACTTAGCTTGTTTTTCAGGCTACATTGTTGCATTTAGTAGGCGGTGGTTTCTTATTCACTCAGTAGTGAATGTGAACAATAGTAAATGCTGATGATTTAGTGTTTACTTCACAACAGTGCACAAAGTGAGCAATTTAAAGGAAAGGTTGAAGCAGTGTTCTCTGAATATGTCCCCAAGCATATTTAAATTCACAAGTCTGCTACTAGATGCTACAAGTGAACAAACTGAGAAAAAAATAAAGGAAGAATTAAAATAACCAGCATTGCAAAACATTAATACAAGTTCCTTGGTAAAAAGAAAAAAAAAGTGCCTACTGCAACATTTATGCGAGTGGGTCTTTGCCCGAAGAAAAGGGTGTTGCCCCTTTAATGGCTCTCTTACAGCAGGTGGGAAGAAGGCGGAGAATGTACAGGGATAGACAAGAAGGGTAGAAAGCAGTTGGGCCCAGGTTAGGGCAAGGTCACTGCATTGCTCTTCCTGTTGACCAGAAAAGTGGGGGAATATTTATATCCCATGCAGCCTTGTGGAGACCCTCGTTATCAAAATCAGAGTCGCAGCACTCACATGCAAACTAAAAAAAAAGAGACATGCTCTGCCCTTTACTCTAGTTGCCCTTTTCCTTTAGGGACTGAGAAGGAATTTTTTCCCTCTGCCAGGTTGGCTCAGGCAGAGTTTGTTTGTTTGTTTTTTGCCTTCCCTATAGCTAGTCTGGCATCCAGTAGGGTGGAAGAGAGGGGTTAGGTTTTATCATTGCAACGTAATACATGAAAATTGTGGCAGATGTCCAGTGCAGGTACTCAGTATGGAAGGGATATGGTTGTTGAATAAAATGGATTGGAAAATGATTTTAAGGGCAGTGTCCATTAAGAGAGCCAAATATGTGGAGGTTGGGGCTCCTCTGTCTCGTCAGCAGGGAGCCAAACCCCTTCCTTTTCCTGGCTCCCTTTAAGGGAGCTGAGGAAAGGGATTTGGAGTTCTACATCTGGATATTGGAAAACAGACTCTTCCTGTACAACTGTTTGCCAGGTTCTCCCAGATATTATAATTTAATAAAGTTATGGCCTAATTAAATGGCAAATCTGATTTCCTGTCTTTCTTCTGGCATGGACAGACAATGAGAAATGACTCGATAATGGCCAAAAACATCCAAACAGGTAACTCATAGATTTTATGGTCAGAGGGGACCACTATGATGATCTAGTCTGACCTCCTGCACAACGCAGGCCACAAGAACCTCACCCACCCACTCCTGTAATAGACCCCTAACCTATGACTCAGTTACTGAAGTTCTCAAATCATGGTTTAAAGACTTCAAGGTACAAAGAATCCCCAGCAAGTGACCCATGCTGCATGCTGCAGAGGAAGGCGAAAAACTATTGGTTCTGTTGGCAAAATCTTGGTGCTTTGAAGTTTTCCCATTGATTTCACTAGGGTCAGGATTCCACCCTTGGTCTATAAAAGAAACTGCCAGAATATAGTGGGGTAGTTGCTATAGATGCCATCCAAGAGTGCATAGAAATGTATTCCAAGTTAATCTTTGATGTTTGCTCAGACGACAAAAATTAAATGAAAAAGCCAAGAAATAAATGCAACTTCTCTAAACGTCTGATTTATGAGTATTCAGCACATTACTAACGACTTCTTGAAAAAGAAGTAGCAGCTAACACAGTCCTAAAGCACACTGTGGGAGTTCAAAGATTCTTCTAATGTTCATCAGCTTCATGGGGCCAGATCTTCAGTTAGTGTCAGTTGGTGTATTTCTAGTTGAAGTCCACGAAGTTATGCTGATTAATATGGGCTGAGGATCTGGCCTGTGTTTTGGTTTGGTTTTTTCCCCTTGAAGTACAGGAGAAATGAAGCACCAGTTTTCCAATATTACTCAGTGGAACTCTAATATAAATTTCAGTATTTCTATCCAGACACGTGTATGTTGAAATGAAGCATAAGGAGGATTTTCAGCAAAACATAGCACACAGTTTATATAACAAAGGCATTAAACTTGACTTGACAGATCACAGACTGATGACAATATTGTTTCATTCTTAGGTATCTAAATGTAATAAAAATACTCCTATATGCAGTTAGAAGCAATATGTAAATGAACTACATTCTAACACTAATACCATGCACTAATTAATGTAAGCCAAAATTCTGAAATATTAAATGTTTCATTGGTTTAATAACAGTCTATCAATAGTACAAATTGTTCTGTCTTTACTGCAATGATCCATATAATCCATTGAAACATTTCTTAAATTTTGTTTTATTACAGTATCAACAACAGAATGTTTAATTTCCATCAAAGCAAAATTATTTGAAGGGAAATAATTGGTCATGATAAACTAGTTATTTTTCACTTTAATTAAACCTAGTAGGTGGGCTGTGAAGAATATACAAAAACCTAGCACTTAGGGGAAAAAGAAGAATATAAATATATATTTCTGCAGCCTACTAGCAAAAACTGTCATTTTAAACTTCATTCATAACTGATGTTATTTGTTACATTTATATTTATTTATTTTTATTTATACTAAATGTGTGGTTTTTATACTAGTAGTGAAATACGACATCAGTACTAGCTGTTAGTTTTTAGCTATTGCATAGTTTGATTTGCAAATGTAAACTATCTTTTAAAAAAATCATTGTATGTTCTCTTTAGTATACAGTATGTTGCATGCTAAATAATAATAAAACCATGCCCCTAAATATTCTTCATTTTTAAAGTATAAAGCAATTCATTTCTTTTTCTTCTAATTTTGTAGTAATGCAACTTAGTTCTTTGTCACCTTGAAAATTAGAAAGCAGCATGGCATCAATAGGTGGATTCCCCTTTCTCCTCTGTCTGAAAATGGAAACTAATATAAATATTTTTCTCTTGTAGTATACTATTACAAATGCTAAGTATGTCAACCCAAAATTTTAAGTTATGTAAAAAGACTTGATAATTCAGTATATTATATTTGAACTTGACTTATAAACTATTGTACGTGTACAAATAGTCTGACATAACTGCTAAATACTTTGCGGGACAGAACCCTTCAGAAAATCACTTTAAATACGTCTACTAATATATCTGTACAATGCAAAAAGAAAAGAGTTGTTTCTGAAGTAAAATTAGACAATAGAGCCAATTTCATTTTTTATGCATGTGAATGTAGAATGCTTGAGGTTATTAGTTGAAACCGAGTAACCTTTCCAGGCTTTCATCTCTTTCTTTCAAATTTGAATATGAAAAGCATATTCAAGTCAAAGACCATCACTTTAATGACATTTGGCAGTCATTTGATTTATTAGGTTTTAGAAAAAAAATTCCTTTAAATATTTCATCATACTATGCTAATCCTAGTAATATTGCCAGCTGAAGCCGTGTACCTGTATTAGTGGAGACAGAATGGTGCGGAATTTTCTCTGTCATCCTAGTAAAAATTCCATGAATCTAGTGAATAATAAAACAACCTTATTGAAATATTCAGATTTGGGTTTTTAGTTAAAGTGTCTTTGGATACATAATAAAAGAAAATGTCTTTTGAAGGAGGGGGTAAAATTACTTCATTAAATATTAAAGGGGCTTGACAGCAATGAAAATTTTTCTTTATGAAGGATATTTTACAATAGGATACTCATGCTTTTCAAGGTGATTAATTATATAATATGCTTTGAAATACATCAGCAGCCATCATGATGTGGGTGAATATTGATTTACTGTTCTTACACTGAAGTCTAGAAAGCTGATCTTCTAAACATGTCTTATTTTTGAAATTTGTAATTATTACTTCAGGTGATTTGAATTTAGAACCAGAAGTCTTCAAACTCCATATGAGAGAAATAGTCATTAGTGCAGATAACTTTTTTTTAAATAGAAAAGTTAAGAAAAACTTGACAGTTGTGAATTGTGAGGAATTCTATTTGCTCTTTGAAGAACAGAATCTCATCCTTTGAATGTTCATCTGCGTAGTCTAATTTTGAAATCAGAGTGGTTTTGCTTTCTTTGAAATCACAGAGTTATTCAAGGAAATGTTTGTGACCCCTCTCTGTAACATTTTACACTTAAACTCTCTGAAGTAGGTTACAGTTCATTATAAAGTTAACAAACAAGCACAAAAAACCTGCCAAGATTACAAAAATTGCAAAGGGGTGCAAAGTAACAGTTTCAAATATAAAATATAAAAAAGTTGAAATTAAGACAAAAAGAAAAGAAAAAGAAATTGTGTTGAAGCCCAATTTAGAGTTCTTAAATGTAAAGATTTATTTAATTTAACTAGACTAAGTGAGTTAAATGTGTGAAATTACATGATCTGTAACCACTCTATTACTTCATGTGGCATCATATGGTTTAAATCATCTCTAGTTTAATAGTAATGCAATCTTCAGTAGGCATATATTGATATTCGTCCAGTTGGAAAAATTTGATCCATGATGTTGATACTTTTTTGAGTGGGTTGCTAAATAATTCTAAATGTGTATACAGCATCTTGTTATATAGCTAGAAATGAGGGCAAACGATAATTATGGTTCAGAAACCATTTATACATAAAGATAATATAATCTTTGCTACTGTACATCTACTATGGAATTATTTGCAACCTCAAATACAAATGAGGAATCTATTGCAATGACACTGTTAACTGCAAATACTGGAGCATTAGAACATCAGTGTATCTTCCACAATGAATCAATCGTGTTCTACCATACAAAACATCCCAATAACTTACTTCTTTGTTTATTCACGTTGACATTACAAGACATATGAAGTGGATTGTGTGTGTTTGTGATTTGTTTTTAAACAGCCAACAGAAAAAATTCGGATTGAGATTATATCCCTAAATCTCACTGATTCCCGAGTTGCAATGGATGACACAATACAGCGACTGTTTGTAGAATGCAGATTCTACAGTTTCCCTGCAGAAGAGACGCCAGTGTCACTTCCCAAACCAAAAAGTGGACAGTGGGTTCATTACAATTATAGCAATGGTAAGTATGATATATTTCTGAACAGCCTCATGTCTTCTATTAAACTCAGTCCTACAGAAAATTTTTAATAAATTCTGATTCCTTAACTTTTTTGATTATGGTAAAGATGGTAGATAGTTGGAATATTTGCCATTTCTACAAATTCTTTTAGAAAATAATACAGATGCCATATAAAATATATAGGAATTTATCTCTGCTGGTTTTCAGATCCTCATAGCTGCTTTGAAATGACAATTTACATCAGCTGAGAGTGTGCCTCATAAAATGCAAACAATTTAATGTATTGACAATGGAAATACCTATAGAATGCCAGAGACTAAACTATTTGTTAAATGTACCTTTTTGTTATCCTATTTCAAACAAAGTGCCTAATGGCTCATGATTATGCTGCAAAAGAGGCAGAATCACCCATGAAGTCATGAATCCGTAGAAGTACATAGACTCCAACGTCCAAACACAAGTTTAATGAGAAATCATATAATTAGATGTGCATATATCTTTTGAACACACCACACTGTTTTAAGCATAATCTCTTTGCCAAACAGGAAGTTATCCACCTGTGATTAGCATTAGCATGTTTGTTGTTATTTCACAATCTTTTATCCATTTTCTGTGTTTCAGTATATGTTTAGCTGATATGGCTGCAGTTTGAAAGTGACCTGTTCAACTTAATTTTTTTTATAGACGGCACCCACATTACTGCTGTAGTGAAGGCTGACAATATTTTCATTCTGAGTCTAGAATTCTCAGTGACTGCATATTACTTCAAACTTGATATACTTGCTGAATTTTTTTCTTTTTAACTACAAAAGTCTATTCATATCTTATTACTCAATCCAAGCTTGAGAACTATGATGTGGCCTTAATTTGAGTACTTGACACTTGTCTACCTAAAGTATACAGGAACAGGTCAACTAATATGACAGCTCTGGCAAAATGAGGGGAGAACTTCAAGTTGAAATTACCTAACGTTTTTTGAAAACCAAAATATATAATCAATATATAACCAATATGTAATGGCCTCTATCAGTAGATATGAGAGTGACTGATTTTATGTACCATAATCCCTAAAGCACGTTAGGCCTGGTATATTAAGGATCCCATTACATGTCTTTTAGAAGTGCTGATTCAGTAAAGTTGGACTGTTAGACTAATAGCAGGTAGCAAATGAAGAAAGAAATAGAAATACTAGATGAAATCCTGACGTCATTTAAGTCAATGGCAGCACTCCCTTTGACTTCAGTGGGCCCAGAAGCTGAATAACAGTGTGGACTAGAGACAGGAAAAAAAACAGAAATGATTTGGTGATGTTAATAAAAAAATTAGCAGTAGGACAGTTCTTAAGCTATACTGACAATCTATATTATATTCATAATATTGCAATTTCTAGTCTTTTTTGGTGATGAATCTCTGTATTTGGTGTTTTTTCCTTAAAGCCCCAGGTCCTGGAGTCATGTGATTATGTGAGACTCTCAGCTTTAATTTAAAAACTTTTTAAAAGTTTTCAATGATGATTGCTAGGTCCTCAAGCCTCAAAAATCAGAATCCAGAATTTATTATATTTAAAATATCTCATGTTTTTAAAGTCAGTATCATGATTTTGGGGGACCAGATTTGTGATTATTCAGTGGCTGGGATTGGCAAACATTAATGGTTTTTAGCTTTGCTAATTGAAACCTGGCATTTCCTGGTTTTCCATTTTGCTGGTGAAATGTATAACTGCTTTCAAAACTTAGAATATCCTAGAAAATCACTCTTTAAAAGTACTTTTTGTCTTAATGGCTACAAGGTTCTGATTTGCAGCACATTTCCAATATGGTTGCCTGATTCTCAATAGTGTCTTACTTTGGTAACTGGTCATCTAATTTCTACTTAATGCTAGATTTGCATATAAGGGGAAAGTCCTCAGTACAATAATCTAATAGTAATGAATTCAGTGTATATGTGTGTACGTGTGTGTATTTACTATAGTTTTACTATATCTCTTGTTCATACCTCATTAGATTTGAGTATGTGAACTATCTGGGGTTAAATGAATATTTTTTTTAATAAAAATGAGATTTACGGGGGGGAAAGAAATGTACTTTGAGTTTAGAGGCAAACTAATAGTCTAGATTTTGTGTGAAAAAAATCATGATAAATCCACAAGTATTTTAAGAAATTATTAATTCTGGTAAATAAAACCTGTCTTAATGGAGTTTTTTATTATTTTATTTATAATGTAAACAGTGTTAGTGGGGATTTTTTTAAATGACTTTGTCTTTGCTGACACAGAGGGATTTGTATGAATCTTTGGTTAAAAAGGAACAATTATTTTAATTGCTTAACACTTACAACACCACCTCAACATTTGTGATTTCATATATAAGATAGCTGCAGACTAGCTTTACAATTAGTAAAAACAAATCTTGTTAAAGATTAAATAGTTTAGATATCTCAATTGATCAGTTCAGGGAAGATCCTATCCACACAATGAATTCCCTATTTCTAGGCAGAAGCAGGAGAGTGTTCCATATCGGTAATTCTTTGCAGTTCTCCTTGAATGGAGCTCTGATGAACTCAGGAGACAGGGAAGGAAGCAAATCTCTTGGATTTTGGCACAGAAATCTTGGTGGGGGGTAATACAATTTAAAGCTCTATTATGTTACATTAAGTTTCCTACATAGCTGGTGTTGTCCTTTGGGGCAGGCTTTGCAGAGAGAAGATCCCCAAAAATCCATGAGTATTTCCAAATTCTACAGCTCCCCAAAACGATCCAATGTAAGGGGATAGTGCAAAGAAAACGTAATGGCCTTTTCTTCTCCTCAGGCTCCTTCCTATAGTTTTTCTTTAGTAGAAGGGAAGATCTGAGTCGTAATAAGGAGTTTATTCACATAGACGTTTCAGTACAGGTGAAACATTTAGAATAAAATCAGTGTCTGCTAACTAAGTGAATGCCATGTCAAAGTACACATTTCAAAGTGAACCTAGCTTTGATTTCATACTACCTGAAAAGTCTGAGGAGCATTTTGAGGATCCAAGCAAAGCCCACATTTTGTTTGACCTGGAATAAGTAGGCACATTGAGATCTGACTCTTAATTTCATAGTGGTAAAATATATTTTCAGGACAATAAAAAAGATCAAGTTTAGTTGACAGACATTGATAATAAGGAAACAGCATTTATATTTCATAGGGATGGAAGATATTGCTATGAGAATGCTGAGAAGGCAAGAAAGTGGTTAGGAAATAAGATTAATGATAGCAGGTCTGAAGAATGTTATCATGGCTGTATATAAACCTTCCAGGGAATTGACAATAGAATGGAAAAGATTAATGAAATCTTCCAAAGTTTTTATGAGACTTATACAGATCAGAAGCCTTTGTCTCTGAGGGGTGAACAGTTGATTATGTGGACAAAATAGAATTACGTTAGTAGATGAAGAGGATACAGAACCTCTGAATTCATGGTTAATGGTGGGATACATTTTGATTTCAAAATAAATTAATGAAGGGGCTGATATCTAAGGGAAGATGGTTTCCTCGGTAAAATTATATAACAATGTTATGCCAATATTAACCCTAATATCAGAAAGCAATCTTGATTATACTGTTCAAAGAGGTGGTTTCTTTTTTCCACCACACACCAACACTATATGAGGCACCAATTTGTCATAATTGTGATGAGAACCCTGTTTCAGCATTTATAGTAAATACTTATTACAGATGTCTCAGCAAGTACTAAAGACCTTAAACGCAGTCTGTTATACTGATGTTATGGTGTCTGTCTTGGAATACACTGTACCAGTAATCTTTAATGAGGTACAAGAGTTTCAAAATCTTTCAGGTTTTATTGTTGCTTTGGAACAAATTGAAAATTATTGTTCCGGATACAAACTGTTGTTAGTGTTAGATGTTCTTCCAGTTTGGACACAAATATGAAATGCTCTATGCATTGGAGCAGTGTTATAATCCTGAGTTCTGAGCAGTTGTATGGGTTGATTTGAGAGCATATTTATTCACCACCAAATCAAAAAATCTTAAATTCCTCATCAATATGGTTAGTCATCCTCCACCCACAGTTGCATGGGTTTCTTAAGATAGACACTGTATATGCTAGATTCTCCATGGGTGATAAATGAATTCAGACTGTTCAGCTTTGAAAATGGATTTTCATTATAATAGAATACTTCGATTTAAAATTAGTAGATTTAGGAAACTCCAGCCAGGGATGGGAAGGAGTTGGTGATGTGGAGGCTCCATTGAAATCGTTTGGTAGTCCATTTGTCTGCCTGCTGCCTCCCCATCAGTTCCATCAGCTGTCCCTGGAGCTTTTAGACATGCAAATAGCCAGGCATCCACACACCCATAGGAATAGCAAATGGCAGTGATAACTTATTTTGCTATCTGCCAGTGTAAATAGACAGAGATGCTGAAGATGGAGGACTAAAGATAAGATTTGGGGATCTGACAGACTATGGTCAACTCCTATGGATTATTGATTTTCTGCTTTCATTTAACCGAGGACTGCTAAAATGCTAGTCGGATTGCAGGAATATTCCAGATCTCAATGATAGTGGCTGTTACCTGGAAGTAACATAGTAATAAGAGTGCTTGTTCCTTTGCTCGTGCTGGCGAGGTGCCATGTTCATATAATTAACTGGAAAAACTGGAGAGCCCAGGACTGTGGAAAGCATGCTTCTTGTAGAAAGCCTCTTCATAAAGATTTTAGAAGCCCATCTGTGAGGAATTAGATTGAGCCTCCACAGAACTCTTCTCTCAACTTTGAACTTCTGGATCCCAATTCTCCCTATCCTGAGTAGGATGAATAATTCCTATTAAAATAAATGGGTGCTATTCAGACCTGGGGAGTGAAAGAGGAAGAAATCAGGCATCCAAGAGTGTAAAGTGTAGACTCCTGCCAGCATGCGGTGGTGGAAGAGAACTCCTTAATGTGAGATGGAGAGAGGAAGAGGTATTCCTGTGTGTGTATCATATGGTGGTGATGAAAGGGAGGGTAAAGTGGGATCTCTTAGAGGTGGAGGGAGCATAGAGAAGAGGCATCTTAAATAGGAAAAGGAAGAAAGCAATTTCTCTTCACATCTCCCCCACACGATCTTCCAAACATTCCAGTGGGAGATAATGGAGCGGTGATCCCTGCAGGTGTGAGTTCAGCAGGGGAACTAGGACTGTTCATGTGAGTGGATAGGAAAAAACTAATAGATGCAACATCTGTCATATATGTTAGAGATGGAACAGACTTAGGAGGTCCCATCCAGCTTGACCCCTGGTAGCCAATGGAGGGGTGTTCCCTACAATATGATTTCCACTGCTTTATATGGTTTAGTTTTAAATGTCCCTGGTGAGGACATTTCCTTTGGAAGCCTGTTCCACTCTAATACATCTCCTTTTCAGGAAGTTTCTCAACCTGATATCTTTCTTAATTTCATTTCTTTATTCCTAGTTTCACCTCCATGCACAGAATCTAAATAATTCCTTCCATCCCCCCCCCTTGCTTTTTAAACCCTTTTAATTCTTGTAGACTGTTACCATGTCCAAAGAAAGAGGCCCCTTTCCAGTGAAGGAACTCCATGCCAGAAACCTTCATAGGGAATTTTCTAAAACCCTTTTTCTAATTTTCTCATCATGGTTTTATCTAGTGGGGTTTTACTGTCTGTCACATTAGTGGTACAAAAAATTTAAGTCTGGATCGGTGGTGGATGTGTTTTTAAACTAAAACAATAAGACTTTATTTTAATAAACATCAGACTTGTGGATTTCCTCAGTCCACTGGTCTAGATGCCTCTCTTATTGCGTGCTGTGGCAGGCCAGAAGGATTAAATTACTGAGGCTGTCAGAAAGGATAAGCATTTTGCCATACATTATCATCACGAGCTTGTTGGGTGAAAGAAAATGCAGTAAATCCCCTCAAATACAAAGCAATAAAGACCACTGGCTTTTACAGCCATGACTGCCAGCACCATTAACAGAAAATGACAGCTATGTGGCACACTTAGATGCTGGTTCTATCGTTTCTGACAGTGTGCACATAAAACTGCCAGTGACATGACATTAGATCACATGACTGTTCAGATTTAATTTTGCCTTTCATTGCTGCTTTTCTTAGGAACCACTGAGGAAGGAAATTTGTTTTTTCTCATCTCCTTTTCTCTAAACACCAAAAAAAAAGATTATTCTAATTTTATTTATAACTAATTATATTCATTCAGGAATTTTGGTTTGCTTTCCAGTGATTCACATGGATAAGGTGAAGAACCGTGCAAGGAGAGAATTCTTAAAGTCTGTACTTCAAGAATCAGAGTTGAATACTGGCAGGTAAATATTGGTGGTGAAACACACTAAACAAAGTCTTTGTAAATACATACATACAGTATGATATGGCATATCTTGTAGTAATTTCTTTTGAGGAAATATCCCTGAGAAATTGGTAGAAGTTAGCACCAACTCAGAATAGCTTAAGATTGATTTTAACTTCCCAGTGGCATGTTATAACTGCATATTGTAGTTAACATTGACTGCAATATAAAACAGAGCTGGTGCTCTGCTATAGTATTTTACATTTTATGGCATGTGATATGCCTTCCAGTAACATGAATTGCATGTGTCACACTGGCTTGTCAACTGTGGAATGCCACCTAAATGTTGATGTGATGACATGCCTATCCCTTCATTGTGTGGCTTTTTATGTGCCTTGAAATGATGCAACCCTCTCTCACTGTTTGTAAAAGCAATTTCCAGTCTGTCACATTTTTTTCAACACACAATGTTCTGGGAAAGTTAAGTAAATGAATATTATCAGTATTATATCTGTGACAGATTTAAAAGTGCAGTTCTAAAGTAAGATAATGCATTTATTGCATGCTGAACTCCAAGTCTTCTAGGGAGTGTAGGAAATCCACAGGGTGTCCCTGAGTCCTGTATCTAAAACTGCGTAAGTTCATGTAGCAGACTGCTGTCTGTTAGCTTGACACATGACAAAGTTTGTGCATAAATGAATCCTACTAGAGCTACTTGTAATTTACTATATTTATTTAGGTCCAAACTTCTTTGGATGGTAGCATGCATATTTATTTTTTACTAAAAACCAACAAAAAACCCGACAACACTTACTTGGTTTTTGTTTGGAGGATGGCCATCACAAATATTGAGGACCCACTGATGTGATCCATGCATTTACAGGATAGCAGAATGCCTGCTGAGTGTATTTGAAGTGTAGGATCATTTAATTATTTACACAGTCACAGGTACTGTTAGTTGCCATTGATCAGTTTAGAAGTTAAAGTGCTCTCTAAAGCCATATCTACAGTATAAATACAATGATTAATTCTCATTGACGTTTTCATAGATTTTTAACATAACGTATTTGATAACAAGCAGCAAAGCCAAAGTTGCGTGATGTGTCCAAATCTTATAATTAGGGCAGTGATTAACATGCTACTGAAAATAATTAATTTCACATTGTATTTTTATGTTCTTTTACCATGCTATATTTATATATAAACAAATGCAGTTTAACATGGCAGTGGACATATTCAAAAGAGGATTTTTTTGGCTGTTAGAAAATGTTTTCAAATAAACTCAAGTATTCTCCATGTTTCCTACTATTCTACTTCTTCATGTAGAAAACTGCATTCCTAAGGTTCATTTTGGTTCTATACTTAAATAAATGGCTTTATTGGCAGAAACCACAATGACATTTGGCATTCAGCTCTATGCCACTTTATACATTATCAACCAGGAAGGAAAATGTGCAGCTAAATAGAATGCTTTACTATATTTAACATATGAGCAATAAGTAATCTGAGAACATGAGGGCCATGCCTGGAATCCCATTTAGAGTACCACACAATTTTCCTTTCTAGGAGGCCTTACTATGTCTCTTCAGAAAACTCTTTTTTAATGAGGAAAAGGTTTTGTCATTACCACGCAGAACTCAGTCAGAAGACCCAAGTCTCCTGGTTTCTCCTCCACAGGCATATTGTATAACCTTGGCAAAGTCACTTAACCCCTCTGAGCCTCTTCTACTTAACTTCCTTACACATGTTGTAAGGCCCTACTTCATTACTGCTTCTCAAATTTTTTGAAAGCATGGATAAAAGTGTTCTAGAAGTTAATATCTATTTTGATTTTGTGCAGTGTTTAGCTGTATTGATCTCAGAATATTAGAGACACAAGATAGGTGAGATATTATCTTTTATTCGACCAACTTCTGTTGGTGAAAGAAGTTGGTCCAATAAAAAATATTACATCACTCACCTTGTCACCATTTTGATTTTATTTATTAAACCCACTAGTTATTTATTAAAATTCACCTCTGCCATGAAACCTTCAAATCACTCAGCAGTGGTTAGGTAGGTGGTAGACATAGATCACAGTCCATTACACCTACCATAATTGTCTCATTGTTACCGTGTTCTCTTCTCATCCCACCCCCAAAGCCACTTGTCTGTCTGTCTCTGTTTCTCTCTACCTACTGGCTCTTGTCTTGTATTCATGAGTGTGTATAGTGCTTAGACCTGTGCGGTTTGGCCTTTAGGCACTACTGAGAACAATAATTAATAGTAATTTATTAATTTTCTTTGTTGCTGCTAATGGTAGTTAAGTATATGGAGTTCTCACTGTTTAAAGGAATTATGTTTAAAATTCCTTAATCCCTCATCCTGCCTTTGACTACAAACTTTGTTTAGGTATTCACTCTATTCCCTTGGAATGTCTATAAAATATTTCTCAATATGGAACCTTTAACAAGATGGCAAGGTCTTCACCCACACTGTTAGCAGGTAGTGGACCTCTGCATGGTAGTGCTGATAGATTCCTGCTGACTCATTGGTAGCAGATTAGCCTACTAAACTACAGAAAGGGATTGTAGGAGTGGTTCTCTAGGCAGATGGAACTAGAGTCTGAAGGAGGACCTAGAGGGAAGCATTAAAACAGACTCACATGGATGAGAAGTTTTCTCAATGTGTTGATATTTTAACTGCCAATAAAAGGAATCCTACAAAGATGGTTGGGTTTGATCACTAGCCCATGATATGTGTGTATTCTGTGCTAGAGCAGAATAAGGTTCACAATCTCGATCTCTATCTTCACCATCCCAATCACATAAGTGATTTCTTCAAGTTGTTTGTGTAACCATAGTTACTGAATCACTTTGGCTGCACTCTGCTTTTAAGAATAAGTGTACAGTATTCCAAATGCCTTTGTTGATCTCTTTTAGAGAGTCTGAATAGTTTCCTCTGACATTCATTTGATACTTCTCTTTTGTATCCAAGAATTATTTTCTTTTTTGTTTGTTTGTTTTTTTAAACCTTCTTATTTATTTATCGATTAGCTGCTGTTGCTTGGCACTATGCCAAAGATTTTAGAGTTGTGTGCACCATAATCCACCAGATCTATCTGCTTTTAATGTAGCTTTGGAGATTTTTTTTTTGTCCTATTTTTTTTTCTTCTTATTTTCAATATGTTTGTTGGTGGCTAAAAACAAACAGTTAAGGAACTAAATGTTAAATATTTATTGTTAGCTGAACACATATATTCAACACTATTAAAGCATATTACAATAGTTGCTAATAACTTTAAGGGCTTTTAGGAGGATTTTTTTATATTTTGTTTAAGGTATCATCTCTCATTGACGTGGATTTTGTGCAACTTGATTTTCTCATTTTGGATCATCGTTACTGAAAAAATTTTAAGTGGTAAAGTTTACAAGCATTCATGGTTTAAAAAACATTGCCAAGACATATCAAAATAGTAGTTAGCTCTGAATTCCTGTCATTCCGTCAGTCCCAGTGTTTTTGGCCTCTGAACAAGCCACTAATTCAAGTCAGGTCCAACAGAACATTGCAATTATATGTTTAGAAGGAAAGTAATACTTGGATGCAGTGACTAAAATTTCAGTTTGCAGAAGTGCAAACATTTTGTATAGTTGGACTAAAATATTAGGGATGGGCAAGTAGGCCCTTATTTGCATTGAATTATAATTGTGTTCAGAGGTCTTACCAAATACACTATATTTATATTTTTTTTAAATGTACAATGGATACACAGTAATGGAGATAAAATATTAACTATGTTTAATGGGGGAATAAGGGCAGCAGCATGAGAGCAGAGAAAAAAGGAAAATTAATATTTTTTTTCTTTTTGTTACGGCTGTTGATGGGTAGTGGCAAAAGACACAGGGATGAGGCAGGTAGGGCAGAGCAAAAGGAAACAGAATAGGCAAAAAGTTTGGCAGGTGTGTATCAGGCATTCAGTGTATGCAGCTGCAACAGCACAAGGGCAGGTAAAGAGAAGATCGGAACTGATTTTTTTTTTCTTTTTAAATTGTAATATGTGTCTTTATATGCTTATGAAATTTTCATAGCATTATTAACTAAGATAGGTATCACTCTTTACTGAACATGGTAGCTAAAGAAGGACTCTAATTAATGCATATTGGAGATCCACATTGAGATGCACTTGCTATATATTTATACATGGCTGCTGGATTTTAATTATTATCCAGCTTTGAACATCAAATGCACAACATTCCATTACAGAGATGTTATTCTGGGGCAGCAGGCTTTGAGCTCTAACTTTTGTTGTTTTGGAACAGGAAATAGTGGTGTTTTTCTTGGCTGGAATATTCTCTCCTAGTAACTATTTCAGATGTGCAAATACCCAAATATCTTACAGCTGAATATTTAGTAATTGGCATTTCGATATATTGCTTCACTGAATATGGCTAATATTTTTCTGCTGTCTAGCAGATTTACTATTTGGTTTGCCCATCCTCTATAGCTCTATCATCTATTTATCATGATTCAGTATAATGCCAAGAGAATAAGTGACCTTTGCATTTTGTTTTGTGCCTAGAGTTAACTACGTGGCATAAGATGGAAATAAAGCAGCAGATCTTCTGCTTGATGAGTTTCTTAGTACAGAAGGATTTAACCAGCAAAACTCTGATTACATTTAATGAATCTTTTTTCAGACTGAAGAATACATATTTCAGCTAAGATTAAAAATCTCATATGGAAACTGATTATTCCATATCTTTTTCTTTTCCCCCCTTCTTCCCCCTCTGGAGACAAAATTTATTTGCCATTTCAAACAAATTGCCAATAACATAGGAACGGCCAGACTGGATCAAACCAATAGTCCATCTAGCCCAGTTTCCGTTCGTCTGACAATGGCCAATGCCAGATGCTTCAGAGGAAATGAACAGAACAGGTAATCATCAAGTGATCAATCTCCTGTCGCCCATTCCCAGCTTCTGGCAGCAGAGGGTAGGGACACTTCAGAGCACAGTTTTGCCTCCCTCCCTATCCTGACTAATAGCCATTGATGGACCTATCCTCCATGAATTTATCTAGCTCTTTTTTGAACCTTCTTATAGTCTTGGCCCTCACAACATCCCCTGGCAAAGAGTTCCACAGATTGCCTGTGCGTTGTGTGAAGAAATGCTTTCTTTTTTTCATTTTAACCTGCTGCCTATTAATTTCATATGGTGTCCCCTAGCTCTTGTGATAGGAGAAGGAGTAAATAACACTTTATTTACTTTCTCCATACCAGTCATCACTTTATAGACTTCTAGCATATCCCCACTTAGTTGTCTCCTTTCCGAGTTGAAAAGTGCCAGTCTTATTAATCTCATCTCATATGGAAGCTGTTCCATACCCTTAATCATTTTTGTTGCCCTTTTCCGTACTTTTTCCAATTCCAGTATATCTTTTTGGAGATGGGGCGACCAGATCTGCATGCAGTATTCAAGGTACAGGCATACCATTGATTTATAAAGAGGCAATATGGTATTTTTTGTCTAATTATCTGTCCTTTTCCTGATGATTCCCAATATTCTGTTCGCTTTTTTGACTGCCACTGCACATTGAGTGGATGTTTTCAGAGAACTATCCGCAATGACTCCTAGATCTCTTTCTTGAGTGGTAACAGCTAATGTAGACCCCCCAACGTTTTTTATGTATAGTTGGGATTATGTTTTCCAGCATGCATTACTTTGCATTTATCAACACTGAATTTCTTCTGTTATTTTGTTGCCCAGTCCATCCAGTTTTGTGCAACACTTTTGTAACACTTCGCAGTCTGCTTTGGACTTACCTGTCTTGAGTAGTTTCTGTATCGTATGCAAATTTTGCCACCTCACTATTTACTCCTTTTTCCAGATCATTTATGAGTATGTTGGACAGTATTGGTCCCAGTATAGACCCTTGTGGAACATCACTATTTACCTCTCTCCATTCTGAAAACTGACCATTTATTCATACCCTTTGTTTACTATCTTTTAGCTAGTTACTGATCCAGGAGAGGACCTTCCCTCTTATCCCATGACAGCTTTGTTTAAGAGCCATTGATGAGGGGTCTTGTCAAAGGCCTTCTGAAAATCTAGTTACACCATATCCACTAGATCTGCCTTATCCACATGCTTGTTGACCCTCCCTCAAAGAGCTCTAATAGTTTGGTGCGGCATGATTTCCCTCTACAAAAACTATATTGACTCTTCCCCAACAAATAGTGTTCATCGTTGTGTCTGATAGTTCTGTTCCTTACTATAGTTTCAACCAGTTTCCCTGGTACTGAAAATCAGCTTAATGAACAAAGGTCAGCACAGTAAAAAACTCTTCTTCTTTGAGTGATGGTCCCTGTGTGGATTCCATCGTGGGTGCACATGCGCACCATGTGCCAGAGCCGAAACAGTTGAAAGCAGTGTCCATGGACCCGCATGCACACTTCACATTGTCTACGTGGTATGTCCAAAGTCTTATGTGGCTGCGTGGGTCAATGCCCCCTCAGTTTCCTCTTACTGCCGCATGGCTAGAGTAAGACCATCCTCTTCTCCTCATTAAAACCTGCATAGCAAGTAAACACTTTCGTTAGCAATTAGTGTTGTTAGTATTTAGTCTTAGCATAGTGTTAAAAAAAATTTTGGATTAAACAAGTTATCCAAGTTCCCCACACCTCCTTTTTTCATGTGGGGGGTATGTCAAAAGAAGCCAGTTTTAAAAACTGCGCCACGTGCCCTTGGTCTTTCTCGGTGAGTGATGAGCACCAATGCGGTGTATACTGTTTGGAGGAATCCCATATGGTCTCACGGAGCTCCATCTGTTACTCCTTCCTGTCCAGAATCTGAGAGACAGTTCAGGCTTTGAAAATTCCTAATGGAAAAAGCAATATGTCCGTATGCACACCAGGAGGTGGCACTGGTGGACCTGTCAACACACCTGACAAAGCCAGCGACTCCAGCACCACCAACTGCGCCAATAAACATAAGAAAAAACATGGCCACAGGCACAAGGGCGGATGCCCAAGAGTGACCACCTCTAAACACCATGTTCCCTCCCTGAGCCACAATCAGCCGGGTGAGAAGTCGCAAACAGACTCAGCAACTCTAGCACCCAAAAGAGCAAAGATGGACAAGAAATCAAAACACTTTGCCAGCCCGACCACTTCCAGAGACCCCACAGACTTTAGACCATCACCAAGGCTGCTGGTCCCGGTACAATGCACACCAGGCTACTTATCACTGCTAACCCCCACAGCAGAACTCTTACAGGCTATGGAGGGCTCCACATGCAAGGAGACACAGAATGCCCCATCTCCGGCTGATGAACCATTATTATTATACAACTGACTAGTACCACTGTATTTTATGGCTCCGACGGGACTGTTGGTCCCACATCCTCTGTCAGCCCCGCAACCTCTACAGGATGTGCAACCTCCACTGGGCCCGCTTGCATCAATGGCAGTGCCGCTACCAGAGCTACTGGACTCCAACTGATCATCTGAACCCAAACAGCACTTCTCCCCAGAATGCAGTCTGCAACAATACTACGCAGCCTTGTAAGTGCCAGCACAACAATGGTTCAGATACCCACAGGGCCCATACACAAGATTGGACCACAAACCCTACTGGCAGGGATGGGACCCATACTACGATCAGGTAACAATCTCTCATCCTCCATCAGTATATACCAGACCATTGGTATCTGGAGAACAGCGAGGGGCTGTGGCACCACTGCTATCATTGGAACCAACAGAATCCGGATCCACCACCTCCTATGGCAGCTTTGTCATCACCGGATGGCGCCATCATTCCATCATCCACATCTCCACTGGATGATCATGACCAATATCTGGATCTCCTAAGACATGTAGCAACAACCCTGAAATTGCCAGTGGAAGATGTCACAGAGTCATAGGATGAATTCCTAGACATCCTTCAACCAGCGGGCCCATCCAGGATAGCACTGCCAATTCACATGACCGTTTTATACAGCCAGTGCAAGCAGTCTGGCACACCTCCACATCCTGTGCTCTAATACCCAAGCGCACAGAATGCAGGTACCTGATTCTGGCTAAAAACACCAATTTCTTCTCATGTACTCACTGCCCAACTCACTTGTGGTCTAAGGCACGGTGCAATGAGCCAGACAGCAACATCCCAGAGCCAGCCCCCGAGACCAGGCCGCAAAGAAGCTAGACTTTGTTGGCCACAAGATATATCATCTACAGGCCTCCAGTTCCGTATAGCCAGATATCAGGCCATATTGGCTAAATATGATTTCAAATCTTACTCCAGCTAGCAGAATTCCAGGTTTCACTACCAGAAGAAAAACGTGTGGAATTCCAGACCTTAATTGAGGAAGGCAAACTGGTCTCCAAAGTCTTGCTCCAGGCAGCAGTGGATGCCTCAAATACAGCAGCGCGATCCCTAGCATCTGGTTTTATGCTGAGACGACACTTTGTGGCTACAGACCTCCCAGTTCCCAAAAGGGGTCCAGACGACCCTAGAAGATTTGCCGTTTGACAAAAAAAAGTTGATCAGTGACAAAACAGATGAGAGCCTTCACTCCTTGAAGGACTCCAGGGCCTCATTTTGATCACTGGGTCTTTATACCCCAGTCCCCACGAGATTTCAGCACAGGACAGTATATTGACTTCAGTATCAATTCCGACCCACCTACCAAAGTTACCAGCCTTATCCTCCACGTGCACAGGAGCAGCACCATCGCTGGCAACACTCACAGCATCCTCAACACTCCACTGCCACCATGACTACGACTTCTACCCCTCACCAACGTCCACTACAACATTTTTGACTCAACAAGAGTCAACTAACCCCTCTCCAGCTGGATCTCTGTCCCACCTCCCCCCGTTCAATTCGGAGGCTGTCTTGCTCCCTTTTACAACAACTGGAGCCAGATCACCACTGACCAATGGGTCCTAGACATCATACAACAAGGCTACTCCATAGAATTCCACACCTTCCCGCCATGCCACTCACCAAGGTGGACATAAATTGGATCCCTCTCCAGCATAAGGAGACTGATGCTGTTCCAGAAAAATGCCATAGAGCAAGTCCCCTCCCGCTATCGGAATCACAGGTTTTATTCCCCATACTTCCTCATTCCAAAGAAAGGAGGAGGCCTGAGATCCATCTTAGACCTGCGGTGCTCAACAAATTCATCCTCAAGTTCCATTTTCAAATGGTAACAGTATCTCAAATCACCATCTCTCTCAAACATGAGGCCTGGTTTGTGGCTCTCGATATGAAAGATGCTTATTTTCACATGGACATACACCCAACCCATCACAAATTCCTCCACTTCCAAATCAGACAATCACAGTAGCAGTTCTGCATCCTCCCCTTTGGGATAGCTGCTGCACTGTGGCTATTCACAAAGGACTTGACAGTGGTGGTGTATATGTGACGACTGGGTCACTCCCTCTTCCCTTACCTAGACAATTGGTTATTGGTGGCATCGTCACGTGAATGCCTGCTAGTGATTATCCAGACCTTAGAAGATCTGTTCGTGGACCTTGGCGCATACATCAGCAAGGACAAATCCACTCTTATTCCCACCAAAAAGCTCACGTTTATCAGAGCCATGCTGGACTCTAGAGTTGTGCGAGTATTTTCCCCACAGACTGCTACACCACCCTCACAAACATCACTACACGATTACAGCACCATCCCTGGATGTGTTTTTGTGTATGTGTCTCACTCCTTGGACACATGGTAGCGTCCACATCAGTCACCCCGTGTCAGTCTGGCTTCATATGTGCTACCTGCAACATTGGCTATGGACAGTTACAACCCACAGAAGGACCACCTGAACAAATGGGTTTCCCTCCCTTTATGAGTGCTAGCCTCCCTGGCACAGTGGCGAGACCGCTCCAGAGTTCTGGAGCAACCCAAACCAGACACGATCCTGATAACAGACACGTCACTTGTGGGCTGGGGCGCCCATGTACAGAACCACACGGCACAAGGGTGGTGGTCCCCCAGAGAGGCGTGGATTCATATCAATATCCTAGAAATGAGAGCGGGTCTACGTGCCTGTCACGCCCTCCTCTCCTACTTCAGGGCAAGCATGTCTAACTCCTGATGGACATGTCAACAGTATTCTATGTAAACAAACAAGGTGGAGCCAGATCCTATCCCTGTGCTAAGAAGCAGTCCACCTGTGGAACTGGTGCCTGCAGCATAATATCACATTATAGGTGACACACTTACCTGGGACAGAGAATGTCCTTGCAGACAAGCTGCATTGCTCGTTTCATCGCTCTCATGAATGGGAACTCCAAAACCCCTTTTTCCAGGACATCTTCCAGTGCTGGGACACCCCACGTGGGACCTCTTTGCCTTGGGAACAAACAGCAAACTCCCTCTCTTCTACTCAAGGGGCTTGTTAGGATAGGGATCAAAGTGAGGGGGACGCCTTCCTCATCCCATGGATGCCAGGCCTCTGATATGCCTTCCTTCTCATTCCTCGGCTACTCAGTAAACTGAACAAGACCAAGCACAGGTTATAATCCTATCCCCATCATGGCCCAGAATACACTGGTACTTGGACCTACTGCACCTATCGACCCGCCCTCCAATTCCTCTCCCCCTCCTACCAAACCTCTTCACTCAACAACATGGCTGCATCCAACACCCCAATCTGGCATCATGCCACCTCATATTTGGCTGGAGCTGCTGCTTCTCACTGTGATAGGTACTCACAAACAGCTGACGACCTGTGACCAGAACTTGTTACCAAGCCAAATGGTGATGGTTTACCAAAGGCTTTAGATAGCCTTCTCTTGTCATCAACCATGCCTGTTCTGTCCTGGACTACCTCCACAACTACAACAGTCAGGCCTTGCACATTCCTCCATAAAAGTTAATCTAGTGCCCATTAGCACTTTCCTCCCACCTGTGAATGGCTGTTCTTTCTGTAGGCACCCAACTGTCACTAGATTTCTAGGGAACTTACTCAACTTGTTCCCGGCCATCTGGAACCTCACCCTGGCCTGGGACCTCAATCTAGTCCTTTCCACACTCCCAAGGCCACCCTTTGAACCGCTATCCTTCTGCTCCTTACTTACTTGTCTTCTTCCTAATGTAGCCTCCCAGTTCCACCTCAACCAGGTTATTCACCTCCCCATTTTCTACCCAAAACCTCACTCGTCCAGCAGGGAGAGAACCTTACAGTCCTTCAATGTCAGACATGTGTTGGCTGTATATCCAATACACCCACCCCTTCAGGATCTCACCAAGACTCTTTGTGGCGATAGCGGACCACTGTAAGAGGCATGCACTATCTTCCTAAAGTATCTCCAAGTAGATTGTTCACTGCATCATGGAGTGCTACTCCATCTGCCAAGTCCAAATCCCACCAAGTATCAGGGCACACTCCACAAGAGCACAGGCGATTACGAAGGCCTTCCTTGCCGACGTTCCATGTCAAAACATTTGCAGAGCAGTGACTTGGACCTCAGTATATATGTTCATGGCTACACTTTGGCTAACGCTGCCTCCATCGATTCGCCAGTGGGCACCGCAGTCCTACAAACTCTGGCATCCACAGAGTCCTAGCCCCCCTTTCATACTAATTACTGCACACTACATTTTCCACAATGGAATCCACATAAGGACCATCACTCGAAGAAGAAGGGAATGTTACTTACTGTAACTGATGGTTCTTCAAGATGTGTGGTCCCTCTCTAGAATCTAATCCCGCCCCACCTCCCCCTCTGCTTAGCGCTTGATGCCTGTTACTAAGAGGAAACTGAAGGGGTGTCAACCCGTGCAGCTACATAAGACTTCAGACATACCATGTGAATGACGCAAGGCATGCATGCAAGTCGACGGACACTGCTTTCAAAACTTCCGGCTCTGGCGCATGGTGATGGAATCCAGATAGGGAACACACATCTTGAAGAACCATCAGTTACAGTAACCGCCTATTCTGTAGTACCTTCCATTTTATAAGATTTATACCACATGAGTGCTCATAAAAAGCTCTGAGTTATATGGGAATAATCACTGTTTTATAAATTGGGGAACTGAAGTAGAGAAGTAAGTGATTGAACAATATGAGTCAATAGAGGAGGTGAGCTAAGAATTTTGAAGCTCCTGGCCCTGAGAGCTATGTTCAGTCCTGTAGACAATTCTTCTTCTCCAAATACATTACCATGTGAACAACAGTTGGGTGTCACCTTACGAAAAAACGAGTTTCATCTAAAGCAGGGGATCGCAACTTGGGATCACAAGTGATGAGTCCTTCCCATATTGCTAAATGGAGGAGGAGAGGCGTATCTCACCCAGGTGGGAAGGGGATGGAGGTGTCCCTGGATGAAGTGCTATGAAAAACTGAGTCCTGCTGTCAAAGGTGTTGAGAAGCACTAATCAAAATAATTTTATTACATGTTAAATTGGGAAATTCTAGATGGGTTCTGCCTTTATATGTGTTTGTTTTATTGTCTGGATTTAATCCCCAAATGATTGGATGTTATGGATCATTTCAGAAGTGAGAATTTTTGTTTTATTCTTAGCATACGTTTTACAGTGGTTAGTGACCCTCCAGAAGATGAACAAGATCTTGAGTGTGAAGACCTTGGCTTTGCTTACGTCAGTCTAAGGGAGATATTTCAGAAAAAGAGAGACATCATTGAGCAAGATATTGATGGTAAGTTTAACAGACTTGCTAAATTGTTGGACACAACAATTCATTTCCAAATTTTAGTAGATTTTCTTGTCTGTTCTGAGAGGTTTAATACTTAATAATTTTATTTATTGTTATAATGAGCCATATACTATCACTTTAATAAATTGTAACAATTCCTCTGCACATACAACTTATTCCTGAAAATATATAGTATTGGCATAAAAATTAAAGAACTGCATAAAATTAGTAATATCTTTTAGCTAAAAGTTACACGGTCCCTGGTTTGGAAAAAATATAAATAGTATTACTAGTAAAGTAGTATTAGATTAATCAGTTTTACAAAACCTGAGACTGTCAGGCCTAATTAGTAGCTAGTATATTTTCATCTTTTGTAAAAATACAGCATTTCTTTAAATGTTAGTAAAACCGCTGAACATATTAATTTTATATTCAACTTTTTTGTCAATAATTTCATATTACAAATAGTTCTCTATCCATTTTAAGTAATTATAGCATCACGTTAGTGTCTAAGGGCCAAATTTTGGTTCTGTTGAAGTCAGTGGGAGATCCCCAGTGACTTCAGTGAGGAACGGGGTCCCCTAACACTCAGGTTTTAGACCCACACAATGTTCATGTACTGTATATAATATACACGTTTTATATAGTTCAACTCAGTCTGATTTCATGTTGAAATCTACAAACTCTGAATCTTAAACAAAGGTACTCTGTCCTCTGTATGAAATGTGTATCTATTTAGAGTCTTATACTGCATCACTGTGTTTTCTGAATGTCTAGAATACATTAAATTAGAGATACATTAATTCTTATTACACCGCAACAGGAACAGAACATCTCTCTCAAGAAATTCCTTCAGTGTAAATCGTAAAAATATTCTTCTTGGAGATCAGGCCTTTTAGGTCCAGATCTTTATTAAATTTAATAATAATAATAGTAAGCACTTATTCATTATAGCACCTTTCATTTGGGATTCTCAAGCTCTTTACAAATAATTACATTATCAAAATCCCTTTCAAGTGGATATTATTGACTCATTTCTGGTGATGAATAAACTGATGTACAGGGAGGTTCAAGGGCACTGGCAGCTGAAAACTAGTCAATTTAAAAAAGCTGTATAAAAGTAGTTTCAAGTACCACATCTACACTTCTCCCATTTTTGTAGTTTTAAAATCACATCTTCTTTTTTAAATGTTTTAGTGTCCTGGGTTGTTGTGTGAAGGGCCCAGAAGAAAATCAGGAGAAAGCGATTGACTGACTATATCAGGAAAATGGTGGCATTAAATATACACAAGGGCCTGGTCTACACTTACCTTCTGAATTTGGTGGCAGTCGATGGGAGATATGCAAGTGACATAAGAAACTTGCATATCTCCTGTCGACTTTGCTGCATCTGTTCCGCGTGCCATCCACACTGCGATGCACCACTTATGGAGGTGCTTTTCCTACGTCAATTTCTGGATCAACTGAGCGGGTCTACACAGACCGCTCAGTCGATCCAGAGACATCGATCTGACAGAGGCAAATTTGCTACCGTCAGTAGAGACATAGCCTAAGTGCCATCAAAAGGACAAAGTAAACAAGCGGAAAAAATAGAGAAAAATAATTTTTTTGTATAATCTCTCCATTTATAGTGATATTAAATGTTACGTGTGACAATAGTAAGTAAAAAGAAAAACATCCAAAAAATGTACTTTTTAAGCTGATAGTGTACCTTTAGTGACTTGTCCAAGCATGCACAAAATCAATAGCAGTGCTGGAAGTAGAACCCAGAAGTCCTAGCCTATCTGTCCTTTAAGTTAACAACTACGCAACACTGCCTCTTCCACATATAAAAAAAACTTAGAGAGAGTGCCTTACCCTTTTCTTTTTCCAGACTTGTCCAGAGCTGCCTTAAGAGTCTGGAAATTGTGGCATGAAGTAAAGCTTTTTGCTGCTTCCCAAGACAGGTATCCTAGTCCCTGCAGTGAATATAACACATAATCATACCATTTGCTTGCTGCCAAGTTATCTCTGAGGGGCTGTTCTGACCACCACCCCCACCAAAAAAAAACACCTTTGTGTTTTATTCAAAACAAATTCTGTTGAGACTTTTGTTAGAGCAGCTTTATAGTATTGCATAGAGGCCCAGGAGAGAGCAGTATGTATGCTAGCAGCCCTTTGGCAATCACAGCAGCAGAGCCTGTTTCTCATTCGGCTTATGCAGACTGGGAAAATTAATAGTATTTTAAAGTGTGTTAGCTAATGATAAATATCAAGATTTAAGCACCCAATATAGACAAAGATGGTGATGTTTAAAAATGTGTTATCTGGGCATGGTTCTCCCTCAGTGGGGAATAAAGTCTTTGTCTACACTTGTCTATTTACAGCATGCAAGAAGCCTGGAGTCGAAATCATATTATACTTCATCCAACCAGAACATCAACTTGTCATCTGTATATTAATATCTGTACTGAATGATTCAAGCCCCAATCATGCACACATCCAGCTATAACATACACAATTTACACCTCATCTGCTTTTGTACTTACACATAGATAACAAGGGTCTGCCATTGAAATCAGTGGCAACACACTCATTGACTTAAGCAGGAGCAGGATCAAGCTCTAAATGTATGTGTGTCCTGGGGTGATATTTATTTATTAGGAAAAATGAACAAATGATTTGGGAAGATACATCATAAATACAGCTCTCTTAGCTTGAAAATTAAACATTTCACAAATCATTATTGAGGTGGAATTTAAAGTATTTGTCCATCCTAGTATTGGGAAGGCTCAATTCTGTAAGCTGCATCTCAGCAGTAATAATGTGAATTAAATTAGTCAATTATGCCATCTCCTTCCCCTGACTTCAGTTGAGTTGATAGTATTCAGCATCTCGCAGGATCAAACCCTAAAACTGACCACTATTTTTTTCCTTTTAACGCTGTATGGATGCCTTTTAATCTTCCCAAATGCTAAAGCGAAATTATTGTAACACAAAAACTAAATTAAATTGCTAATATTGTTGTCTGATGTTTCCCTTTTAGTTTTCGATTCACAAGATGATAGTGCAGTAATTGGAAAGCTCAAAATAACAGTGGAGGCCCTCCATGCTCTGTGCTCAGTCTATGAGGAACATAAAGATGACTAAGAGGCATGAAAGGAAAGCATGCCTACAGATGCTTCTTCTCCCAGTGTAAATGCATGCATGATAGCTCTTCGAAGATGAGATCTTTGTAATTACTATAGTATATTTAATGTATAATTTATATGAAAAAGATACTTGATTTGTAGTTGTAAAGTTTTGTATACTTTTCACTCTGTTTGTTTTAATATTTCCCCCTAAGGCTAAGACTTCTCCACAATGGACAACGTCTTGTAAATAATTAATATCTACATGATTGAATGATGTGCTTTATTTGCATTTTCAACTTTTTTTATTACATAAAACAGTAATAAAAATGCAAGTTGAATTTTTAATAAAAAACCTAAGCCTTAGAAAACTGATTAAAAAATACTTTTATGTTATCCCTAATCACCCCACTAAATGGAATGCCTGTGATTAGCCTCATTAAGAATTTTATACTGTGAAGATTTTATTAGAAGCAATATATGAAAATTACTTGGATTAATGTGTTAATCTGCCTCTTTAAAATGCTAATATCCATTTTATGCACATTAAATCTCAGTATGCATTTTCTTTGATGCATGCAGTTTCTATCAATTAAATATAAAGAATGAGGCTAGTTGCAAGACTTATTAAATTACTGCAAGCTTTTTAAAAAATAACTTTAGCCCATCTACTAACATAAGCAGTTGTTTATAATTATCATAAAGAAGGGGGAGAATGGACTCAGTTTTCCCATACAGTAAAGAGATTTACAGTTTTGACCAACAGCTATCAAAGCACAGAAAGAAAATATAAAGGAATCAATCAAATTCTGTTCTGTTTAGTTTGAACTGTAGGGACAGGCAAGTGGTTTTTTTTATCACTTTTAAAACTTACATCAAGCATATACAATGATCGTTGTATCTGGATAACGAGTGGCTAGGAAGGAGCTTGGAAAGTTAATTTTCTAGCTTTTAACCAATCTCAAAGAAGGATTTAATTGATATTTTTAATGGAGCTGTGAATCAATGCAGCAAAAAGATTGTCTCTGGAGAACTAGGATATAATGCATTTCATTTTTTAATTTACTTTATTTGTCATTTTCTTCAAAGGATTTTATAGGCTGTGGGTTTTCACTGTTTGCAAACAGGCTATGTTTCTTCATAAGCATATGTAAAGTATTCAGAGAGATAAGTAATTTATTAAAATCTACCTAATTTGCCGTGATATATTAAATCTCTGCTTCAGTGATCACAGACCATTTCATTTAGAGAATTAGGCATTCCCTCTTTGTGTGATTAAAGCTCTGGAAAATGAGTTCTTTGCTCCTATTTGTGAACATTCAAAGCCTGCTAATGGCAAGAAGATGGAATAGATTATGAGACAATTCATTACAGTTCAACAGCAAAAAAAAGCAGCTATAATGCAAAAATGCAAGTATGAATATCTGCATATAGTTTGAACCATCTATGCTCTAATGGCTTTAATAATGGCTCTTCGTCTTCAGGACGCTTTGAAATGACATCCATAAAATATTAATTTGTTGATGTATGTTATGAGGCCAATAGAGCATATTCTGACCACAGAAATCTCTTAAATTCTATCATGAACTGATGGTTGTCTCCATTTTAGGGCCTACAATCTCCAGGAACAGTAATGCCCTCATCTAGACTTTGTAAATCCTCACAATTCAATCCTCTGGAACATTCTGGAGACCACAGGCAGTTGCATTCCTAAACGCCTCCATTCCTTGTAAACAGTCGTGTATGTTTGTTACTTGAGTTGGCTCTTAGCTCATTATTTTAGCCACTATTTCTAGCTTTCTTTGGCACTGTGCATCTGTATTGTCATTATGACTGTTATTATGTATTATACTAATTTAAAACAGCTAGATTGAACACTGAGATTAACCAAGTGGCTTTTCAGAAATTTAGTTGTGGTATTCTACCAGGAGGTTCATATTATTGTTCTGATGCTTGCAATCCCAGCTAAATATCCTCAACATAAACAAAAGTGTGTTGTATTGATAGATTTTTTGTAACTGTTTACTGAGTTACAGTGGAACTGTGTGTAACAAAACTATTACTAGTGCTTATTTTCTTCTGAAGTAAACCATGTGGTAAAATTAGAAAATAAACCGTGCTCATGTTACGTTTACAGTAACACCCTTAACATTTAATCTTCACCCTCTGAAGTTGGAAATTTAGAGGCTAAGCTATCATAAATTCATTACACATCAATCTCTATGGTAAATTACTGCAGTATATTCCTGTTGCTATTTGGTGACATCATGTTAACCATTCTCAGTGACTCTGACATTAACATATATGATATGCCTCAGGTTCTTAACCATATTTCATTATAAAGTTCACTATTTTATAATTTCTGATTTTTAAAAAAAATTATCCCAATTTCTTTCCATATTTGTTACTAGTAAGACGTTCTATTGAGTGTGGATTTTCCAAGCAAATGGACTGGATTGCATTATATCTCGTGCAACATACACATTCAGAAGTTTCTAGTAAATTTTTCTCGCGCAGTAAGTAGTTTTACTTCCTATCTACTCTTAATCCTAGGTCCAAATTGTAACTAGTGCAGGGAAAGCAACGCATAGAATTACATATAGAAACTGCAATGGTACCATATGTGCATAGACTCTAGCTGTGAGCAGCAGCCTCAAGAAAGTCCCTTTCTGCAAACTATTCCATCTATTGCAGCAATTATTGTCTAAATTAGAACAAAGTGTGTTTTTTTAATGTATTAGCAAACACATTTTAAATAAGTGCTGCTTAAAAAAAATGTTAAACTCTCCACTTGGTATTAACACATTTAATTTAAACATGAGCTAATATATATATATTTAAAACAAACCACTTTTCCTAGACAAGGCCTTGGAAAAGGAGTACATTGTTTAGGGATGTGTACAGAGAGGTCATGGATAATTTGAGTTGTGCACATACAGTCAGACCATATTCCCCTACCTCTTTTACTTTGTCACATTATACCCCTCTGCATTACCTGTTATGGCAAGCTTCCTGTAGCTTTACAATGAAACCAGAATGGCAGATGGTTTCCTTTGCTGTGTACTGCCACAACTGCACTGCTCTTCCTGCAGGCTTTCTGGTGTTTGTGTCTGTACGCACAGTTAACCCAAAGTGATCCAATTTTTGTCAATTTTCCATCTCCTATAAACTATCAGGTAACTCAGGAATAGAACACTTAGGAACAAAATACACCATGCACCTAGACAGTAATAATGTGAATTCAATTAGTCAATTATGCTCTATGAAGAATCTCCACTTATACATAATATGCACGATGCAATAACTCATGAAATGATATCCATGTTGAGAAGAGTTTGAGGTTTCCTAAATTTGACTTCAATAGCACTTTTACAACCAAAACCAATCTTATTAGTATAAATATTTTTGTTAGAAAACATGATTTGATTCTTTTCAGTGTACAATAGCACATTTGTGATTCCATGAGAATGAAAGGGACAAATAACAGCTGTTGCATTCAGATTTCTCAGTTTGTATTAGAACTGATCACTGTGTAAAAATTCAAATCCTTCTTTAATTGTGCCACATATGTTAATATTCTTGAAGGCAAGAAAAAACAGGTTTTCATATGCAGGTACGTAATCAGATTTGTATACAAGAGTATGATAATACAACTTCAAACCAATTTTTTTAGTATTCAACAAATGGATTAATATTTAAGTTAGTTTTACTTTATGAATTGGTCATTCAAACTTTAAGCCTTAATAATTAGAACTAAGCCCCAATCCTTCAACTGACAGTGCATGGGTGAGTGCATTGCCTGTGCAGAATTTCACTGAATTTCAAGGGGTTTGTGCAGATGTCTCTATATTATTATTTGCAGAATAGGAAACACAGTCGGTTCAAAGGCTTGCATATTTTTTTTAATAAGTTTACTTTTGACAAGAGATGCTAAAGGCATTACTCTGCTTTTGTTCATTTATTTTTTATATTGCTGATTAACTCATGGAATAATTATACCTGCCTTTTTGAAAGCTGGTAAGATAAATGTTTGACTTTAAGAGAGTTATTAAGAATTTGGCCTTCTATGTTGTATTCCTTAGTATTGAGTAATCTTACCTGTTTATAGGTTGAGAAAGAAGTAGTAATCTAAAGATACACTAAAAGAGAGACAATGAAGAATGAACTGAAAATGCCATGTCTTTTTGTATTTTTTTTTAACACAAATAAGTGAACTCATTAGTGTAATTCATTGAGAGCTTAATCCTGTGGGAATCTGAAGACTGTGACCCATATGAGTAGTTCTGATAACTAAATATATGAGTAGTCCCATTGACTTTAACTATGCTTAAGAACAAATCCTAGGGTCTTTGAAGTCTATAAGAAATTTGCCATGGACTGAAATGGAATAAGAATTTAACCCTAAGGTCTTTCCAGTATCAGGGTCAAAGTGCCCAGCACCTTCCAGGTAACTTAATGTCAATGGGTTTTAGTTAGAAAATACATCTCTTCCTAAATTATTGGGACCCAGTTTGGAGGTAAAGAGGTGGGTTAAGAACTCTGAAAACTGGAATAATGGAAATGCTTATAGACTCTTAATTGAAGTAACTCTATGATGTTACAACATAATACTATGTTAATGTAGTTAACAGTTAATTGAACATTTTCACCCACTTAACATTTTGTATAGAAATATAAATGATTGGAGGCATTTCAATGTTGATTTACATGTTTTACTGCTCACTGTAGTAATGGTGTCAAATTTCCATCCATTCTAGTGAAGCAATTGACAAAAAAAAATAGCTATTTTATGGTTAACAACCTGGTTTGTTCAGATTTTTTTTAGATGTGCAATAGTAACACATTTTCCAGTTTACCATGGTTTACTGCTGCTTTATTTCTATCCATCTATCTGTCCATTTGGTGGGTTTGGAGTGTTTATTTTTAATAAGAGAAGTATCAGATTATTCAACTAAAAAAAGCCCAAGTCGAAATTTATACTCTTCATGTCCTTCATTCATTACTGTTAACACTTGAAGACTCAGAATTATGAGCTGTGAACTTGGAACCTCTGCAAATGCCCGTTTCCTCATAACAAAATGCAAATTATTTAGTAAGCAGACAGCACTATCTGTAACAATACAAAACAGGGCTTGCATATGTTCTAACAACAATCTGCTCAGCATTTTTGTGGATCTGAAATATATATATTATATTTAGTCAAACTGGCACATTTGTTGAATGCAAAATTATTTCCTTATGCATGAATGTAGCAAGAAGTGAATTGTGCCTATGAAAGATTATCAGGAAAAGTGTGGACTTTCTTTTAAAAAAATCAAATAAAAAATGTAAAAAGTGAAGCTTTTTCTATGTTAATACCAATCAATCAAGGGTTAAGCTGTTTATTCATTTCTAAATATAATAAGGCACCCATAGCTGAAGGCCCTTGCTTCCCATGACAGAGAATAACTAAAAACAGGATTTATCACACATAGGGCAATTTGCCCAATGTGATTAAAGAACATGCATAAACAGCACATAAGACACTACAAACAAAAAAGGGAACAAATAAAAGTAATAAAATTGGGTGGTTAGCAGTCTTTCTACATTTTAAACAATTTCTTATAGTTTTTCAGTCATTTAAATTAGCATACCAAAAGTAGCTCCATTTGGGAAATACTTCTAGTGGAGTTGGTCATGTCTGTGTCCCAGTTTGCTTGTGTTTCTTATTTTAAACATACACACATTCAGCAAATTAAAAAGAGATATCATTAGCATACAGTAAATTTAGCTGGAACAAGATCATACATTCTTAATATATTGCAACCCAGCTATATTCATTTAAACCAGATAGTGTAAATAAATGGTAATATTTATTTGACAGTGAAATTCCTGCTCTCACATCCTACCTAAAGGCTGACTAACAGAGCTTTGGGCGGAAAACTCCATAATGGTAGTGAGGAATGGGATTCACACGTCCTACCACCTGCATCTAGGTTAGGGGTCTCTAACACAGACTGTAACACAGTCTGTAACACTATGGTTGCTACTGCTGCTCCTACAAGGAGGTTCTTGGCCACTGGTTCTGCATACTTGAGAATCCCATATCCTTCCCAGATTTCTTCCTACCCTTTATGTATTGGCCTGTTCAGGCTAAGCATTGAGATTCCCTCTAAAGTAAACAGGAGTCAGACATACCCTAAACTTCTCCACCTTCAATAGTTCCTTCCTACAGATGCACCACAGGGACTAAGTACCAGGGAGGGTTTACGACCTGCAGTCAATTTCACCTTTAGAAACCAACTGATGTGAGGCATTTGTGAAACATTGACAGCTACTTGGATTATGATGCTGAAAATTAAAAAGTCTCATGTGTTTGCCACACACTTCAGCTGACTGGAAGACCTTATCCCATCACACCCAGAACCCTGACTTTTTCTCCTGGGTGATGGATGGCTGTTTGAATTCTGAGGCAATATGAGCATATCCTATCTGTTTCAGAAGCTAACAAATGACCTATTTTTGCACCTTTGCTAAAACATTGGGTCTCTGATGCAAATCTTCAAAAGGTTTCTCTTTAAAACTTTTAAAGCCAGCACTTTGTGGTATGCCTGAAATGGGGACAATTGTTTCCAAGAGATTTAAAGCACAATGAGAAGACCTGCATACTTAAAAAAACAAACAAACCAGAAATGTCCAGTATCTAGGGATTATAAAAGGCACATGTTCCTGATTTCCTTAGTGCTAAATAAAGCGCTGATCTGGACCTACTACTAACTAGGTAAAGTATCTGGGAATAAATGTTAAGTAAAGACTTCAGGATTTGTCCTCTTGTGAATGGTATCTCCTATTCTAGGGGGTGTCGCCAACACAATCTGGCTATAGCCTGAGCTGCAGAGGTTGACATTTTAAAGCTGTCCCAAGCTGCACACCCTATGGCGTATTGTGAACGACGGATGAGGCTTCTGTTGAGATGAAAGATGCCCAGGTGGTGCCATTGTATGGAGGCCACACTTAAGGCTTCATCTTTTTATGTTTAAGGGAGCAAGGTCTTGTTAATGATGAAAGGAGGGAGGTGAGCATTGTCACCTTACCTGGTATTAAAAGCGACGAGCGTGCGGGATGCGGGAGAGAGAGGGAAGGGGGAGGCCGCCTGCCTAGCCCCGCATCCTTAGCTGCAGTTCCCAGCCTTGGGCAGGGGCTTTTTTCCCCCTTCTGCTCCCTGAAAAATGCTGCACTTCCCACCTCCCTCCAGCAGGGGGAAGCCTGCGTGCACTTCCCATCTCCCTCCAGCAGGGGAAGCCTGCGTGCAGCCGGCTGCCTGGCCCCTGCCGCGTGAAGGGGGTGACGCGGCGGCGGCCGGGGGGTTTCTGGAGCCTCCGCGCCGCGTTGTAAACGGGGGCCGGGCTCCCTCAGCGGCGTCCGCCCCGCCCCGCCCCCCCGACTGGGCCGGCCGCAAACGGGCGGCGCGCTCGGCCCAGGCCCCTCCCCCCGGCAGGGCCCTCGCGCCCAGCTCCTGAGGCGGCCGGAGCGGAGCGGGGCGGGGCGGGCCGGGCCGGGCCGTGGGGCCGCCGGTCGGAGGGCCCGGCAGGCCCCCCCTGCGCTGAGGGGGCAGGGGGAGCTCAGCAAAGGCAAGGCGCGCGGCACCTTGACCGGCTCGCGCCGTACCCGGTCGGTGGTTCTCCACGCTGTGGCGCCTGGCGAGTTTTAACGGTTGTAACAGCCTCTGTACGTGCCACGGCGCCTCGGCCGGCGTTCGGGGGCGTGCGTTGGTCCCCGAGGAAACCAGGCCGCGGCGGGCAGGTTTTCCGTCGGCGGCAGGCCGTGCAGCGGCAGCGCCCCTGCCGTTTCCGTGGGGATGAACGTGTCACTCTTCCTTTGAAATGGTGTGAGATGGGGGTTGGACCCGATGGTCCCAAGCGTTCCGAGGAGCAGCTGCCTGTTAGTCCATCCACCCCGTTTCCCAGAACCTTAGCACAGGCGCTGGGACCGTGGGGCCTGGACGTGCTTTCTGTCAGTCTGTTCCGAATGCCAGAGCCCAGTAAAATCCATAAGGTTTAGCAGGTCAGACAAGCATAAACCAGCCTGTCTGATCCCAAAATTGGGTCAGAATCCTCACAGGGCTCTCACTTTCCACGGGGTGGAACAGCTTAAACCAAAGCCGTTTAAACCGTTATTTAAATTGCTTGGGTTTTTTATTTTTCTTTTGTTGGTTTTAAATCCAGGCAGGACATTGTAAAGCTGATTTTAAAGTTTGCTATTGACAATTTAGATACTAGTGACAGGAAATCCTATCAAAACTTTCCAAACTATTATAGGCAAAAAACAAAATATTGAAAACTAAGGCCCTGATCTTGCAAACACATAAGCAGGTACCTAACTTTATTTATTTGATGAGTACTACTGACTTCGCTGGGAGTACTCACGGCTACAGTTAAATATGGGCATAAGTGTTTCCAGCAATAATTGCTAATTTTTTAAATAAAATCTCTTATTGGCTATCAATTAAAATGTATTTATTCTAGAACTTTAACATAGTTATTGAGAATTTTTTTTATATACACCCATGCCAATATTTTCAAAATTAGTCATATTTAAGTACCTACATGGCTTAGAAGCACAAGCCCCAGTGACTTAGAAACTGCAAGTCCTAATGGAAACATTTCACCTTTCTTAATTTGTGGAAGTAGAATATGTTGGAAGGTGATTTGGTTGCAAGTACAGCATGGGCTATTTGCTTATCTATTTTATGGTGGTCTCACAATAAGGATGTTAATGCACTGGACTTGTATTTTTTGTTTGTTTGTTTTTTCAGCATACACGAGCATTTTAAGTGTGAAACTTATCAATAGAAAAACACCCTATGTAAAATCTGAAATTCTACAAACGATTAGGAAACTAATTGAAACAAGAACAAATGTCCACTTTTGCAATTTAAGACTGTAAAATGGGAAGAAGATTAAGAGCTACCAGTATGTTAAACTACCTTTTGTTTTGCCAGATAAATAAAATGTGGGGTGGTTTTTACTAATGATTTGCCTGACTCCCACCTTGACTTCCAAGGACATTTCCATTACTTTCTGATATCAGCCAAGTTAAGACATAGGGGAAGACATTCTGATCCCATGAAGTCAGTGGCAAAACTCTCATTGACTTCAGCAGGGCCTGGATTTCACCTTAAACTAACAGCTTTGTTTTTGCCAAGCTGGTCTGGCCTTCTCAAAAATTCATCACTGGCATAATCAGGTGGAATTTCACTAATGTATGTGGTGAATTTGGCTCATTTTTTCACTTAATTCAATCAGTGATTAATTTGATTAAAACCTAAAAAAACAAAATAATTTATATTGCAAAAAAACCCAGTTTTTAGTCTCTTACTTTAGTCATTCTTAAAAGCTTGGTAATTAACTTAGATAACTAAATGTCACCTCATTTTTTTCAATATTTCCTAGATAGTCCTCATACTAGTTATAGGAAAGAGTAAGGAATACTGCAAACACTGATTAATCACACTTCTCTAGTCATCCAAAAGAAAGCAAAACCGTAACTCCCTGCCATATCTCATAGGAAATTTAGATAAGACAGACTATATCATAATACCACTATATAAATCCATGGTACACCCATACCTTGAATACCGCATGCAGTTCTGGTTGCCCTATCTCAAAAAAAGATATGTTAGAATTGGAAAAGGTACAGGGAAGGTAAACAAAAATGATTAGGGGGTGTGGAACGTTAGGAGAGATTAAAAAGTGTGATTTTCAACTTCGAGAAGAGACAACTGGGGGATATGATAGAGATTTATAAAATCATGACTGGTGAGAAAGTTAATAAGTTAGTGTTATTTACCCATTCACATAACACAAGAACCAGAGATCACCCAATGAAATTAATAGGCAGGTTTAAAACAAACAAGGAAGTAGCACAGTCAACCTGTGGAACTTCTTGCCAGGGGATGTGAAGGCCAAAACTGTAAGTTCCAAAAAAAAAAAAAAAAAATAGAAAAGTTAATGGAGGATAGATCCAAAATGGTCAGGGATGCAACCCCATGTTCTGGGTGTCCTAAGTCTCTAACTACCAGAAATGGCCTGGACGATAGGATGGATCACTAGATAATTGCCCTATTCTGTGCTTTGCCCCTGAAGCATCTGGCATTGTTAGAAGACAGTGGGCTAGATGGACCGTTAGTCTGACCCAGTATGGCCATTGTCATGTTCTAAGTTCTGTGTCAATCATTTTTCCTTTGTTTTGGCCAAAGCCTCAAAACACAGAGTAAAAGGTGAGATGCCTTCTAGAAGAGAAAAGAACAGTAAAAATATATGTTAACAGAACTGACCTTTTCCAGAAAACACTTTTGTTTCTTTTCTTGTTAAATTAATGAGCTTTGAAGTATTCAAATCCTCCATAGCTAGATGGCTCAAAGGCTGTATTACCAGTGTTTATTCAGCCATAGATAAAAGTATTTCAAAAGAGCTCAGAGCCCACACAATATGTTCCACACTGGTCTGAAACAGTAATCAACCACACAAGAAATCTGCCACTTTGTCATCCATCACTACCTTCATAATGTTTTTCTAGCATGATTGTCATGCCTTTGAAGAGCATGCTTTGGTGCTCCCCCAAAATTGATCTGTGCTACTTTTTAATTTTAGTGATGGGAGAACATTCTCCTTTCGGTCCTACTTCTCTCTCCCTCCTCCCTGTTTATCTATCTTATGTAATTATCTAGCCCATGTTACTGTAATATCTGACCACCTCACAGTTTTTAATGTATTTATCTTCATCAGACTCCTGTGAAGTAGAGAAGGGCTAACATCCCCAAGAAATAGAGAGAGTAAATGACTTGACCAAGTAAGCCTGTGGCAGAGCAAGGAATTGAATCTAGGTCTCCTGATTCCCAGGCTATTGCCCTAATGACTGGGTCATCCTCCAAGCATACTGATTTTCCTTATTGCTTGCCAGGTCCCAAATGTTTTAGATGTGGAGAGCAGCCAGGCTGCACAATGGGAAATATGTTCCCTGATGATTCCCTTTTTGGAACTGACTCCCCCTTCTCCCCACTTCAGTCCCACCCAACAGAGTTTCTTTAGGTATTTCCATGGTGGCCTCTGAGTCAGTGCATATAGTTAATAAAGTGTGTTACCATTAAGAAATTAATATTTAATCAGCTTATAGAAATGAAGAGTTTATTTATAACTTTGGAAGTACTTGTCTGATTCCAGGGCAGAGAAGGGTCATGGCCACTCCCCAGAGCCTCTTGGATAAATATGACTGGCTTCTGAAGTTTGAAGGAAATGAAGTTCAGTCCTAATATCTCGGATTGGACAAAGGGTCAGTCCTATCTTTCAGGGCCCTGAAAGATAATAATCAACAATTTTTTCATTTGCAGGGCTTTCGATTTCATGACAAAGCAGCACTACATCTTTCAAGACAAAGAAAATCAGACTGTACAAATGATAGTATAAGGTAGTTAGTATATCTTTTTCTAGTTTTGTCCCTGTTATAAGCTTTTGCTAAAATTGGATCTGGTAGCATACAGACACTGAGATAGACACACTTCTTAAAAATGAATTTATTTTCTTTTCATTGTGATGTTTCTGAGTGATTTTGTTTTTAAATTACACTGTCAATATCCATTACACTTGTACTCTTGGAATATTTACATGTAAATTCAGCAACTGCTACAGGTGTTCCATGTCCATTAATCCTTGTTTTTTATGTTAAATACTCTAGTTGTGAAGAAAAAAGACAATTGTGACTGTGCTAACTGCAACAGCAGTTTTATGTTTCAGAGTTCTTAGAGCTTGTTGTAAAATTCTGTTCTGAGTTACACCAGTGTAAATACAATAATTGCAGTGTCTTCAGTAGCATCACTCACATTTGCATGGGTGAAATTAAGAGCAGAATCTAGCCCTATATTTTAGGACACAGGGAAAACCACAGTCAAGTTTTTGTTGTTTGTTTCTGGTGATTTTTGTTGAATAGGCAAATGCATTGCAGCAGAGAAGTGATGTAAATTATTTGAATTAATTATGGTTATGTAGAATTTAGGCTTCTGCATTCCTCCAGCAGCAAGTAGTTATGGTTGAGTTTAAAAGCTAGAAGCGGGGTGAGCAGCAGAGAGATTCTGTTAAAATGTTCACTGGTCCTTCATTGTAGCAATAGTAGCAGGTATACAGGTTTGTATTTGTTGCCCTTCAAAAGTTTCAGGGATGTCAGAATTAAGAGTTCAGATAAACATCTTAAAGCCGTTGGGGCTGTTAATACAATGAGAATATGGTCTCTTGGGGCAAGGAAGTGTGGGATTGGGAATTCATAGTTCATTCATGGATTTTTAAGACAGGAAGGACCATTACAATCATGTAGCCTGATCTGCATAATACAGACCATAGAATTTTATCCAGTGATTCCTGCTTTAAGTCTATAACATCTGGCTGAACTAGTGAAAAGGACACTATTGAGTGTCAACGTGCAACTTATTTTTCTTTTTCAGTGTAGATTCTCATCCCCTGAATTTTACTCTTGAGTTTTGCATTCAAGGGGAGCCTAAAATTAAGTTAAAATTGCCAACTTTTATGTGATTTTGGCTCAGTCATTGAGATTTATGTAGCTTTCACTTTAAACCATTATTTGGTCCAGATTTGTTTAAAACTCATCCTTGGAATAATTATCACCCTCTGTGAATGTTTCACCAAACCTGACTTTCGTTTAGGGTTAATAATTACCAGTTTGTGGTTTAATGACAACATTTTGTGCAGGCTAATTGGCTGGCTTCAAAGTGAAAATAGCGGCAACAATAACCCCCTGATTGCCCTCCCATACTGCGCCCCTCCCCCCAGTAAAGATGCTGCCATTTTACCAGTGAACTCTAAATTTAAAGGTAGTGCTATAAATCCTATATTCTATAATTTAGAAAATGTAAATATATACCAAAAGACTAAAGCAGTTTCGAAAATGTATTATTTCATGTCCGGATCCTGTACTCATTGACGTTAATGGCGCAACTTTCCTTTTTTTTGTTGATGTAGGATCTAGCTCAATGTGTACAGTATCATACAGACTTTGCATCCTGATTATTAGTAAATATAGTCATTCTAATTTTGCATACTAATCTCATGTTAATGAAAGAGAAAGCATTGCCAGGTATATTAATTCTGGGCATTCTTTTCCTGTTTTGATTTTGCAGTCTTAGGCCTGGTCTATACTGCCGGCGAAATACAGCAGAGTCAATGGGAGTTAAGCAAGCTATGCAAAGTAGTTTGTGTAATTCCCGTCGACTTTGTAACTTCCGTTTTGTGCCATCTTCACTGCGCTGTGCCAACATGAAATGTGTGCCCATCAATGCAGCACTACACTTTTTTTGGAGGTGGTTTTAATAGATCAACTTCCGGATCAGTTGAGCAGCTCTTCACTTCTGCGCAATCAAGCCGGATAGATTGAACTGACAGCGGCGAATTTGCTGCCATCAGTGTAGACATTCCCCCAAACTGCAAATTTTAGAACTCGCTTGTCCAAGGGAGAATTGCTTATCAAAATGTAAATGTGGAAAGATTTGCTGCTTTTCAGTTTAATACAAGTCCTATAACAGTGAACTGGAGGGATGTAAATTTCCTTCTCCTTCATTTCTAACAGGGTTTTAGATTGCAGTTTCTTTGTTTGTCTTACATTACTTTTTTCTTTTATTTAAACCACTTATTCCCGAAGCACATGCCTCGATAACAAAACATGAATATAAAAATGAAACCTTGCATTTACTCAGTTGTCATAGACCACACAGTGAGTTTGGTAAATACTGTAAGTTACTCGGTACCATTATTTATCATTATATTCTATGTCAGAGTAGATAAAATACGACTTGTAGGGAAAAGTTGCCCCCTACTGTCCTTGTATGACATGTACATACAGAATATTTTATTTGAAAACATAAGGGACTAAGTAATTTTATTAACTTTAAATCCAAATTTTAGAAATAATATTCTTTGCAAATCGTGAGATGTTTGTGGGATATGTACAGTCGGGATACTTGGGGAAAAAGTTCATTCAATTCAGAACAGGAAAATAGGCTTGAATCTCTTCAGAAATCTTGTCAGCAATGGGATTTTTAACAGAGAGTAGCTGCAACCCGAATGCAGATGCGATGGAATGGTGTAAATCATAACTTATACTGGTGAAGTTTTCAGAGGCCCAGAGGACGTGTCAAGGCCAATGATTAGTTCTATGGCAATTTAAGTAGCAAAATAGTCATCAGTTTGTTATTGCCTTGCACTTGAGTTTGCAGGGATGACATTTAGTAAAAACATCTTTTAATTAGCAAAATGAACACATTTGAAATGGAATCTTTGAAGGGCAATAAATTTAAACCCACAATGTTATTTTTACAGTCACTTTTCAGCACAAAACTCACTTTAAGATGGTCAATATTTATTGTTTAATTAAGGCCTTGTTTGCAAGTGCTTCCTTTGGGAAATTGCTCTGGCACGTTTTCACAGATTGTGACATATGGAAGAGCATCAAGCCTTCAGGTCTATAAGACACTTGTCATTCTTACACTTCTTTGTGAATGCAAAACTTGGGTGACCTAACGACAACACCTTAAGAGTCTGGAGAGGTATCACCAGCGATGCCTCCAGAAGATCCTTCACATCAAGTGGGAAGATTGCCTCACTAATGCCAGCATCCTCACTGAAGCCAACGTCACCAGCATTGAAGCAATGATTTTTATGCACCAACTAGGCTGGGTTGAACATTGTATGTGGATGCCAGATTTTTGCCTCCCAAAACAACCTTTCTGCTCTCAGCTCACTATAGTCAGAGATCTCGAGGCAATCAGAGGAAACGCTACAAAGATAAATTGAAAGCATATCTCAAGAAAACTGATGTGAACAGCCAATTGACCTCAATGGTGCCATATCTTCCATTAGTCAGTGGCCTGCTTTGAAGAGAAGTGTCTTGCCCTTGAAGCTGAAAAGAGAGAGAAGGAATTAAAAAGGAAGAACTTTCTTCCCTCAGGCAGCTGACCCGCTGGGAAATGCTTGGATGTATTGCAGGCAGATGTCCGGTTCCAGGATTGGACTCCTGAGTCATCTCAGGACTCATATGTAAATCCTGTGATAGAGATCATCCTCAAATCGAGGGATTGCTGAATGAACAAACGCATTGGGTTTTTAGGCACTGCTGTAGCTACACTGGTGCAACTCCCTACAGTAGACATGCTGGTGTATACTGTGATTTGCACTTGTGCAGCTTACCTTTCATGTTACGCTATGGGTCTGAGGTAAGCTGCACAAGTGTTAATCATGGTTTAAACCAGTACAGTGCATCTATTCTGAGTGTTTTGTACCTGTGTAGTTACTGCAAGGTGCCTGAAACCTCAATTCTGAAAAGGCCTTAATTAAGTAGTAATTTTTTTCCAGTTTACTTATTACAACAGAAATTCCACGTTTGTCAATCTGAATGACTCTCTGACTGGAGAACTAGTAAAATTCTGACATCACATGAGACAAAAGATGGAAGATTGCTTGCTTGCTTGCTTGATTGAAAAGGAAAGTGAATTTTAGATACGCTGTGTAATAAGGATGTGACACATAGAAATGCTTGTGAAAGATCGATCCTTATTTCTTGGCCCTAGTCTTGTGTTAGGATTATAAAAGTTTAATACTCTGTCACTTGGCAGAGAATCAGCATCCATGAATTATAGTGGTGATTATTAGGGACCACTAAAGAGCTTTGATTTTTTTAACACTTATTTAATTGCAATGCCTAATGAACACCTGAGAGAAAGGGGGTCTTTTTTACAGATTTCATCACTGAAATCCCTTCAACTGAAGTATGAGAGCTCACAATAGACATTTTAGAGAGCCCTAAGAAGACCTGTAGGAAGGACCAGACTTGAAATTCTAGGTTGTATTTGGGGTGTTTTAAGAAAATATTTTTGACCTTCTTTATTACACCATAAAGAAATTTTAAAAAGGGACACAACTCGGTTACAAAAGAATCCTTTTCATACTACCTTAAAGTTGACTTTTTGTTCTATCATATGAATCAATAAGAGATAATTCAGCTTAATTACCTTTGGATACTTCCTGAGAAATGTCATTATCAAAAACAAACAGCACACTTGGAAGCCATTAAATAATACACTCCTTAAAGGCTGATGGGACAAACTTCTGAAAAGTTTGCAAAGCATTATCATGAGTCAGCATGTCAGTACATGTTCTTATTTGTACCACACAAATTGTTCTTGAAATAGCTACAGTGATAACAAAACAATTGCCAATGTTTATGTTTTCAAGTTACATGTCTATGGGAACAATTTGCATTGTAGGGATCTTGAATTATTTGGTAATCATGCCACGCACAACATTCCCCACAAATGACAATTGATACCAAATTATTGTTTGAACAAATTTAAAGTACTTTTATTTCTATTGGCTATTTTTATAAAATAACAGTATTCTCAAATTATAATAAAAGTAATCTAATTATGCATTTATAATAGCACCCTAAAGCCATTAACAAGCCATGAAGCTAACAGGGAGATTTTGAAAGGAGCAAGTGGAGTTAGGCCAAAACTCTCATAAAAGGCCAGTGGGAGGTGGGCATATAATTACCATTGTGTGCCTTTCACAATCTACTCCATAGTCATAGTGATCATGTCACACACAAGGGTACTGAAGCAACCTCTGAGATGAAATATGGCAATAGTAAGTGGCACAGCAGCACTATACAACATAGAATGTTGGAGAGGGCGATAAAAATGCTCATCCCAATTGAAGCTGCAGGGAAATGTGAGTAGGTAGAAAGTAATAGCTAGAGCGATGCAAAAAAAAATTCGGTTCCAACTATAAAGGTACATAGTCTTGTGTCAGATTCAGTCTGTTTATGAGCCTCAGTCCAAGCTCACAAAAATTCAGCAAACATGGTCTCAGGTTGTTCACATACCTGTAAAGCCAGTGCACCTCCTTTCCCTGCAGCTAGCCACCACTACCGCCCACCTAAACTTTCCCATTCCCCCAGAAATCATATTTTCTTTCCTTAGATATCTTTGTGAGGTTTCCAGGGCCTGGGGGGGGTGAAAAGGGGGGTGGTGGGGGCTGGTGTTAGTTGGCATTAGAGGAATCAACCATGAGTGGTTTCTCTTGAAGATTCAAGTTGATTGAAACTGAGCCTAAATACAAACCTATGGAGTTGTTTTGCTTTCAAACCCATGAGCTAAACTGCAGAGTTTAATTCACAAATCAAACCCTACAGGGTTTACACAGTCCTTATAATTACTCAGTGTGGAATTTGGCCAAGAAAACAAGTGTAACATTCCTTGTATGTTAAAGAACAACAAAAGAGTGTCATGGAATTTTTAGAGGCCAGACGTGATATTTGACATGCAGCACAGTGAAGACCCCTGGTTTTATGGCTTACTTGAGAGGCAGCTCACTGCTAAAGACAGAAAAGATGAAAAGGTAATAATAAATGATATTAAGAAAGCTGGGGCCCAGACTATGTCAGTTGTAAGGTAAGCAAATATTCTATTTGAATCACTAAAGTTCTTTTCCATAGATTTCTTAACATGGTAATGGCTGTGAACTGTATCCAGTGCAGATGAAGTCTCCATATGTTTATGTTTAAAAAAAAGAGACTCCACATATGAATTCCAACTGGATCAAGCCAGGGTTCCATCTGGTCCAGTATCCTATCTCTAACAATGGCTAATACTAGGGGATAAAAATAATGCAGTAGGCAGGCAGTCACAATATTGTCTTCTCCAAGGGAAAAGTTCCTCTTTACCGCCTAATAGTTAGAGGTTGGTAAAGCCCTGAAGCAGGAGGTTTATATCCCTTCCAAAGTTATTTGTTTTATTTTTTTAAATTACTGTTTAACTAAAGATTCTTGCTATCTATATAAATGTCTAATTTTTTCTAATCCTGCTGAGCTCTTTGCCTCTACTGTACCTCGTGTCAATGAGTTCCACAGTCAAATTGTGCATTGTATCTAAAAGTATTTCCTTCTATCACTTTTGAATTTACCACCTTTTATTTTCATTCAATATTCTCTTGTTGTTGTATTATAAGATAAGGTATGTAGACATTTCTGTCTACCTTTCCTAAGCCATTATTATTTCATTTACTTTTATCACATCCTTTCTTATGTATCTTTTCTCTAAGTTCCTCTCTTTTCTGTTGGCCTTAATACGCACTGCTCGTCTCTTAACTTCATCTGTTTTTGGTATATCCCTTTTGAGATGAGGTGACCAGAAGCGAAGACATACCACTGAGTATATACATATATTTATATCACTGAGTTTATGTGGTTTGTATTTATACCACATACCACTTTGTGTGTGTGTGTGTACATACACAAATAAATGATGACATTATAATGCTTTCTGTATTATTTTTCATACTAATCTTTATAAATCATAACATTTTGTTTGGATTTTTTTTATTGCTTCTGCACACTGAACTGGGGTCTTCACTGAGCAGTTCTATGCACGAAGGCCTCACATAATCATGCCCTGAATTTGATGCTTATGAAACGCAACAAATAGAATGAGAGAATATTAATGAAAGCAAAGATAAATGGAGCTATTATTATGGGCAATGCTGACATATCCCAGGGTGAAGGCTGCTTTTTAAAATGCATGGCAAGGCAAAAGCCCATCTGTCAAATTAATAGAAAGGTCCTGTTTCAAGAAACAAATTTCTATGTATGTCAATATATTTCTACTGGAGTTTTCCATTAAAGCTTGTTGCTAATTTTCCCCCCTTCACTAGATGCAAAGTATTTGACTGAAATGTAGTTGCAATAATGTGAAGTTTTCAGGAAAGTCATGAATACCTTATGTAAGTGGAAACATTTTCAACTGCCTGTTGCTGCACAGCAATTAATCTGATGAAAAAAGACTTTGCACATGGGTTCACTCAGAGAGTTAATATCTGATTTTACATGGAGATATTTAAAAGAAAAAGTACAACATAGCCTGAAGACTACCTAGTGAGAGGCTAGAGATTGATTTAATGTAGTTTCTTGCTTTGATTCTTATTTTATTTCGTTCCCAAAAAAGAATGTAGTTTTGAAATGTAAAATGAAAAAATTAAAGGAAAGTTTTTATTGGACCAAAATAGAACAAAAAACACCCTGTCCCTTACCATACCACTGTTTTATTCTGGTATTTTGCTATCGTTTGTGCTGAATTCCTCGTTCTCCTCAATTATGTTTATTATATATAAATATTGCTCAATGTGCAGTGGTGCCTTGTAGATATAGTACAGCACAAGGAACTCCCTCATACCAATCCAGTTGCTCTTATTTATTTAATATTGTATTTATGGTATTAGTTAAGTAAAACGTATGCTTTAGAATAGACATAAATACTGACAGAACAATCAAGGAGAATTTTTGTTTCTATGGGGAAAAATATACAGTAACAAGTAAGTTACAAGGCCCAACTGTATCTCAGGCTGATTTTCATATGAAGTGATAATGCCCTTTTATTTTCTAACTGTATTAGCATCCAGGAGATACAGGGGCCATAGTCACAGGTGGTGACACTCATTGCTATCAGTGTTTTCATGACTACTTGTGTGAATGGGCTTTGGAAGTGGAGTAGTGTTGTAGTTAAATTTCCGTTTCTTGATGGGATTCACTTGCCCTTGGCCTTATGACTCTCAGTTTTCTTGGGAAGTAGCACAGCCTGGATGTTGGGCAGGACACCCACTAGAGCGATTGTCACTTTCCCCAGCAGTTTATTGAGTGCCTCGTCATTATGGATGGCGAGCTGCAGGTGACGGGGGATGATCCAGGTTTTCTTGTTGTCCTGAGCGGCGTTGCCAGCCAGCTCCAGAATCTCAGCGGTCAGATACTCCAGCACTGTGACCATATAGACCTGAGCTCCGGCTCCCACTCACTCAGGGTAATGGCCCTTCTTGAACAGCCAGTGCACACGGCCCACTGGGAATTGCAGCCCAGCTTGTGAGGAACGAGATTTCGCCTTCACTTGGACTTTACTGCCCTGCTTTCCACAGCCTGACATTACTAGCAATGCTTGTCGAAATCCATTCTCACTCTGAACAAAGGCTAAAGGAGGGAGAGGTGGGCTGTCTGTGCCAACTAGTTTGCTTCTTTAAAGCAGACCAGGTTGGACAGCTCATCAGTGATAAGACCACAGTGGCTGAGTTCCTGGTGTTATCCCTTTGGACCTCTGTGACATAGCTACTTGTGGTTTGCACTGAATTGGAGATAGGTGTCTAGTCATCTCTCTTGGAACTGATTGGCATTTCCTTTGTTTATTTCTTACAATTTGGAGGAGGCACATGGGTTGGTGGCTGGCTTAAATGGCAGTGATGGTGTTTTAGTTATGTGCCAGAATACCCACAGAGTGGCAAGTCTGCACCACTCCCAGGAACAGAGTTAAGGTGAGCTGCTGTTGAAGATCTGTATGTTTGCTTGCCAGATGCCCCTGGAGTGGCAGGTGTACTCAGTGAACCTTAGCATGGTACTGCTGGAAGGAGCAAAGTTGGAAAATTTCTGCTCTAGAGAACTGGATAATGAGGTTGTAAATGAAAGACTTTTTAAAATTTTAAGGGCAAGGGTTTGTTAAGCTGTTTGGACATGGGCAGGAGTATAGCCTAGGGCCTGAAATGATGTCTCTAAGGGTTATGTGCCTGCTCTGCTTTGAGCAAGTAGGCCCCCTCAGTATCACACAAGAAAATTATACTCTCGTTATAGCTATTAACATACATGTATAAAATAAATGGGACTTGCTATAATACAAAAAGGCAGAACAGACATTCTATAAAACTTGCATAGGGGCCATTTTTCCCCATTCAAGAACAATGTTGTGTAGCTGTTATGTCAAATTTGGTTTTTAAAATAGTTCCTAAATACTAATATATGGTTGTAAATACCCATTTATGAAGTTTTTTATGCAGTCTATCATTTAAATGCTGGTATTCAGAAATTTTAGAATACAAGAAAACCATGAATATGCTTTAATCAGCATTTTTAAATTCATCTTCAGTCCTCGATTACCTTAGATGTTTTAAAATGAGAGATTTCAACAAGTGTGTCTTCTGGTGGATATAAGGCATTCGGAAATACACTAAAATGCATGTGTAAATTGCCCTATCTGCATTTTACATAATACTTTGCTACTGGGCATTGCACAAAAGGACAGCATGTTCAGTGTGTTAATCCGGGACAGTATCAGGGCTCGTCTTCTTGAAGATCTTATTTATTGAGACTTACATATCACACTATCACAAGGTTGCCTCCATTTTTCATGCAAACTTTTCTGTTTCTGTTCATGTTATATATTTTGCTTTAAAGGCAAGATGAGACCAACCACCACCAACAAATGGGTTTATCTTCCCAGAATGACTTCTGCTCCTAGATGCCCTTTTACCATCAGTCTCTACTCTGATATCCATAGTACAGAAATAGAATTTTAAAAAAACCTATTAAGGCCTCAACTGGCAACAAAGAGGAAGGAGGTTATGCAATCCTGGTTGCTTGTCTGCTTATTCTGGGTCTTCTAATTCCCTAGTTCTTCTAAGTCCTAGGATCTTTTTACAAAAGGCTGCATAAAACCAGCCATCTGTTTCATGTCTTGTGTCTTAGTTCTAGGGACACAATTCCCTTCCCCAATACAGCTGAAGATAGTTTGTCAGAGCAACATTTGTTGACTTCAGTGGATTTCCTAACATGCTAGTGGCTGGGAATTATACCCAAATGGTAATTGAGTGTCCTTGAGAAGATTATAAACATAGTGTATATACTAGAAACAGTACTCCTGAGGAAATCTAGATGATATATGGTTATAGACAGGTTATGAAACTCTGGCTGCCAAATATTTTGGGTCCTGGTCTGTCGCACATGCTACGCAGCCTATAGAATCCAGCTGGCTTATGTATCAGATGCAAGCCAAAAATCCTTGGATGGTTCATGGCTGAATACAAATACAGACAGCCAAAAGCAGAGAAAGTAGAATGACTTTTTAACATTCTGCTTTAATTTTAGCTATACTTTATACAGTGTCTCTGTACACAAGCGCCCCTGTTCCTCAAGACACCATTCATCCATCCTGCAACCTCAGCTCTTAAAATGCTATGTACCAAAGTCAACCAGTCTTTCAGTTTGTGCCTCCATGAGCTGCTGTAGATACCTGGACATGATTTGGGGTAGCACTGCTTTCGTTATCTGGCAGAAAATTCCCAAAAGAAGGCTTCTTTGCTTGTCCGTTTCTTGGGAACATAGATTCCAAGGCCACAATGGACCACTGTGATTGTCTAGCCTGACCTCCTGTATAATATAGGCCATAGAACGTCTCCAAAATAATTCCTAAAACAGAGCTTTTAGAAGAAACATCAAATTGTGATTTAAAAATTGTCAGTGATGGGAAATCCACCACTACTCTTGGAAAATTGTTCCAGTGGTTAAGTTCCAATGGTTAATTACACTCACCATTAAAAATGCTAGAGAGAATTATCCAAGTCCAGGTGGGTGATGTTACATATCCATGGAATTTTTTATTGCAATAGAGGGAGGGGGTGTTCAAACATAATTCCGTCTGACTATTTATTAAACAAACAAGCAAATAAATAACAAAGGCAAAATAGTCAAAAATATATTTACAGTGATCAGTAAGACCTCTACCTGCTATAGGAACACAGAGTTTCTTGGCTTGAGTGTGACAAGTTGTTCCCTTCAATCAGAAGATCCCTCACAGAGATCTGTTCGCAGAGTACACGTGAGTTCCCCAAGGAAGGCTTTTATATCCAATAACACTTTTAGCATTCTCTTTCCTAAAGAAAGCATATATTGTGTATTGTTTGTTTAATATAACAAAAGAGGTCGGTCCTTCCACAATGTCCTGAAAGTTTCTCAAGTTTAGGTATCTAAGGTTTCTTGGTGTGTAACTCAGGCATATTGACTGCTAAAGGGGTCTCAGACCTATGTATTTAAAGCTGCCAGAATCACTCTTGAAAGCTGATCTGCCCAATCCATGCTGTACTAGAGTTTTATTTCAGAGCAGGATATGGCCTTTACTTGGCTTGGTAAATGTCCATGGAAGATTACAGAAGAGATATAGGTATGTAAACCATACAAAAGAGAGGCTGCCTTGGCCTTTGAGAAAGTGAAACATGGAGAAACAGATGTAATAAGAATGGAGGGTATAAGAAAGGTATGACACACAGGATGTTGGTAAGAGACTGGTCTCTGTTTCCTGTCCCAACTGCATGACATGGCACAGGGTTACACCAGATTATTCCAGAAGTTGCCTACTGTTATAGATGAACCACACTGCTAATTTGGAGATGGAGCTAATTTCCTTCAACCTGTGATGTCTGGAAGACATAATGGCAGTAATATTTACCCAGGATTGTGGCAGTGAGGTCTAGATTGTGTTAACAGCCATCAGATGAATGTAAAACTTGTTTCTATGCTCTCTTGACTGATTACAAACAACCACAACATACCACAGTGAGGGGGAATAAACACACAGGTCTACTGTTTTATTGTGACTTCTAGCTGAAAGTTTACTTCTCAGCAGGGCAGTGTAAACATATGAAGGGATACCAATATTGTATTTTTCTAAAATATGGTAGGGATGTAAATCCTTTATTCTGTAACTTAGTAATTGTCCAAAACAGTAATTGCACATATCCCCTTGAGTTAAGAATGAGTTAAATACATGGCTGTGTGTGTGTGGCATAAGCAAAACATGCATATCCGTGTCCAAATCCACATCAAGGCTTGTATCACTCAGTATGACAGAGAGCCTGAGAATGGCTGTTCGCAGAGCTCTGGCCAGCATTAACAGAAAAGCAGGGTTCGCGTTCCATTTAGGTATTGTAAGTCAGCCTCCTCCATGTGGGTACACATCAGCGTTCTTCAAACACATCTTCAGTTCAGACTTTAACACATCCATGTGAGTCACAGTTAATCTGATTTCTAATGTTGCTAAAAAAATGGATTAACTACTCTGCACTCTACACACATGCAGAGGATCAGGCAAAAGGATTCCATTCGTTATTTAAATACTCTGTTTTCTTCCATTTGGAGTCCTCCTTTTGATCAAGGTGCATATATGCCCTTGAGCAATAGTTTTCTCATATCAATGTTTTAATTTAACCTCAGAAAGCCCCTTTTCTTTGGATGCAGGAAGACTCCCTGCTCATGTTTGTTTACATTTTCATATAATCACAGTTAGCCATCTTCTCCGTATAGCCATTATAGAGGCAGGTCATCTGCAGACCACATCCTATGGCTAATACCTCCCAAATCAGGATTAGCAGTGATTGATAGCAACCCTACAGGCTTTTTGGGGCAGAATTTGTACTCAGTTGAACCCTTACACAGAGGACAGATCTCTGCTGAGCTAATATGATAAAGTTTTATTAATATTATTTGATAGCCTTGTTTTCAAACAATAAAATACAGCTAAATTAGTGAGTCTGAACAAATAAACTGTACCACTTCTGTACATCACTTAATATAGGATCTTAGAGCACTTTATAGAAGTGTAGTTGATTAAACTTCACAGTCCTCTGATTTAGATAGGGATATAGAGAGATCATATCACCTACCACCACAACGCTAAACCCCTGGGTTAGCACATAGAAGATCTCTGATTAGCACAAAAGTGTTTAGAACAGAAAGTTAAAGACATACTGTATCCAAATGAAAATGGGGGGAGAAATTAAGGAAGGTAGAAAAGACAACATAAAAACCCTCCTCCTAAAAATAGTGTGATAGGATATTTAATAGACACAAGCACTCAGAAGCAGGATCTTATGTCTCACCCAAAAGAATTATGTGAATCAAAAACAGATTTGGCCAGGCCAATCAGCAGAAGATTCATTTTGTACTAGTACTATACAATAGTATCCTCTTCTGTACCTGCAGTAAAATAAATTTCCACAATTTCCTTATAACAGAAACAAAACAGAAAGGGGGGGGGGAGAAAAGAAAGGAAAATACACAATAATTCTAAATATTGGAGAGATTTGTTGTTATATTTCCATTTACCTGTTCTATTTACGATACCTAAAATTGAAGAAGTCACAATTGAAATTTTCCACTCCCTTTCACTGTTAGATGCAGCAAGATATTGCTTTATATTTTGACTATCACTTAGTTTATTGCCAAAAGCTGCACACGTCCACATGTTTGGAAATTTGCATATATATTCAGTGCCAAGTAGGCTTTTCTCCTTCAGTAGAGATCAGACCTTAGTTTGACTGTGTGAGGAAATGTGCCATAAATCAATAATGAATTTGTCCATAATCTTACATTAAATAATCATTTTAGTTTTTTATGCAAGCCAGAACCGCAAAAAAAAAGTTACTATTACATATTTAAAAAAAAAAACAAAATAAAAGCACAAAAACTTAACACTGAACAGTCTATCACAGAAAAATGTAGTAGGGAAAATATCATGACAAACTGCCCAGAAATACCAGACATCCTCAGTTGCAATGAGAGGTGTTAAATGCAGGAGGAACTTCCTGAAGTGTGTTACTGCTTCTGCTGCCATTGAAATCAGACACAAAACGCTTAAGTGACCTCAGCAAGGGAGGCAGGATCAGCCCTGCATCATTTTGGTTGTGCTTTTAAAAAAGTTGGTTAATTAATCCTGGCCCATCCTGTTATTTTTAAAGATACCGTCGAAGTTGGAGCCTTCCTTATCAAATAAAATGATTCTTTTATGAAACTCAATGGGGCAAATCCAGTCAGCCTCTCCATGTGCATGGAAGGTCAGACTGGCTATAGAACCAGTGTCTTGAGTTGTACTTCATATATTTATAATTTAAGTAAATACACGTGTTCAGAAGTTCCTCAGACAGACAGTGCCTTTGTATATATTTGTACAGCACTTACCACATTGAAGCTTAGATCTTGATTGTGGAACCTGATTGCTAACAAATAATAATTTTAAATAGTAACTCCAGTACCGAGCATGAAGGAAGGCCCCGGGAGCAGCTGGCCAAGCAAGACTATAGAGCCACTAATTTAATCTCTCCATGAAGTTGGGAGGCAGAAGTGGTTATTGTAGCTATGAGGTTTCAATGCCTGCCAGAGAGTTGTTCTGTGTTACCCCTCTCTGGTCTGGTGGGAACTGTTCGTTTCCACAGACTTTGCAGACTTGCCCAGTTCATATACTTGGTCTGTGCCCTGGGCCCTAATTGCAGAGCTATGTTAAGTATTTAAAATTACAAGTTACCTATTTATAAATTACAATACTTTTTCCAACAGTTAGCCCTGGAAATAATTCTCATTGTACCCTATATGTATCTGGAGGCATTATCACATCCAGGAATGCAATATAAAACAAGTAAGAGGCTGATCACATAGTCACACACACTGAATTTGTTGGCACATCCTGTGGGCAGGTTAGCATTTTAAAACTAAGATTTTCAAATTACTAGATTTTGGGTGAAGATATTCGGGCTTGGGCTGCAGTTCAAGCTCTGGGTTAAACACCACAATTAAACAGCCATTAGCCTGATTCCCACAAGCCCATGGCAGCTGGCACGGGCCAGCCACAGGTTTTTAATTGCAATGTAGACATACCCAGAGAGGCTAGTCTGCACGACAGTCTGGTGTACAATCATGAGTTTTGGAACAAGGCTACTGAATAGGGATATCAGAAGAAAGAAGATAATGATTTCTAAATTTCATCAGTAAATAATTCTTGATCTGCAATCCAAACTGCAATTATTAACATCAAATATATAATTAATAATTGATTCCAGGCTGTAACTTGTGTAACTAAACTAATCAATAGTTCCATTTTTGTATTTTATATTCAGTTTTAATGTAACCAACTCACACAGGATTGGCTATTCACTTATATTACCAAGTCTGGAATAACATGTCATTAAGTATCTAGGCAACACTACATGAACTGAGAATTTTACAACTGGCTGTGCAATTAGAAATTCACTTTTGGTATTTGAACTAAAAATTCACTTTGTTGGACTATTTATGCTAGTAAAAACTTCAGTTCTCATTTACCAGAAGAAAACATGAGTCATAAACTCAATTTAAAAACAAACAAAAAAGACTGGCTGTATTATTTCAAATAAGTGAAAAGAAAATATAAAGGATTCCCTGCTATCAGAGTTCTCTTCATTTAAATCAAAAGTGTGTCTGGAGGTTAGAAATTCCTTGTCTTAATGGGCCCGTAGCTCTCGCCCTGATGCTGAATCTGGATCCACTAATACTAACTCCTTTATATACGTGTGAAATCCCAAGTCTTAGTCAGGATCTCAGAATCTTGCAGGATGGAACCCTGCCTGAGAGTGAACAAAAGGGACTGGGGAATATGACATAAAGAATGTTTTTGGAGGTTTTTGATTATTTGTTTTTGGGAGTGGACCAGAAGATGTTTTTTAAAAGGTGAGGCCAGGCAGGGAAGGGATCATTACATTTGCAAACTGTGTTGTTAGCCATAATGATAATTGTATAAATATTTTGCTCCTATAAATAGCTCTTCTTTCATCAAATATCTTTCAGTCAAATGGGGCCAATATTTTCCTCTCTAATGGAACAACCAATATAACAGCAATATATTTTATATATAATACAGTAAAATCCACATAAGATGCCAGTGCCTTACCTTTAGCATAGTATTAAGAAAGGAATAATGGGTATAGGAGATAAATAAATGCAGTCAGATTTGGATTTAATTTTCTAAATGCATTTGCTATCCTGTGCTGTACTGATAGCCCTGGAGATGCCCTGAAGCAGAGAAACTGTTAGACAAGAAAGTTAGATTAGTAGTGATAATTGCTGGACAGAATGAAAATTGAATACCAATTGTTTTTCTTTGCTTTTGTAGTTTTGTTGGGGATTAAAAAAAAAAGAGCATATTGAAAAAATAAATAAATTTGGTATTTCAAATAGTTCATAATGTATTTTAAAGCCATGGTCATATACAAATGCAGAATACCTTGTAAGCATATTCCTGTTACAATACAAAATTCCAAAATGATATTGACAAGAAAGTATTTTCTTATGTTATGGCTCCATCTACAGCTTAGAAGAAAATAAACTACAATTGATAGCTTTACAGTTGCAATCTTTGTTTCTGGAACTGCACAGACTTACTATATAATGTTAATTAAATCACTCCCTTTATGTGTCACATATTTCCAGCAGATTTGTAGCCACAATTGAGCTATCTAGTATTTAATTACTTCCAGAAAAGCAGCTATTAAGATTATATTCTGTTTCCTTTATATTAGCACTCTTTAGTATGGATGGTTTAAATTTGAAACTGCAGTATGTTGAAAGGGAGAGGCCTGATCTTGCTGTCATAGCAAAAGAATAAAGGTTAGAGGCTAACATTATTTCTGCTTTTTTAAAAAATTTTTTTAATAAACTAAATTTAAAAACTTGAACAAAAAAAAGAGAGATACAGTGCAAAGGCAGCAGGTTGCTAGTAGCCCTCAGGCTGCTCTAAATTACATTGACAGCTGATCATCTCAAAAGTCTGCTGTTGCAGCTGATCACTGGGGTACACAAAAGCCATGCCCTTTGTCCCTAGTATCTGTCCTTCGAGCAGCTTTGGGAGGAGGGGTGGTGTAAAGGGCTCCATACCAACTCTATCGTACACTGAGGTGATTGTCCATGGATGGCAATGCTGACTTTAAGGCCAAGTTTATGCCACCAGCAGAATAAAAACAGTGCTACATGGGGACAATCAGGGCATCAGTGTGTAAGCTCTTTTGATGACTGGACCTTGTCTTCTACTCGTATGCAAAACATCTAGCACATTACTGCAATACAAATAATAATGAATAAAAGAACTAAAGGATGTAGATGGGCTTCTTCTCTCCTTATTCAACTGCTTCCAAGACCTGTGCCCTTAAAGGTTATCGGGGTAAGGTCAATTAAAATTGGTTGCAACCTTCTGGCTATTTTCTAGATAAACTGTATCTGCCCTCATTGCCTTCTGCCTCCAACAAATAAATAAAACATTGAGTAAATAATAGAGAGAATGCAGAGGAATAGATAAGACATTGCTCTAAAACAGAACAAAGCAGAGAAAAAGAAGCCCAAAATATGGAAATAAATCAGAATTATTGTATGCTTGGGCATTTTTTACATTTATTTTCTTCTAATTTACATTAAAACTAGATTGGAAACAAAATTCCATGATATGTGTACTCATTATTGTGTTTTCAATTAAAATTTAAGATTTTGTATTCCAACAAAGTTTAATTTCCATAGAATAATTCTTCTTTATTAAATATATTTATAGGGGGATATGACAAGGCAATATCAGTTGGAGAAAAAGCAGAAGATTATTACATAGGTAAAATTGTTACCATGAGAAACGAGAGTTCCCAGCAGGCAAAGGTCTCTGTAATGTGAAAACTTACGAGTTCATAGAGCAGCAAACATTTTTAAACACAGTTTTAGCTATGCATGTGTTTTTAGAGAGGTAAGGTGTGTGAGGAAATATATTTATTGGACCAACTTCTGTTGGTGAAACAGATAAGCTTTTGAGCTATACAACTCTCTGCTTGTCTCTTTCACCAACAAAGGTTGGTCCCATAAAAGATATTACCTCAGTCACCTTGACTCTGTCGTATCCTGGGACCGATATGGATACAACAACATTGCAAACAACAATTGTGGGTTTTTTTTACCAAGTATGCAAATACTTATAGCTAAATTTGATGGTCAGTACAACTTGATTAAATGACAACTAAGGCTGTGTCTCCATAGTGGGGTAATGTACTTTATGGGGATGTGATTTCTAAAATACATTGCCGTATTATGCGTTAATTGGTCTGTATAGACCCTACTGCTGCTCACTGAAGGTTTACTGGTGCACTGTAACCATAGTATTATTTCAAACAGCACTATGTTAAAATACTATATGGTCTATATGGACCAATTAATGTTCAACACATTAGTGCACTTTCCAAGTCACACCCTGTAAAGCACATCACCCACCATGTAGACAAGCCCTAAGTGGGTGCTAATGGGTTGAGGGGGGCAGCTGGCATTTGAAGGACATAAACTCCAAATACTTTGTTTTTAGGGTGATACAAAGGGATAGAATTGGGAGAAAATAGATAACAGTGAAGGGAAGTGTTTTACTGAGTATCACAAATAACTTCCTAACAATGAGATGAATTAGATGTGGAATAATCTCTCAAATGAAATTATGGAATCCCCTTTGTTTAGGACAGTTAAAATTTGACTAGACAAAGCATGCAATCCTACACTGGCAGGAGGGTAGAACCAGTGACCTAAGAGGTCCTTTTCAACCTTTAATTTCTTTACCTACCTCAATGTTGAATATTTTTGAATGAGTGTATTATATTACAGTGTGAGATTGACTATTCAGGGAGATTAGTCACTTTGGTCTATTGCATGTGTGACTTTTTGTATGTTTATTTCCAAATGTACAATGTAATTAACTAGGGACGCTATAACTTTTTCTCTTTTTCTGACCAGAAGAATAAGCACAAGCAATAGGATGGTCTAGCTCAGAGGTTCTCATACTGGGGGTCGGGACCCCTCAAGGAATCATAAAGTTATTGGGGGGGGGGTCGCGAGCTGTCAGCCCGACACGTGCCAGGGCTGCGCTGTCAGCCCTGTGCAAGGCTGCCAGCCAGAGCCGTTCATAACTGCTGCTGGCCAGGTGCTGTGAAGGCAGTGCCACCCCCCAGCAGCAGTGCAGAAGTAAGGGTGGTATGGTGTGGCATGGCATGGGGGGGGTCATCACAGCCTGAAATATTTTCAAAGGGGGTCTCAGCAAAAAAAGTTTCAAAACCCCTTGCTAGCTGCCCTGCTTATGTACCCATCTGAAATGCTACATATGTACTTGGGGTGGCTAATCCTTCCTGCCACTCCCATCACAGCTACATGCTATTTTTAGTGCACTAGCTCAGTTAAAGCTAGCACAGGTATATCTGCTTGAGCTGGGAATTCCATCCCCAGATGAACGAGTAGACATATCTGTACATGGAAGCTATATATGCACACGTTTTTGGGTTGAGACCAAGTATGGTAAACTTCAGTCCTAACCAGATTTTTTTTTCAGTATTGTGTGCATCTGAAAGCAGTAAATAACTGTAATTAAATTCAGTTTTATTACTTGATCTGTAGATTTCTCTATCAAAGAAACTATCACATAAATATGTATTTTATGTAATATTGCAACTTTAAAAATCCTACTATCAGTTACAAAACAAAACAAGTCTATGTGGTCAATTATTTTTACAGATAAAGAAACTTTTTAAAACTGTGTGATCTAAAATTGAGACATTTCAGATCAACTTGAGCTACATAGAAAAACTTGAGAGAAAGTCCATAAGGTGACTTTTAAATGAAATGTGTTTTAGAGGTACAATATTACAGCCTGGTAGAATTGTATCTCATTAATTTCAAACATAATTTTTATGTGAGGCTATTTGATTATAATTTGATTATCTGACCCTGTAATTAAAGTTTATTGTCAATTTCAAAGCTTATATGTAAAATGAACTGATTTTCTTCAAAGCAATATACAATCCATTCGACTCATTGACTTCTAGTTTTGCATTTAAATCGAAAAGTCTGTTATAACATGACAAACAGGTTCAGGTTTTGATCATTAATCCTGCTAAGCAATATTCATAAATTCAATTTTGAATCAGTTGGAATACTTTTCTTTTATTAGTTTCTGTGTTATTAAATGAGATTGTTTCTGACTAATATATTTCTGGACTCAAACTGTAGCTCCGAGCTGTTATTCAAATCAAATAACATGCCCCTTACTTGTGCCTAGCACTAATAAATGCCAACTTGTGATACATTTGCTGGAGATTGTCACGAATATTAAAGGAGGCAATAATGCCACTAATGTTGCATAAGTAAGCTGATTTTTCTAAAGGCCTGAAATCAGTCATTCTGGGTGTTTGATGGGGGAACCTCTTGGATTTAAAGCCTAAAGCATTCTTTTACTCAGCTAAACATTATTATTGAAGAAATAAATGACCAAGAAATTATAACAAAAATATAATATGTAACTTCTGGCGCCACCCTGAGCAACAGAGTCAGAAAAAATAGATTGACGGGCCAAGCATACACTGGGATTAGTAGAAATGCATGTTTATTAGCTTAGAGACGTTTTCTCCTCTTGTGTTGTGAGCCCCACCATCCCCTTGTTCTATTATGTCAACCTCCTACTGCAGTCATTCTGAGACTGACAAATTCAAAGTCATTGGTGTATGGTGTCCGCTGCTATTCACATCTTAAACCAATAGCAGATACTACAACAATCTTATTGTTGACTCTGAATATCATCAAGATTTTTGGTTTTACATTTTTCTTCTATGACCTCAGATATAAGGTTTTATACACACAGTGCATTCATCTTTCACTTCGCATTCTATTTCACCCTTTTATATGTTAATTTTTTCTTTTGTTTTACATGTAATGGGACTTGCACCCTTGAATATTTATTTATTTATTTATTTATTTATTTATTTATTTATTGAAAATCCACAGTTGTGTGACAAAATGACTGAAATTATGCCCTTAAAATTGCAGGCCTGAAAAGGAGGGTTGGGCTGAAAATCAGGCTTTCAGGTTACCAGTAAGGTTTATTAGCCATCTTTCTCTTTCTCATGTTTCAGTCTAAACCTGATGGTGTGAGGTGCTGAGTTACCCTCAACTCCCTATGCATTCAATGAAAGTTGAAGGTATTCAGTATCTTGTAGGTGTGCTTAGTAGGCTTTTTTGATGCATGCACTTCAGTCAGTCACTGGTCAGACAGATACCCACCTTTGACCTCGTCTCAGTCTGATCTTCCTCCTTTTTGTGTTGGGGATACGTTACCTGTTTTGGGTGTCAACTTTGTTATGTCTCCATATGCATTTCCCTGTTACTGTTCCTGTCACATTTTCCCCATATTTATTTGTTGCCCTCCTTATTTTGCGAAACACTTTCCCACAAACAAAGGTAACCCAAAAAATTGGTGGATTCCAGTGAGCTATCTGATCTGTTTGGTTTTGGTCAAGGTTTTGATAAAGTTTCTTTAAACTTGCATAGTTTTTTAAAGATTCTCTTGTGAACTTTCTTAGGTCTCAGTGCTAAAATGAAAGTGCCCAATACCCTAAAAAATGTAGGTCAAAAGCACTGCTTGTCTGTTTTGTGCTTGTGCTTTGTTTTCATAAACTTTAGAATGTTGTTCCAGCATTTATTTGGGCATGATTGAGTTTTCAGTTATCTGTGGCTTCTTCCAATTTAGCAGTTTCAGAAAGATTATGCTATTCTGTGAGGCTCACTCAGAATTTTTGTAGCCTAGATGGAATGCCTCTGCTGTGCAGAGATTTCATGGTCAGCAACCATACTGCCGTACCTCAGGCTGTGATCTTGTCAGAGTTCATAAACTAGCAGGGTCAGACCAGCTCAGTTATATGAGTGGGATACCTCTAAGGAGGTGCCACTCTATCCTTTTCCAATAAACCACTGACCTAGCATTGTGCTTTTAGAATCACTGTCTTTCATATAAAGCAGAATTAAGCTCCTGATCACTTGTGATAATTAAAGAGAGATTGGAACTTTTTGTGACGTGTAGGGTAGCTGAATTCTACATAGAACAACTGAACTCTAGCTTTCTAAAATTTCCTCTGTAATTTTAATTTCTGTTTGATATTTTCTCTTGTTCTGAACTGTTACTTAGCTAAATAGCTGCTGCATGTCCGTCAAAGGTGGATGAATATCAGTGAGTCCTACATGTGTAGTTTATAATTGGTTTCTAAAGCACATTAGAAGGCTTTTTAGTTGAAAGATGCCATATAATTAAAAGAAAAATAAAAGCTGAACAATTATTATTATTCTATAGTTTTATTGTTCCAGTTACAGAGATGAAGACTTAATGACTAAGTTTAAGCTTGTGCACAGCACAATGTAAAATTGTGCACAGATGTAAAATTTACCTTTGCATTCTCCCAATCCTTGGTCCCCTGTGTACAACTGGTTTCCAATCCATAAATCAGAGCAGCCTCAGACTGCACCGTAATGAATAAGTCCCACCTAGGATTCCAAAAATAATTTTCTGATGGGGGGATGCTCTATGAAAAGTTACACACATTTCTTCAGGTAGGAAATTCTTCTTTCTACTCTTTGCAGTATGCTGAAATCTTTTCATTTTTCTTGATATTTCCAAGACAGAGAACTTGAAATAGTCCTATTGATCATGTACCCACTGTACCAGAATGAGTAGTTTTCCAAGAGATAATGGTATGCCTGAAGGAAGTCAAATTCCTTCTCTTTCACTATATTTCCTTTCAAAAGTTGGAAATGCAAGTAGTAACTAGGGAGTAGGCCGCATGCAACCCAGGCAGATTAACTATGCTTAGAAGTGACACAGATACAAACAAACAAGCAAACTGGTCAGTCTTGATGAAATAATGGTCTGTAATGTAACATTTTCTTCAAGCTTAAGATAAAAAATGCTATTATGTAGCTCCAAGGCCTAGTGCTCTTCTAAGGGTATGTACACACTGACGGCAGCAAATTCGCCACTGTCAGATTGATCTATCCGGATCAAATGAGCAGAAGTGAAGACTCGCTCAGTTGATCTGGAAGTTGATTCAATTAAGCCACCTCCTCGAAAGGCATAGCACTGCATCAACAAGAATGCATTTCCCATCGGTGCAGAAAGTGGAGATGGTGAGCTAAAGGGCTAAAGTTATGAAGCTTACGGGAGTTACGCAAGCTACTCTGCATAGCTCATGTAACTCGTATTGACTGCCATCGAATTTTCGGGTAAGTGTCAACTAGTCCCAAGATACATTTATCCCACCAATACGTTACAGGTTTTTTCATTTCTGTAGTTCTGTGTTCTGTATTTCTATCTCATTACAATCAGTACAGGAAAATATTTCTTTTCAAGTATAATTTTTGGCTTCACAACAACGCTGCTTATCTTCAGTATACAGTGCATCTTTATCATCACCTTTTGCTTTTGAAGAAACAATCTAGATGAGAGGAGAGGGATAAGAGCATAACCAATTGCCCAGAGAGTTGTCCCCACATTTTTTTAAATAAATCTAGGTGTGCTATTTTGGACATTGATTGATTATGCTTTTGGATCAGATTTGTAGGAACAGTGGAATGATGAAGTTTTCTATACCTTAGTAGAAGATTGAGACTCAAAGGCAAGATCCTTTGGTGACTTATGGTTCCTTTGTGCTGCACCTCCAGTGGGATATGAAAAAATATATAATGAGACTTAAATCTTCTTACTCATTAATTCTTTTACACAAACAAATTTACAGACCATGTCACATTCTGATTTAGCCAACAGTTGTTCGTTCCATATTCTCTAGAAGAGTGGCCCTGATTTAGAATAACACTTAGAACACATGCTTAACCTTAAGTACATGCTTGACTGTTTTACTGGATAAAGATGGGTTTCCTCAGATGTAAAATTAAACACCTGCTTTAGTGTTTTCCTAGCTTTAATTGCCTCATTCAGGGAATTATGCTAAAGTTTTATTTTTTCATTAAATGAACAAATAAACGGAATTGCTTAAAACCCTGGTTTGACATTTAATAAAAAGTTCATTAATCTTGGCATGATTGTTTAAACATTGCATAGATTACAACTGTTCCTTGAAGCATTTCTTTAAAGAAACATCATAGCTTTGGATATCTCTGTCAAAAGATCACTGAAAGCAATTAAAAGGTAATATTTTAGAAGATAAATTTCAAATGTTTTTCTTATGCATAATTCACCTCTGGAATCATTTCTTTTTCAGCTGCCAGACAATCATCTAAATTTTCCTTCCCCATTAATAAGGAATTAAAATAAATTATGAAAATACTACTATTTTAAACAGCTGTAATGTGCAGCGTCAGTCAGTGAGACCTAAATATCATACTCTTCATTTCCAAAAGCTCTTTAGGTCCCCTCTCACAGTTTAGGGGTCCAAAAATCTCTATATCCATCTTTCTTTTTAAAAATGCATTCAGGCAGACCTAGCTGCACTATGCTCTGGTATGAGAAATTCTAGTCCTAGAGCAATCTTGGGGCTTTTCCATCTGAGCTTCAATGAGGTTGGTCCTGTCAAAGGAGAATCTTATAGTCTAAGACCCAGAAGAGTGGGATTGTGTTGTGTATTTCAGCCACACCTTTACATTTTTGTTCAGGACTACGTCACCAGCTCAACACAACACAGTTCATTTTACATATATGTTAACAAAAGTGGTGTCTCCCTGAAGATTATGCCCTCTGACCAGCTTTCTCCCACCCAGGAATCCACACTGATCAACCCTTTCCCTCAAATAATCTCAGTTTCGTGTCTTGCTTTCCCTGTCCCCTGGACATTGCCTCTGGTCAGCTGCCTCCCCCAGTGGAGACTTTGCTTGTTCTCCCTTCCCTATATAAGGAGTCCAAGGGGCAGTAAAGGGAAGGAGCACAAGTTCCTGGGTTCCTTCTCTTCCTGCAACACTGCTCACCTATCCTCCTCCCCAGTGCAGCTCTGTACTGCGGAATGAAAGTAGTGGTTAGGAGTTGACTGCTGTGGCCTCCCAGACACCCCCCACTGTTCAGATGCACTGACTTCTGCTTTTTGGCTCTGCACAGCAAACTTCAACTGGTGAGCAGACTGTAGCAGCCAGGAAGCGCTGCCAGTGCTTCTCCAGGTAGCAGCCAGAATTGCAGTCCAATGCCTTCAAACATTACACATAGTTATAGCTGCCCAAAAATGCATGCAAAGAATATATGTAAAGAATACAGGTGATAATTAACAGTTACTAATGAACTTCTCTGGAGCAAGACCCAAGACTTCTTCCATTAGGAAGTTATCTTCAGTTCTGCCCTCCTGTTGGTCAAGCAATGGTACTCCTCACTGCTCTCACCACCATCCCTGTTGCTTATTTGCACCCCCAGCACAAAGGAGACTTAAAGCCCCATTAGGGCAGAAGTTGAGGATTCCTATAGAACTAGTTGCTCCTTACCCGCCTTCCCACTAGTTTAGGGGGCATTTCAAGGAAAGTATGTGTCATGATCAGATGGCTTGCCCAGAGCATAGTGCACTCCAGTGTCCCATGGAGTGGCTCGCTGGGGCTGCTCTACTTTGCAATAGGGGCTGGTTCAGCCTCTAGTAACTTCAGGGACCAAGGAGGCATACACTCACCTGTGCCTTTCCCCACCAGATGTGCAGAACACTGTTCTGGCCCAAAATCAAAAAGGTCCAACTGTTTGTTTCTACAAAGAAGATGCAATATCAGGCAAGCTGTTTTGGAGTAACAGTTCATTAAAAATTACTCAGTATATTAAACTAATCAGTAGTTAGAGGTGAAACTAGAGTTCCATTATAAGCCCTTTATTCATTCCCCTTACATCTTTGCAAAGGAAATGTGGTCTCATTTTTATTTTCAGGGCACACTTGGGTTTCTTTTTAATAGCTTGAAGACAGTTCATAAAACTAGTTTTCAGGTAATGAACGCTTTAAAAAGACATTTCTGAAATTTAAAAACATCTAATATCTGTGTTCTCTATTGCCAAAAAAAACAGCTTGATTGTAAAACTTCAAACTCCTGATACAGTTACATATTGATTAAATTGGACTAAGATATTGTGGCGCTTAACTTTCCAGTTCCCTTAGAAACTAAGTATTTGTAGTTAGAAAGCCTCATTATCAGTATTCAAGGTATTATAGTAAGACGATTGGCAAATTAAGGGACACCAGTGTATAGAACTGTATATAATAATTAGAACACTTAAAGGATAAATATACTTTGCAGAGTGTTAGATATTTAAATATATTTTCAGACAAAAGTGTCATTTTTTTAAGCATCCTTTACTTTTAAGAATTATCTTCAAACTTGCAGCGTTCTGATGTGTGGCAACATCTTACTGAGATGATTTGCTCCTTGTGGGTACTCGTGGTCAGATCTGCTTTCTTACTGACAAAGCAACAAATACATCTTAGCTACTTTTTACTCCTCTTAGCCCTACAGACACCCGGCAGGTATATGAAAGTGAGCTAGATTTTATTCAGGCTTGTGAATCAGCAACAAAATTACTAATTAATTTTCAACTTCAGGACTGGTTGTGTAACTATTATGCTAATGAGCCTGTAGCTCCTCTTGTGGAAATAATATTTGTATGTTTAAAATTATTATTTTGTATGTCTATTGTAGAAATACTGTTACAGTAGTTGGTTTTAACAAATGGATTCTCCTACTGAATATTATTTTATTTATTTTCCTTTATACACCCATTCCCCCATGGAGTTCAGTGAGAATTTGCTGAGTGGAGGGCTCACAATGCATGAAATATATTATTCGTATATTCTTCATATAATTAAATTACAGAGCTTGGTTGGGTTGGTTTTTTTCCAGCACCAGTCCAAGTAATCTGACCTTGCCTATAAAGTGCTGAGCATTTAAGCATATGCTTAACTTCAAGTACATGAGTAGCTCCACTAAAGTCAATAGGACTACTTGCATTCTTAAAGTTTAATTAAATTCTTAATGTTTAAAGTACTTTGCTGGATTGGCGTCAAACTGCTCAACGCCTTGCAGGATCGAGCAATCCTTGAATGTTCATACGATGTAGTTAAATGATATTTTACATAAATTAGCAAAATGTGTAAAGTGTTTTTACAACACACTTTGTATTTCAAGAACATATTTTTCTCCTTAAATGTACTCATTCTTCAACCATTGAAAGTGTCCAGTTTGGTAACATTTGTTGTATATTAAACAAGTGTTGGCAAAAGTGTGGCATAGAGATATCGCTCGTGTACATTTTCCAATGTGAGTTTTGAGGAAAATTACAGCTCACGTAACTCCGAAAGTATACTTAACTTGCTAGGTCAAATTTATTCATGAAATCAATGGCATTACACCGGTCTGAGTTTGTCTCTGTTAGTCTTCTGCATGGACACTGCTTTCAGAGCCTTCCAGTCCACCTGGCTTAATTCATTCTGGATGCCAAAAGTAATTATGCAGAGTTTCACACTGACTGCAACAATGTGGAGATTCAGAATCTGTACCACTGTGATGTCGTAAGCGAGTCATTAGTGTAACAGTGGATTATGTTACACTAGAGGCCTGAAAGCCCATGTCAGTTAATCACCTTCCCCTATACAACTGTATGAAAGGTATCAAGTTAAACTTTCTGATCAAGTTTAATCCTTCTGACCTGTCAGAAATGTAACCATTCCCTGAAAATGGGAGTGTGTGAATAGATACCCCAACTAAAGGAAACAGTCTTTCAAAGTAACATTTTTACATTATTCAGATCATTCCCACTTGTTTCTTCCCTCCTCTCCATGAGTCTATTATTGATATAAAGGTTGAAGCTCAGGCAGCTTAACTGTTATGTGGAATGACCTTTACTTTTAATATTAATATATTATTGTAAAGTCTATGTGAATCATAAATGCAATTTTGGAATTCATATAAAATACCATGTGCTGAACCTATTGCAACTTTTTCTCTAGTCCTGTGGCAGGTTGCAAACTGTGTGAATTAATATGCATCATATTCTTTCCCTTTTATTTACTTAGAGTGGTTTGCCAAGCAACTTTATCAAGAGTAACATTATCAAGAGCTTTCCTGCAAGCTTCTTTATCATATTCACATTCGTGCCTGCTCAACACTTGTCACTGTCAATCAAATCGCAATAATACGCAGATGATTTGCTCATTTGATTTAATAAAATCTCTCTGCTTATTTGCACTGCAGTCATTATGCCACATAATTGCTCTGCCGCTGAGGTGAAAGGCAGCCAGTTGCCTGGGGGATAAGAAGAGACTATTGCTATATGAAGGATTTGTTTCTTTGCCTCTGTCTCTCCCTAGTCACTCATATCCCTAAAATTAATATTGTATTTGAATCTAGTCCTGCTATTCTTATGCAGGCTAACATTGTTATTACTTATTATTTGGATGTGAAGTCATTTATTTTTAGTTCTGATGTCCAAGCTGTCAAGCTAAATTTCATTGTGAACGACCACATACCATTTTTAACTGCCATTTAAACTAGATTCAAAATCCAAATTATAAAGATACTATGTTCAAAGGAATGGATTGACAGGAAGTATAGCTAATCTTTTCCCCAAGAAATCAAAGTACATATCTGTTGTTATTGTTCTGTGGTGTGGAATTGTGTACAGTCTTAGTACTTCTTTGTATTGGCTGGACACTGAGATTCAGGTACAGAAGAAAAGTGGGCATTCATGCACAAGAGCAGCCCTTAGGGTACAAAACTAAGGCATCGATTTCTAGAAATGATGGATCACAGAACTAAGCCCAACTTACTGTTGTAAATCAATGAATGTTTTGTACTCCTTTTTCTAACAAATTCTATTGTCATAAGAGATGGAAGAGGAAATAGTGAAGTTGTATCACATAAAATAGAGCTCTCCTAATGCACAGTTAATGTATTAATAATTGCCATAGGGCAGTATTCAAGATTCCATCTTAGTGTGGGGGAAATTTAAATATTTTGAAATGACTTTCAGCCTGAGAGTACTTAATGACTTGTATAGTAGGAAGACAATCCTTAACTGCCTATAGTTAAGAGATATTTAGTTCCTCACAGTTTGTTCTGACCCTGGCACTGTGCTCAATGGAACCTATGGTGATATGTCAGACAAAGTAAGTAACTGTTTAAACAACTTGAAATCGCCATGGTCTGGATATAGAGCTTGAAGACTATGGGAGCATGTTTTCTGTTTTTTTTTAATAAAATTAGCCTTCTAGGATTCAGAGCTCTGAAGATATATTGACTTTACTGTTGCATGTAATGTAGGAACAGTTTTATTTGCTTGAATTTTAGAAAGTCCAGTTTTACATAGAAGGTGGGTTCATACATTCAGAGAATTTAAGTCCAGAAGCAAGAATTAAATCATCTAGCTGACCTCGAGTGCCTCACAGCCCACTAACTTTCATCCAGTGACCCCTAAATTTGAGCCCAAAAACTTGTGTCTGACTAAAGCATATCATCTAATGAGGCACTGGGTTCTTGATTTGAAGACATCAAGAAGTGGAGGGAAATTGCCTTTTCCCTTGGTAATGGGTTCTAAGGGTTCACCAATTTTACTGTTAAAAACGAGTGCGTTATTTCTCATTTGAATTTGGCTGCCTTCCAGCTATTGGTTTTCACTATGCCTTTCTCCAGTAGATTAAAGTGCCCTTTACTAACCAGGTTTTCTCCCTGTGAAGGAATTTATACACTAATCAAGTCACCTCTCAGTGTTCTTTTTGAGAAGCTAAACAGACTGGCCTCTTCAAGTTTCTCACTTTTTGGCATTTTCTCCAGCCCTCAGACCATTTCTGGGACACTTTTGCACCTTCTCCAATTTTTCAACACCTGTGATTTAGCTGAGATTAGTCCTGCTTTGAGCAGGGGATTAGACTAGATGACCTCCTGAGGTCCCTTCCAACTCTAATATTCTATTATTCTATGCAGTATTACAGAATTTGTCTCACCAGTGCCATATACAGAAGTAAAATCCCCTCACTACAATCCAAGGATTGTATTTTATGTTTATTTTTGTATACACTGGGAGATTGTTGAGTTGCTTTCCCATTTTGACCCCTTTTCAGTATCTCTACTTACCAAGGCACAGCCCCTATTTCTGTAGGTCTGGCCTGTATTACTTGTTCTTAGGGGTTAACTTTGCACTTGTATATTCAAACATTTAATTTGAATGGATCTAGCTTGTCAAGCAATCTAGATCACTCCATATGACTGCCCTGTTCTGATTATTTACCACTCCTGGATGGGTGGGAGATTGTAAGCACAAAGTACACTATTTGTCAGGGGCACAGCTGGCTCTCAGCCTGGTCACTCCGTAACTCAGCTAGCTCAGCTGGGCCTCGTCAGCCCCCTCGAATGGATTAACTTCCTGACTAGGAAGGGAAGCCAGCAATCTATTAATTGAGCCTTGCAGCAGCAAGTGGCTGCTTTGTGCCTACTGCACCTGTAGCTGTGCTTACACTGCTCTTATCTCCTTATTTTGTTATGGTTTCTTGCTCCTGGTTCCAACTCTTGGGTACATCTCTGACTGCAATGCTATCTTACCCTTTGGTTTAGACTTGACTCCTGGCTCGGACCCTCTACTACGACTTTGTCTTTGTCTTCTGACTCCGCTTCTGACCTTCAACTTGGACCCTCAGTCCTGACTCCAGTTTCACCCATGGACTGGTGCCTGACCCCTGGATCTTTGCTTGCCATTACCCAAACTGCCGCCACAAGCACCAGGTAAGCCCTGGCAGCTTACACTAAGGTATATAGTTCTTATTTCCTGAGTAAATCATTTTTGTTTATCAGGTCTGTCATAGGGTGGCACCTGCCTGGAGTATCCTCCTGCGGCGGGTGGCAGCATGATAGGCACAGTTGCCTGAGTTTCGTCTTTCAGAGTCCCCAGTAACTGCATGCAAGCTCTCAACACATTAATGCCCTCCTTGGGGCTGTTTTATTATAAAACAGTGTGCAAATGGTCCAAAACATATATCCCAGACCCACAGTTCATTTCTAACCCCAGCACGAGCAGTCATTAAGATCATTCCAATGGCTCATCCCATGACACCCACATAGGCACCTTCAACCACACCCACAGTTCTTGCAGTCCTTCCCTGTCCTTATACCAGGACATCTACCCAAACCCTTGCAACTGGAGTGTAACCCACACTTTGCAGGAACCACCACAGAGCTTCTCTACTGGGAGATTACCAGGCAAGCATCCCTCACTCTTCTTTGTACTGTCCTAGTTTGTCTGGGTCCAGCTCTCTGGCCCTGGAAATGTCAGTGGTAAGCTCCTGTGCTGCTTTTAGGACTTCAGTTCTCTCTGGCCCTTGGCTCCAAATCTCTGTCTTAGAGCCAGCAGGCATCTCCTGCTGCTGCTCCTCCTGCCTTCAGCCAGCTAGTCTGGTTCTGTGCCTTAGGGGTTGTGATGCTTCATGAGGTACCTAGAGTTGTGAGGCACCTTGCCGCCCCCCCCCCCCTCCCTTAGGAAGTCTTGTCTGTGCCTGTTGTGAATTAGTCCCCTGAAACTGCCAGCTTCTGGCAACACAAGTGCTACTTTCCGGGCCATCACAGGTCTTGCTTTCTGTACTGGTGAGCTTAGGCACATGCAACATCCCTCTGGAATGCTCAGCCATTGTTCCACTGAACATGCGCAGAACTCTTTGACTCAGTACACAGCAGCTGGCAAGATTCAACTCTGCTTCATGTATAGCACTTAAAGGTGTTTGTTTGATTATTTATACATAGCGAGTGAAGACAAGAATAGGTTTATTATCAAAGAGAAAAGATTCAAATGGTAAAGTAAGACTGTTGAAAACAAAAATGGTTACATATGAAACAAAATCATAACATGCTTTCTGGAGCCTAAACTCAACTAACAACGGGGTTCAAGCATTTTCAGCCAGGTTGGCTGAGATCCCTTCTCATAAGATCAAGCTTGCTGGCAACTTGTCCTCACAGATTGAAGGAATACCTGGGGGTTCATTTGCACCCCAGGTATAGTTTCATAAATTCACTGTCTTACTCCTAAACAGAATACCTTCAGTTGTTTTTGTTTTTCCCTTCAACCTCTCTAATCTATTGATGAACATTTTGCTCAATCTGTAAATGGGTATCCATTGTGAACAATACTATACTTGGTTTGCACATGATCAGCCATAGTGAATAAAAGTTTCTTGCCATCTGACAGTGATATGTGGATCACCTTTTGGTGACCTGCCCTAACTCAGACCTAGAAAACATAATTTTTAGTACATATACACAGACACAACTTAACATGTTCCATACATACATCTCACAATAAATATAACTTATTAAATATAATGACACAGGTTTTCATTAGATATCTTTCATGACATTTTTTGGCAGATTAGTATGTTGATATCAGATCTAAGACATTCCTGTGCCATCTGGCAGTTGGTATCAAGACCTCTTGAGAATCCCGGTCTCCCACTCCGACCGTTCTGATTCATTTAGTGTCTCTAGGGTTTCTCTTTTCTCCTATTCTTTAAATAGCCCCAGGTGCCCTCTTTAAAGCCCTCTTAATTGGCCAAATTGGAGAGTGTTAAGGCTCAGATGCACAGGCCCTTAAAGGGCTAGTATCATCCTTTGACGAGAGAAAAGATGGGTGAGTTCCTTCTAATATCCTGGAACCGACACAGCTACAGCTATACTGGATCCTTTGACAACGTCTTTTACAGACATGTCTGTAGAGTGCGTTGTCAAACTACGGTTATGAAAACTATTATTCACATAATACCGCATGCCTTTCTCAGGCAGAGTTCCGCATATGTTCATTGCATGGGGTCACATCACATTTAAAGAGAGTACAAATTTCTACCTGCCAATTTTACCTTCATAGCTAGAGTTGTAATGAGTGTGGAAAGGAGAGAGAATTCATATTTAGTTTTTTCAGACGGTAGCAATCCCAGACCCTGCCTGTTCTACATAGATGTTAAAACTTGCCACATAGCTGTGCTTTCTTTCCAGATGTGGCTCTTTTGGTGGTCTGTATAGCAGATTGTGAAACTCTTTGAGGAGCCTTCAGGATGCAAAGTGCCATATAAATGAATAGTTACATAATATATTATCGCAGTGTGACAAGGAACTATTTTATGAACAGGCAGAAAAAATCAGCCCTACCAATTGTATAGAACTATATTAAGTATTCTTTTACAGAGTAGGGAATTATGTAGCTCATTTTAGGCTTGATCCTGCAGTTTTAGTCAGTGGGAGTGGAGTAGGATCACATAATTTCCCCCTAATGAATATGTTTGAATGCAGGTTTTAAGAGGTATCATCCCAGTGCATGAACCTATTTGTGCACTGAACCCTAAGGTATGTTCTGAAACAAAGCCCACGTCTTAGAATTAACCACAAAGAGAAGGTGGGAGGTAAGGGAGGAAGTTTTGTAAATTCATTTTCCTCTCCTTGTGGTTGCTGCTGATCCTCTCTAATCTCTAGTATTAAAATGATCTTAATTTTAAATGCACTTACTTTGTCATGGTGGCTGATTTGGCTTTATGAAATGTAATGAGCATTTGGAAGGAAATGTTGACTATTGTATGCGTAGTGGGTTTCTCACACAGAATTGCAGCAATTAGACTACTATTGAGTTTATGTCCGCTCCCGCTATCCTTTTCTTATGGAATATGATCTGATATTTCCATTGTATTCCTATACAATAAGACTGGTGACAGGTGAGAGAGAAACAAAAGAAAAACCTTGCAAAGTAAATTATTTTGATTAATTATTTGTACAACTAATAAAATAATTTACTTCTATAGTGCAGAAAACTGACACTGTGGTTCACAAACACTTGAAAATGACCTCAGGGACCTGACAAGAATATGACATGACTGTCTGTTTTGCAACTTGAACTTTATTTTAGCATAGTTTATATGAAACATTTTATCTAATATTCTGTGCATACAGACCAGCTGGGGTAAGTCCGAACAACAGTGGTTAATGGTAAAACTATCTCATCACCTGACAATTAGTGATGTAGTAATTTGGGTAGAAATGATGAGGGTCATTTGAAGGTTCAGCAAACATCTCATTTTCCTCATGATTGATAAGTCACCTGCATTTTGGTAAGAGTGTTTGTAGTTAACCAGATTATGCTTCTCTGAAACTATTGTTTTGATACCAGGAGAATTAAATTTAATTTGTTTGCTCTCTTAAGTAAAAAACGAGTATGTGAACTTTGAAACATAGCACTTTAAATAGTCACATTTCAACTATAAGAATTAAAAAACAAACAATCCTCCCCCAAAATACATTTAAGGTGCCAAGTCCATGTTGGCGCAGCTTTTAAATTACGTGGACATCCCACATACAATTTTTTAAACAATCTAGTTTTCTAATAATTTTAATGCTCTCATAAAATAGCACAGGAAATATTACATCAGTATAATTTAAGGACCATTCTGTTCAGTCTTTGCAGAAAAGAGCTATCTAATATTATACACTCTCTACTAATTAACATTGGATTTACTCTCTGGAAGGTGTTTAAAGTACTGCAAAATGAAACAAGAATATTTCCACTCTAGTCTCTTACCCCTAATCTTCATCTTCCAGAGGCACTAAGGGATCCTTTATTTGCAAAGTGAAAAGAATTAAGGATAATTAAGATTAAAGTTCTGTTTGATGGAAGAAAATCTCATGATGTTTGAAAGTATTCAGTTTAAATACAGTCTTCTCAATTCACACTCCTACTTTTTAGAACTAAGATATTGTGTAATGAAATGAACAGGCCACAAATAACCAAACTGGACTTAAATATTGTAGAAAATTTACTTTTAAAATTTTTAAAAAATTCAAAAAAGGAAGAAAAACGTGTGTGTGGCTGGTTTTTTGTTTTTTGTTTTTAAATAACCAGGTAGAAACAGAGAGCAGGACTAAAACCTAATGAGAACAGGAATTGAAAATAGGATGTTTATCTGGGAAATGTAAAGGCAATATACAGGAAACAAAAATCATCAATAAAGTTGGGGCACCAAATTGTAAACTTTTTAATGTGTTTGTTCCATGGGTGACCCTCCCGCCAGACAGAATAAAAGGCCAAAGTGACAGAAAGGTTAGAAAAATGTAATCCAAGTGTAAAACAGATACTGGCAGGTTATAGGGATGGAGGTTTATACAGAAATTTTGGGCCATGATAACTACTTACTGTAGAGGCAAGACACTTTAGCAGTATCAGGTCTGAAATTCTGTTCCCATTGAAGTGGATGGAAATTTTGTCATTGATTTCAGTGTAACCAGGATTTCACCCACAACTGAGAATTTCAGATAAATCTAGGCAAACAGCTAAGGTAGAGTGGAGTTTCTATACTGATAAGGGCACTAATGACTAATTTGAAAGTGCTTTTACTAGTAACTGAACACTCTACCATCTAAACATTTTGGTGTTTTATAAGGATAGTCCTCGTGTAATATCTGAACAATATTGTTACAACATACTGTGGTGAAACAAAAATTAGACATAGAAGAGTCCTGTTCAGCCACCTAATCCATCTCCTTGCCGTGCCAGTACAGGATTGTTTGCTACACTACATTTTCTAGTGTCTTGTCCTGTCTAGTTTTGAATGTCCCAAATAAAAGAGAAATGCTATTTCCTTTAGGAGCCTAGCCTATGTCTGGAAGTATTAGACACTACTAATTACACTGTTACTTAATTGTAAATAAATTACTTCCTATTAGACAGATCTTTAATTATTTGAGTGTTCTTTTATTAATGTTCACTTTCTTACTAAATTTCCCTGAGGAGCTAGTCACAACTTTGGACATCTTTTAGACGTTTTGGTTATTTATCCTTGACTACAGAGAGACCTGAGCCAACAGCCCCCATCCCAACATCCCCACCCTGAACTTCAAGGAATTTTTAATACAGAAACTTTGGGCTTGCTTGTGCCTTTATGAGCTCTGAGCGAAGTGATGTGTGAGCTGACCACCCCAGAAATAGCCCTGGGAGGCATTGTACCTCAAGCACGCTCAGAAATGAGGCTGCATTTGGAGTATTGTGTCCAGGTTTGGGCCCCCCACTACAAAAAGGATGTGGACAAGTTGGAGAGAATCCAGCGGAAGGCAACAAAAATGATTAGAGGGCTGGAGCACAAGACTCATTAGGAGAGTCTGAGAGAACTAGGCCTGTTTAGTCTGCAGAAGAGAAGAATGGGGGGAGGATTTGATAGCAGCCGTTAACTACCTAAAAGGGGGTTCCAGGGAGGATGGAGCTAGGCTGTTTTCAGTGGTGGCAGATGACAGAACAAGGAGCAATGGTCTCAAGTTGCAGTGGAGGAGGTCTAGGTTGGACATTAGGAAAAAGTTTTTCACTAGAAAGTTGGTGAAGCACTGGAATGGGTTACCTGGGGGTGGGGTGGCATCTCCATCTTTAGAGGTTTTTAAGCTGCAGCTTGACAAAACGCTCGCTGGGATTATTTAGCTGAAGTTAGTCCTGCTTTGAGCAGGGGGTTGGACTAGATGACCTCTTGAGGTCCCTTTCAGCTCTAATATTCTATGATTCCTCTGAGTCACAATGCCTTCCTTACAACACCCTTTCTCCGGGCGGGGTAGCATTGGACTGCTATTTTATAATAGCAGCAAATTTCTACGTTCCCTTCAGCAGGTCAGCTGTGTGGGTTGGCACATGGGCGCAGAGCCATGGCTTTACCAATTGCTGCCCAGCTGCTCCAGCAGAGTAGTAGCTATACAGGATCTGCTCATTCCTCCAAACTAGGACCCAAGGTCAGCCTACGCTGTGCAGAGGGGCTGTCCCTAGGCTGTCCTAGGACATGTAGTCCAAGTCACAATCTAATCCTGTGAAATACTAGGATAGTTATTTTTTCTTACTATCCAGTTTTTTGAGTGATCTCCATTATAACTTCAATTAGAGATGTGCCTAGATTACAACAATTTGGATCTTAATCCAGATTCCAGACTGCTCAGTTTGAGTGGTTTATTTCTTAGTTTTTAGTGCAACCCTTCATAAAGAGAAGCTAAGATTCAGATTCAAGCATTCATACCCATCCCGCAAATACCAGGTAGGGTTTGCTGTGAACACAGCTCTAAGGAGGGAAGGAAGTTGAACTTTATTGTGTTATTCTGTCTCCCAGATGAACATCCTATTTTCAATTCCTGTGTCCAAGTGATCAGCCTTGTTTCTTTTCTGTAAAGGACGAGATCCTGCAAAGTTTTATTCATGTGAGCAGTCCTTACTTACGTGATCAGACCATTAGCTTAGTTGATACTATTTACTAAAGATCACCAAATCATCTTGATTTGGAATTGTGAGTAGTAGCTGACCCAGACAGACAAGTTCCTTGGTAATGTTTAATATTTTTTCCATTCACTATGATAAACATGATTTTTGTCTTTTGCATATTAATCCTGAGTCCACAGTCTTTACTCTTCATATTCAGTTCTTTGATCAGTCAAATGCTAGGTTTAAAAAATATGCAGCTTTTTAAAAATTATCAACTACTTACAGCCTTGTTTAAAATGTCACTTTACTGGGAAAGTAATAAGGAGATGAAAGAAGGTGAGTGACTTTTGTGTAGAAATCTGGCTGTATATGGAAGTTGAATATATAGTTCTATTTTATGTCTGATCAGCTCTAAAATTATGTAGGTATTTTTCAGTCAACAAATTAATTTTCACTTGAAAAACCACAATTTTAAATTGGTTTCAGCCTGTCTTTCACTATCATAATGCTATACAGTTACAGTTATAACTAGAGTTAGTAATGATATTATGGAAGATACTGATCAAAGATTGTTTACATAGGCTGTGTTCACTGATTTGATAAAGTTGTTTGACACAAATGATGGTACTTTACTGACTATTCTCTGCAAAATTGATTTCTAAAATACTGGTTCTTCAATTTGATTCATTTATTATCCTAAGTTCCATTCTCAAGAATGTGCAGTTACATGAATATCAATTTCAGATACGTTTTTACATATTCATTGTTCAAAGGCTTTCTATGGTATAAAAAGCATTGAGGGGTGAAAAGAGAACTACTTACATCAATAATCAATAGCAATTTAAGTAATTCATAGCTATGAGTTAGATAATTTTTCACAAAATGTTGCATAATCAAAGGATGGTTTTGAATAAAAAGCCTAAGGTGACCAGTTATCGTTCATCAAATAGAAATTACTATGTCTGTGTATGAATATAAATATAGGTCTCCATCTTGCCAACACTTAGTCATATATACAGCTTTGTGCATTTGAACTCTTTGGGCTTGTCTGCAGTCACGCTTATGCCAGCAAAACATTTGTTGCTCAGGGATGTGAAAAAAACACCCTGCTGAGCAACATAAGTTTGCCAGCATAAGCACAAATGTAGACAGTGCTATATCCGTGGGAGATGCTCTCCTACCGACCTATCTACTATCGCTCATTTAGGTACTTTCATTATGTTGAGTCTACTTACAAGCATATGTGTTTGCAGGGCTGGGGATATGATATACATAGGGTATGATTACACTGCAATAAAACACCTGTGGTTGGCCTGTGTAAACTGACTTAGGCTTGTGAGGCTTGGTTGTAAAGTTGCAGTGTAGATAGTCAGCCCAGGTTCTGAGATCTTCCCCCTCACAGAGTCCCAGAACCCTGCCTGAATTTCTACATCTTACTCAGTGAGTATTTCCCCTGAGTAAGGAAGGCAGAATTGGACCATAATATCTCATGGTATTGATTCTGATGTTACAAACCTCCAAATTTTTTTAAAAGCCACAGGTAAAATGTTTCATTCTACTCCTCAAAATGTGAATATTTTCTCCCAAAATTATACTGGGCAGAGGCAATATTTGTCTTTGCTGGACTAGTGATTTTCAGCTTCTCAGTGGGACCCAGCACTACTTCACCTTAAAAATGTAGGTATAAAAATCCTATTTTAGCATATTTTTAGAAGTTGTTAATGGCTCTGAATCCTTTGCAGTGGGACTCATGCACCTGGTTTTACAAATGGATGAATTTGAAAAAAAAACTTGTGTTAAATAATTTTTTTGCAACATGTGTGATGTGCAGAGAAAGCATAATGAAGTTCTGTGATATGACCTGAATCAATCACATGTGGCTTCGTTATTCATGGGAGGTTGGGGGCTTCTTCCTGGAAGTAAATAGGTTTCTCGTCACCCAGTGTGTGACCACAGTTCAAGTTTATGATACTGTTGTTTGCTGACAGCAAAATTCAAGAGCTCACTCCTGCAACCCCACCATTTTCAAAACTCTTGTTAAATTCAGTAGGAACTCTGTGTGCAGAAACTTTGCAGGATCAAGATCAATATAACATATTGTATATCTACAACCCTTTCCAATCTTAGTTCATTACAGAAATTATTTTACACATGTCCAGGTTGCATTGTAGTCAGACTCAATATGCTATCTCATGTTCTTTTCTTATGGGACTAATTCTCTGACATGTCATTATACTTTGATATCAGTCTTTTATCTGGATCTTCTTTGGTGGGGAGTAGGCATCGATAGCAACTGATTATTTATCATAAACATATCTTCTATTGGAATGCTCCTTAGTAACTACTGGATTGCTGTTGCACAGAATTCAACAAGCTACTTTAAAATAAATAAATAAATCTCCTTTAAAAATGTACAGAATGACTTTTAAATGGGTAGCTTTTTCTTGTGACTTACCTAGTTTTCACTAAATAAATAAAAGTTCATGATAGTTTATTTATAATCTTGCCAGAACCTGGCCCTGAGCCAATGTAAACAATCCAGGTGAAGTCTAACAGCACCTTTATCATCTAGGATGCACATTCATAATCACTTTGGGTATGTCTACATAGCGAAAGCTGTGCATGGGCTGAACTACTCTAGCTAGTGTGGAGTCAGTTAGTGTGGGTAACAATAGCAGTAAAGGCAACACAGCGTGGGTTTCGATATGGGTAGCACCCAGCCCAGGACGGAGCCTGGGTATGTACTTGGCTCATTAGTCTTCTGTGTTTCCCAGAACTCCGTGCCATACAGTGGGCATGCACCTGCTGCACCACCCATTAACAAGGTACACCAATCTCCACTCTGTACATTGGACCAGCCAGGCTGTCTGGATGAAGAAGCAATATAGGCAATCCCAATAGTTAAAAAATCATAAATCGTCTGTGTTCCTCTCCCTCCCCCCCAATCATGAGATTTTGAAAACTCGTGAGATTTCTTTAAATTTTCTTTTAAAAATTGTCTACTTTTGTCATAGCCAGCATTAATGTTTTCAAGCTTTCCCTTGTACCTTTTTCTTTTTTAATGAAAGCTGAAATTTTCACATAATCACATGAGTTGAGGAGCTGAGGCTTTAGGAAAATCACCAAATATGATATCAAAAGACTTATAATAAAATTGCAGGAGTTAGTTACACAAGGGAAGTGGTGTACAGCACCTCTCAGGATCAGACTCTTCCTCCACCCTCTCACCTCCTCACTGCCCAAGATAGTTGTGGCTCCTAGGGCAGGCAAAATCCAAGGCCACAGAACAAACTGTTTCTGTAATGGCAAATCTTGCATTCCACCTCTATGTAGCCCTGGTGACCTTAACCAGAGCAGTTCTGTTTCATAGAAGGAGAAAGGCAAGATGCCAGAAGCCCATCTATTGGATCTATATCCCTTATCACCTGTGAGAATTCCTGGATGTATGTGGAAATCCCTGTGTCCCAGCATGCCTGGGTTCTTTAGAAGAGAGCAGGCCAGAAGAGGAGATGTTGAATCAACGAGCTCTTCTAGGCATGCTTGGCCCTGTTCTCTTGGAATGAAGTGTTGGAGATGCAGGGAGTGCGGCAACCCTAAGGCAACAATGGGGGCACTGGAGCAAATCCTTGACTACAAAGGGAAGCATCCTGTTCCTACTCTATGAGTCAATTCAGTGCTGTGGGCAGTTATTCAGGCACCACACCTGTATTAGGATTTGTATGGTCTTACCCCTGTGCCTACTGATGTCATCACAGATGGATTTAGAATGAATGTAAAAGCTGTTAAATATCCTAGTATTGCTACAGTGTGTCTGTTGGGGGCTTTGTTGATTTCTTTGTCTTTAGTTTACTTGTGGTTGACAATTCCACTTTTGCCATTCAATAGGTTATCTAATTGGAGAGTGACTTAGTTATTTCATATTAATCTGAGAATCAGAAAAAGATTGAAAGTCCATGTGCCACTAGGACAAAACCACAAAATGGCAAAAGGTTACACTATATCTTTATTTGTCAAATACTGACAGTGTGTCCTTGTGCTGTTCAAATCTCAGAGGAGATACACTCTAAAGTCTAGAGTAGATGTTCAGAATCTTTTTATTTTTTATCCACTGTTCGTAATTTGTAATCATGCTTCATTATATTCCAAAATTAGGAAATTCCATCTTTCAACCTGACATTTTTAGAGAACCAAAGTTATATTAATATCTATACTTCTCTCATAAGAGTATATTTGGTACAAATTATGTAAATCAGTTATCAATATTAATTATGCTGGTGACATTCTGTATGAACTGCTGTGGATTTCAGTAGGATATCAGCACACACACACTGGAGAATTGGTCCTAATCTGTTTTCCGTGTCATACAGTATATATCACATGTTTCAGTCAATAAAGTATTGCTGTCATTTATCTGTCCATGGATTAGAATATGCGAATGGAACAGCTGCAGAACACCATCTAGTGGTGCTGTGTATTCCCTTAAGCTAATTAAATACATTTTAAGCATTTCCTCACATCGCTCTATGGTTATTTGTAAGGCACCTGTCAACACAGAGTGAAATTGTGGCTCCACTGAAGTCAATGAGAATTAATCCAGTGACTAGGGATCGTACAATTAAATGTAGCACTAGGTATGCCTTAAACGGCACTACTCTCACATTTGCCTAGTAGGTATGAGGATTGTTTTGTTTTCCTGGTGTATATACGTGCATTTGTTTTGAATGGTTTTTGCTTTTTCTTCTTTTCTATATAATCCTACTGAGGTTGTTGTGACCATGACATTAAATATAAATAAATTATACCAAAAGGGCTTACAATTAAAATAATAAATAATAAACAAAATGGCCGGGAGTATATATGGATTTTTATTATAAAAGCAGAGCTTCCTGAGTTTCACTGGCTCTGTGTTTTACATATGGAGACAGCCTGTCTTTCCATAACCTCCTGAAAGAATTCAAATCAACTGATACATTTCAAGTGATAGACCCTTGGTTTAAACTGGATGGAGCTGTTGCCTAAGCATTCTTTATGTTTGTAAAAAGGGGGTACTGTAATAAGTGTCTCAAGCTGGCCCAACAAACTGAGTCTTACTGTCTTCAGATCACAGTGCAAAGCACGTCTCTTTTCAGATATTTGCTTGAGGGGATAGAAAGAGTGGGGAGATAAGAGAAGGGAAGGGGTAAGTCCCAGGAGTTGATGGAGAAATGAGGGTTAGGATGCTGCTTCTTGGGGTATGATTCTTTCTACCTCTATAAAGAGGCAGCAAGATACATATTTATGTGTCTTATATTTTCTATGGGTGCCCGAGCCCAGTGGAAGGGAGCATTTTAGAAGGCTAAAAAAGTAAATACATTACAGGAAATATAGTTTACATAATGGTTTAAAGTAAAAGCAGAAAGTATTATTCTTTGTGAGAATATCCAAAAAAACATACCATGCCAGATTGTACTTATAGCAGTGCAAATCCAGGTTAACTGCATTTTGTTCAGTAGAGTTCATCCAGAGTCACACTGGTGTAATGAGAGCAGAATATAATCCAGAAGACCATATTTTTTGCCCAATGTGTTGCACAACTTTCTGTGTTCCATTCTTGCAATTATTTTATAATTTATTTGACTATAGCTACTCATTTTGGTGCTGCTGGTTTATCAGTGTGCAAATCACTGTAGATTTATATAACTTCTAATGCAACCTTTTCTTTCACATTCTCATCTGAGGACATATTTCTGTATCAATGTTCCATCTACCTGTCATGCTGCAAGGGTGGTCTGGGGATATTGCCGGTGCCGTTATCCAGACCTCAGAATGAAAAGATGTTAGAATGAAAAAGATAAAAAAGTAACAATGTTCTATTGCACTTACACGATCACTGTTTCTGAGTAATAAAGGAATGTATTACAATATGTACACAGAAAGAGGCAGATTTACTATAATATTACATGGGCATCTTTCTCTTTGGCATTTCCTGATTTGGCGTTGTATACCCATTCAACTGTAGCATTCATTATTTTGGGTTTTTGGGATTTTTTAAAACGAAATATTTGTATGAAAACAAAATTCAAAAACATAAACTACACTATAAAATCCCCCTTTGAAGGCTTAAAGGGTACCAGGCGTGGAAGGCCAGACCATGGAACAGGATTCTATTCTACAAGTGCAGTGCTCAAAGCCAGGGCTCCTTCCTATTTCAGCAATCATACTCTTTGTCTCCTCTCTGAGCACACAGACACAACTTTTAAGTAATAGTTCTGCATGATGGCCATTCCAATTGCAAGTGAATGGGGTGCAGGTGAGTGGTGCTGGTGCGTAGATAAGTGTAAATAAGAGATTGTGGTAGAACTCAAGTACAGAGAGAGTTTTTTCTCACCAGTGATCCAAGACAAGTATCAAAATATATTGGTCTTGAAAGCATCTATGCTTGTCCTGCAGGTGTGTTTCTGTGATTTGGGAAAACACATTGGCCCGTAAAGGGCACTTAAATTATTAAAGATAGGATTTTCAAAAGTAATCAGCCTTGCACTGCAGTCATTCAGAGCAGAGGTAGGCCACTGCTGAAACCTTTCGAAAACTCCACCCTAAATTATGTTCTCAATTGTTTTGTGTTGTTAAATGTTAATTGTATAAAATTTGTTCATGTCATAAAACTAAAAAGAAAAGTTAATATTTTAAGAAAACAAAGAGAAAACTGGATAAAGGGGTGATATGGTAATAGCCTTACTTTCCCCTTTGGATGGCATTTCAAGAAATATTTCTGTAAAGAAACAGCTGGTTGGTTATTGGGCAGAATCCTTAGGCATTCATGTTGGTGCCTTTGAAGTGGCTTATTGGATCCGTCAAACATTTAGACTGCTGATGTGCTGTCAGGGATGTCATGTCCTCTGGATTGTCATTTTCCTTTGATTTACCTTTGAATCTGATGCTTTCATCTGTGTGAGAAGAACCTATGCAAATACCTTAACAAGATCCAGTCACAGATACTTTTAGTATCTGCTCATGCTTGTTATTTTTATTTTATTATTCTTCTGTGAAAATCTGAAAACTGATGTCAGATCCAGGAGTATCGCAACAATTGTTTAAAAAAAATCTCAAGAAACAAGGAATAAAATCAACAACTATAACACAACTTTATTCTGTACAGCATTTTTTCATGCAAACTGTATCGCAAAATCCTAATTAATTCAGAGTGAAAACAATTATCTTTATGCATGTAGACTATACTGAATTGCAGTTTAAAGTCTCATCTCTCCCCCCCCCCAACACATGTAAAAGTGCTTCAGGTAACATTGTTATTTTTAACCTTGGTGCACACACAGGGAGTGAGAAAGCAATCCTGGGTCAATATAAAAAGGGGAGAATAAGGCCTCTTAAAGGGAAAACAAAGAGGATCAAATATTGGTGGGGTAATGATCTTATTGGGCTTGGCAGAACAGCACTGAACATAATTTTGAATTCAGGAATAACTTGTTTGAGGATTTCAAATTTTATCATGGACATCAAAAGACATCTGGTCCTATGTGAATAGTAACAAGTAACTCATTTTAAAAAGGCATTAGTACATTTTATATTTGATACATTTTATATAACTAAAAACCATAAAATACTTCAATAAAATGCATTTACCTTGCTTTAAAAGCAAGAGCAAAATGATCTACATGGGCTTTGGCTGACGGCTTGGAGTCAGACCTGATGCCAAGTAACCTGTATTGATTTTGTAAGTACTATAATAATTAATAATAATTAATAACAACATCATCAGTATTCTATTTTTTGCTAAGCCCTTTCATTTCAAAAGAGCTCCAGATGCTTTATAGATTTGATGGGCAGGGATTGCTCAGCCTTCGCTGAGGCAGAACACAGCAGTCACTGTGCACCAGCAAAAGTTTTTGGGCAGGTCATTGAATAATACTAATATGATCAGAGATCTAACTGTAATAGATACAATTTAGTATGATCATAGTTTTAATAATAAGATCATAGATGTTAGAGAGAAAAAAAATGCACTATTGGATCATGAAACCCATTGCCCAGCAGTAGAAGATGGTCCCTTAGTAGAAGATGTATCAGATGTTAACTAAACACATTAGATCTTATTCCAAAAGGCCAATAAGAAGGCACACAAAGGTGAATATTTTATTATAGGTATAAATGTATCCCTTACTTAAATAAAAAGTTTAAAATTACAGCATACTTGGCCTTTGCAATGTTAGGAGTACAGTACTTGAAGAGGGAGAAAAGTTTTCTACTAGTGATACTTATCTTCTGTTCCCTTTTGGTACAAAAGTTAAAATGTGAAAATTTTGCCTTACATTATCATTGTGATATATGTATTCAGCACTGTAAACATACAAAATGTTGTACATAACTCAGACTAAGGCCTTGTCTATACTAGCACGTATTCCAGCAAATCTTTTGTTGCTCAGAGGTGTGAAAGAAACACACCCTCCGAACAATGTAAATTTTGCTGGCATAAGCGTTGTCGACAGAAGACACTCTCCCATCGACATAGTGCAGCTACATGAACACTCTTACAATGGCACAGCAGTACTGATACAGCTCTGCCGCTATAAGTTTTAAGTATAGACTAGCTGTAAGACATGATCCATGGTCTAAAGAGCTTGCAGTATAAGGTCCTGATCTTGCAAAAGGATCCATTCCAACAGACACACTCTGCAAGCCCATTTATTTAAATCACCCATGCAGATATCTTGGTAGGATTATTACATACAAGAGAAAACACAGGTAAGTGGGTGTGTAGAAACTGGCCATGAAGAGATAAATGTAGAAAGGATTTCTGTAAGAAATGGATTTCAAAGAAGAGACTGAAGGAGGAGAGATAGGGTTATTAGTAGATAAAAAGAGGGAGACTGTTCTAAGGAAGAAGAGTACAGAGGAACAGGATCTAGGGGTTATAATGGATCCCAAGCTAAATATGAGTTAACATTGTAACACTGTTGCAAACTCCCCTTTTCCCCCAAAAAATCATTCTGGGATGTATTAGCAGGAGTGCTGTAAACAAAATACAAGAAGTAATTCTTCCACTCTGTTCCATGCTGATACAGCCTCAACTGGAGTGTTGTGTCCAGTTGGGGCGCAAGATTTCAGGAAAGATGTGGACAAACTGGAGAAAGTCCAGAGGAGATCAACAAACGTGATTAAAGGTCATCAGTCAGGGATGGTTTAGATAATACTTACTCCTGTCTTGAGTGCAGGGGATTGGATTAGAAGACCTCTCAAGGCCCCTTCCAGTCATACACTTCTAGGTGCTGACTTTTTGTTTTGCCAGTGCGTGTCCTACCCTGGCTCCACGCCCCCACAGGGTCCTGCAGAGTGAGGAGGCAGCAGGCTATGCAGGGGCATGAGCCCCTCCACCATCCTGATCCAGCCCCTGCTGCCAGGACTGTAGGGGCAGGCTGGTCCATGGATGGCAGGGCAAGATTGGGATCAGGACTGTGGGGAGGGGAGGGAGAGTCCAGGGGCAGGAGGCAGCAGGTTATGTTGGGTCACAGATGTCCCCCCAGCGGTCCTGATCCTGCTGATTAAATCAATCTGATTAAATCAAACAGCTAATTGGAGGCCAGGTGGACAGGGCAAGACAAACTGCAGCCACAGAGTCCGTGGGTGAAATAGCTGATCTGCAGACTCTGCCAAGAGCTAATCACTCCAACCATCTCAGTGGGTACTTAGTACCCACTATTTTTTTTCTGTGGGTTCTGGGCCCCCATGAAGGCATCAAGCTAAAAACAAGAGAAAAGAGCAAGTGTATGGTACAAGGGAGTAAATAAAATGAACTTAGGACATGAATTTAGGTGGGGGCAAGAATGTATAGGACTCCGAAGGCAAGAATAAGGAGCTTGAATATGATGCAGTAAAAAACAGGAAACCAAGAAATGCTGGAGTGGAATAAGATGTTGGAACGAGAGGAAAAGGGCTTTAAGGGCATTTGAAAAGACTTAGAATCAGCATTTTGAAGAAGATGCACAGAGGATAGGTTACAATAATCAAGACAAGTGATTAGTAAGGACCCAGGCATGAACATGTTGATATTACAGGGACCTTAAAACCTGTATTCATTGATTTGTCATTTTCCCTATAATTTGTATACTTCAGGATGGCATGGATTTTGTTGTCATTTTCCAAACTTTGACAAACGGCTTTAGCTATGATATCACTTGACTCCACTATACTGAACTCAAAGAAAGTTCTAAGAACAGATTGAGTTTTATTCATGTTTTACTTGTTTTATTTTGCAGCTGTGTCCAGCTAAGGTATTATATGTAAAAGCTGCTGATATTTTGTATTAGAAACTTGTTTGTGTGAGCTAGTTGTCAGGAAAAGATTTATTTAAATTTGCTATGTATTCTATGAATCAGTGAGGTGTTCTGAAGAGCCAAAGTGATGTAAATCTTCCTGAAACTTGGTCAAAGGGGCCAAGGAACTGGTGACGCATAGGAGGACCAACAAAGGAAGCTGGGAAGTATTCAGATTGCACATACATTTTTCTTAGATTATATAATAGGAGCTCCTGAATTTATTAAAATAAACATACTTTACAGCATATAGATTCTAACGTAAAGAAGATTGTACTGCTTTTTCCTTTTTAAAGCTTTCTTAGCAATCTCAGTTCTTATATATAAAGTCCAGTAATGTTATATTGAACTCATATCTCTGACCCTGTTGTGTGTTCTAATTATCTATCTGGGCAAGTTGCGTGTTTATCTAGCTTTCTGTGGTGATTTTTGTATATATCTCAGAATAAAAAAGTTAATGTAAGGAACATTTAGATGCAAGACTGATTCTTTAATGGAAATACCACAGGTCCCTTCTTGACTAAGCTAGGCCACATTACCAGCTGTCTCTCAGCAGTTTTTCCACCAGTATTCAAATCTGTTTTAGATTACAAGATAAGTGAATCTGTTGGTTGTAATGCAGCATCTGTGAGTCTTCCTCTTCCCCACAAAACCACCCCAATTTGGTCAAATGAGCAGTTTATTGCTAGACAGAGGTCCCATGCTGGAACAAAGAGATCCCTGGTCAGATATGCAACACTGTTACCAGGGTTTGGTTGGTATTTTTTGTTTAAATAAAACCTCACCTTCTTCCCCCACATCAAGGCCCTGATTCACAGGTACTTTGCACCCTGGACAACCACTGAATGTAGTGCAAAGCAAACGCAGCGTGGTGTCCAACGCTGATCACGCGATCAGCCTTTTACACTCCCGTCGCAGTGGTGTAATGGGCTACGCACAACGAGCCCACCTACCCGCGGCACTCTGCAGAGGAGAACATCCGCTCCGGGGCGGCTCTGGGCCAACCCTAGCCACGCGCAGTCCAGCGCACGGCCTGGCGCCCCAGCCGCTCCCACCCGAGGACGGCTCGGGCGGTGAAGCACGGCAGGCGGCCCGAGGGGCTGTACCGGATTCCCGGCCACGGCTCATTGCCGTCATTCGCTGCCCCCCAGCAACCGCTTTGCGTCTGCCTTAGAGCCCAGCCCGCTCGTCCCACGGCCGCCCCCACCGGCGCGTGCCCCACCCCCGGCTGCGCTCGCCCGGCGGACTGACGGGCCGAGCCCCGCCGCGGGCCCGCGCTCCTGGGCGCGCTTTGCGCTCTGCCGAGTCAGTGACAGCCAGGGGACCGGGACCGGACCGGCCCCCCGGGGTGGGGGCGCCCGCCGGCGGGCGGGGTCTGGAACCCCCTGCAGCGGGGCCGGGCCGGGGGAGGGGAGGGAGCTGAGCTGGCAGCCGGGGGGGAGGGGAGGCGGCAGAAGGAACGCGGCGCACCCTGACCCACTCCAGCAGCCTCCTCCCTAGCGTCGGACCGGCCCGTCACTCACAGCCCCTCCCGCCCGACCCCGCTAGTCCCGCCCTTCAGCACGCGGCGGCTCTGCTAGCCAATCCCTGTCACCACCTGTCGGCCAATGGCGTGAATTCATCCTTCCCTTTACGCCGCTCCCAGAGAGCGACGCCTCTCTCGGCCAATCGTCGTTACTGACGCAAAAGGCGTCGACCTTTCCTAGCCCCACTACGTCCGCCCCCGGGTCCTCTAGCCAATCGTCATCGTCCTCATGGCGACCAGCCGCGCCCCTTGGTAACAGGTCGCGGCCGGCGTTTTTTCCGTCACAGGAGGAGCGGAGGTTTTGATTGGCCGGCGTGGCCGTCCCCGAGCCGCAGTCACAACACTGCCGGAAAGGTCGGCCTGTGATTGGCTGACTCGGCGGCGAGGGCGCGTGCTAGAGGCCGGCCGGCGGGCCGGATATTGCAGATGGGGGCGGGGCCGGCGCTCGTTAAACCGGACTGCGGAGGGGGCGGGAGGAGGAGAAGGTGAACGAGACGCGGCGGCCGCCGGGGCTTCGGCTGCGCTCGCCGTGACGTCACGTGCCGCGGAGCTGGTGCGGTGAGTGGGGGGAGGGGGCTCGCTGGAGCTTGTCCGAGCTGCGGCCCCGCCCGGCGCCTCGGGAAGGAGCGGGCACGCGGCCCCCTGACAGAACAGCGCAACGGCCGCGGCCGGGCGGAGACGGTCTCGCGGCAAGGCGAAGGCGCTGGGGGCTGGCGGCGCCGGCCGGTTTCGTGAGGCGCCGGGAGGGAGGAAGGAGCGGGGCTGGCCAGGCTGCGCGCGGGCCGGGGTGAGGCGCGGCGCGGTCGTGGCCGGGTGGCCGGCCTAGCCCGGGCCAGGCGGTGCCTGGCTCCGGCTCCCCGCCTGGCGCGGCAGCGCGGGCCGGGCCCGCCCCTCTGGCGGCAGGTGCGGCGGCCCGCCGTGGGGCGCCCGGCGGAGGGGCAGGCGGCCCGCGCGTTCCCTCACTCAGCCCTGGCCGCGGCGGGGCTGTAGGGGCCGGGCCGAGCCCCCGAAGGGCGGGAGCGGCCGGGGGAGCCTCTAGCCTGACTGGGGGAGGCCCCGCGTTCGACGCCGTGCCTGGGCCTCGCACCCGCTCGGCTCCAGCGCCAGAAACCCGTCCTGGGCTGTGTCCCCCGGGCGCCGCCTCTTACTCACCCTGGCTGAGCGCCCGCCTGCCGGGCCCTTGCCTTTCCAGCCTGGCCGTCCTGACCAGGTGCCTCCCGCCCCCTTCGCCTGGAAGCTCTGCGGCGCAGGAAGGTCGCAGGCTGGCCCGGTTTAACAGTGGTCTAGGGCGCTGTACTCCCGGAGGAGCGGTGATGAGTGAGAAGGAGGGGGGCGGTCTTTCCCCTGAGAGCTGTGGTTGAACACGGGGAGGCCTTTGTGTAAAGGTGTGGCCATGATACTGCCCCGAGGAAGTGCCTTTGCAGACTAGCTGGACTGGTCAGAGGTGTCTCAATAGCTGGGTTTCAGTGTTGTTCGTTTAGTGCTTCTTGTGTTCCCTGGTTCCTGTCTTCTGAAGGTCAAATTAGAGCCCCCCGATATTTGGTGCGATGAGAAGTGTGTGTTTGGGGATGATGCTTATTCCCCGCGTCTTCATTGCTGAATGTATCTTGCAAGTCTGTTGGCTGGAGGGGTCGTTCAGGAGCGCTCGTTCCCAAGGCTGTGATGGTAGAGTCATAATCGGGGGTGGGGGGATAGTTTGAAAATGTGGGGATGAAGTTTGAGAAGACTCAAAATTGGAGGGTTTGTCTGAGTTCTGCTCTTGTACCAATTTTAACTATTGGTTCTAACTACATAGTGAAATCAGTGAAACCCTTAGTGTGGTTGAAGTTACATTGATTTAAAACTGCTAATATTTGTATCTAGTTAAACTTAGCAATTTCTTTTCTTTAAAGAGCAGGTAGAGAGGGTTTTGTAGAATTTTGCTGACATTTCACCTTTTTACAAGTGTTATATTAAGCTTAAAAGAGCAGTATTTCCTAGTTTTTCTGGGTGAATGGAATCAAATTGTGTAATGGGGGAAAAAAACATTGACTGATTGAAACTGGTGGTGATTTGATCTGGGAAAAAGCTATGATAATGGCTGTAAAAGAAATGGGCTGTTGCATTAACTCATGGATCGTTACCCTACAGCAGTGGTTCTCAACCTTTCTAATGCCGTGACCCCGCAATACAGTTCCTCATATTGCGGTGACCCCAAACCAAAAAATAATTTTGGTGGCTACTTCAAAACTGTAATTTTGCTACAGTTATGATTCGGACATAAGACTACATCTTATAGTGGTCTCTTATAGTATAAGACCGATGTAGTTCACACTGTGTAAATGTATGGTGCTTTGTGTAAGTGTAAGCTGCTTTGTGTACTGTATAATGATTACACACAAAGCACCTTACACTTACACAGTATTGTGTGTATGGTGTGTGTACTGTTTTTACATTATTAACCTTTTTTACACCAGCAGGCTGTCTCGCAGGCTCTCTTGGCTCTCCGCCTCCTAGGCTTCTGTCCTCCGGCGCTTGCTGCGTCCGCCCACTGATGATGTCAGCAAGCGCCGGACACACGTAATGCGCTGCTATGGACTGTGGAGCGTTCCCCCCGCTTCCCCCGCCCCTTAGGCCCCGGACGGATGATGCAATCACGTCTGCGCATGCGCGCAGGCATTCAGTTTGGAACGCGCATCCATAACGGTGTGCGTTCCAGCTGAATAGCGCTGCTACAGATGGTAGCGCGACTTCTCAGCGGCTAAAGCCATCGGAAATATGTATTTTCCGATGGCTTTAGGCGACCCCTGTGTTTTGGTCGTTCGACCCCCGCCGGGGTCGCGACCCACAGGTTGAGAACTGCTGCCCTACAGCATCATATGGCAGTTATATGAAGCAAATGTTTCAAAATACTTTAGAGAGACAAAGGGGGCAAGGTAGTATTTTTTTATTGGACCAGCTTCCTGCGACTAGCACAGCTGCAATTACCCTGTATACCAAAATATTTCTTACTACATCTAGCGATTGGGTGGGAAACAGAAGAAATGGGGGGAGAAATTCAGAGTTGGAAAGAGGTGTAGAAATGAGCTGTACCAGAGAGGAGCTGCTTCAGACACAAATAATAGCTAAAATCTCTTTAAAAAGATAAACTAGTGTTAGGTGAGTAGTGGGAGAGGAGAGTAGAGACAAGGACCCAAACAGTAAGTGTCTCAGTGAAATGTCCAGCACCACTGAAGTACTTTTTATTAGGACGGATGATCATGTTGAGCCCATCTTCTGCTGGTTATAAAGAAACAATAAAAAAGCAACTAACTTCTGCCTTCTGTGACTGTCTATTCCTGGCTGCATTTCAATGCACATGAAAACAAAATGACGTGCGTCTGTCTCTCTCATCAGTAGCTCAATTCTTGTGTTGGGAATGGCAAAGCATTTCTAAACACGTACTCTTAAAAGGCATGCGATCTTACAGTCAGCTGATCAAACCCAAGGATGAAAAAACTTGCCCAAGCTACAAAATAGGCTATTAGAGTGCAATAACATGTTGAATTAAACTGTTGGCTAGTTTAGGCTTCTTGCATTCCCCAAAGGGAATTTGCAGGTCTATCCAATGTCATCCTTTGTGAGAGAGTGCAGATAGGAATGTTTTGAAATACCTTGAATGGAGAACTTTTGAACTAATTAAGATTGTTCCTATTACACAAACTTCTGTTTCTGAAATTCAGAATGAATGTTGCAATCTTGTCCTAACTGATAGGCTAGTTAGATAAGACCCCAAACGTGTTGGAATCCTTGTTTACTCATTAGGTTGAAGACTCTTTCACGTCTAATTCTGTATATTTTTAGGATAAAGTGACATCAAAGTGCTGGAGAGGATCTGGAGACAACATTTACTTGGGGTACACGTTATGAACCCTTTTTGGAGTATGTCTACAGGTTCTATACGCAAGGTAGATATTTTAATAAACCATATATGCATTGTTCACCTCTTACCAAGATGTACTGCACAATATCACAAACTATAAAGCCAGTAACTATTTAATGAGCCTTAAAATGAAATCTCAATATCCATCTTGAAAAAGAAATCTTGACAAGACAGTGTTATTGAAGTGCTGTGGGATTCTTGACTCCCACCTAGACAGCGTGAGGTAAACAGCATGTAGCTCTGTAGTAGAGTCTTGTAAAACTGAATCCTTTAAGGCCTTCTCTACACTAGCACTTATGCCAGCAACACTTTTGTTGCTCTGGGGTGTGATGAAAAAACACTGTCCCTGACTGACATAAGTTTAGCGGGCATGAGCGCTTGTATATCTGCGTTACGTTGACAGACGAGCGCTCTACCACCAACACCACAATAAAACCATCTAAATGAGTAGCAGTAGCTATGTTGGCAGGAGACTAGTTTACAACTTGCTAGTGTATGCAAGGCCTAACTTGCAGCACTATACTGCTGTGTCTGCATTAAGTATATGCCAGTCTTCTCCTCATGAGAAGCTGAAATCCACGATCACCTCATCTAGAGGTGGATATTAGTAACTTGAATCATGTTGACAATCTGAAGTAGATTTAAGGTTCTTGCAGCTGTGATGCTCTGGGCCAAACTATTCAGCCCAGTTATAACTAAATGTTGGTTGGACGTAAGGGGCGTACTTGGGATCTCAGTGGCTATTTGACCTAAATGATGGGTGCACAGATAGCAGGCTTCTAAAAGACCAGAATTTTTAAAACACGTTGGGGAAGAGCATGGATTGCTCTTCACCATGGTTATTTCATTCTCTGCTCCTTCTCTTTCCCTCCTGCCCCACTAGCGCTGCAAGATAACAAAACTATGGATTGTCTTCTAGGCTTGGCAAGTTATAATAGTCACTGTGAATCAAAAAGCTAACCTTGTCTGCCTCTAGCATTCAAAGTAGGGCCATGTCAATTAAGTCCCTTAATGTGTAGGTATATCTGAGTGCAGATCTGAAGACTTTCTCTATGCTGTATCTCTTAAAGGGAACTATCATCTATAATAGATCAACTTTTATATGCAATTCTGAATGTGGAAACAAAGCCATGAATAAAAATACTGGAGAAGGTCACTGTTGGGTGGACTGCTTTAAGATTCTCTATCCACATTTTCCAGATACCATAATCACTCAGCAGTGATAAACTCATTTACATAACCACTTGGTAGAAGTAGTTTTGAAGAGTGGAGGCTCCCCCCCTTTAGTTGTGAGGACACTTCTGTATTGAGTTCTAGTTCTAAGTAAGAGATGAAATAAACACGTTTTTCAAATGAATAATAAACTAAAGAGATGTTCAATCCTAGTCTGTTGAATCTTCTGTAAAAGTACCACACAGACAGTAACAATTTTATAGAACAGTCTGTCCAGTATGTCATTATTTATCAGACGGGAATGCAACTAAAAGTTCAATCTCTAAGGCCTGTTCAGTTGTCTTCTTCCAAGATTCTCAGCAATGGTGGTAGTCATGATGTGGATGTCATGTCTCAGACATTTCACAGAAGACGCTAGACAGTTGCAAGGTAATTACTGTAGTCTAAATTCTAACTAGTAATCCAGAGGGCCATGTCTCTGTCTACCCACTGAACCATAACTAAGTTCTTCTATATGTAGAGTTAACACTTTCTCCAGCCTTTTGACTACTCAAGTGCAGTGGTAGTGATTATTTCCTGGGCAAAACAGATGGCAGGGTAGTCGGTAACTGGTTAATATAGTGAAGTATATGACTTAAAATATCTGCATGCCTTCTGTGTGAACAGCTGATGGACTACAGGCAGCACAGGCTATCTAATGTGATCATTGAAAACAATGAGGGTAGGCTAATATCTACCTAGTTGTGCTGTGCCTGCCACAGCACAATCATTTGTCACAGAAGTGGGAGACAGCTCTCCTTTGAGTTCAGTGCCAGAATGTTCCACTTTCTCACCTCTTCTTTACTATACTAATCATTCATAAATATTTAGATCACAAAGGGACTTGTTAGAGGAATTAGTGGTTCATCTCAGTACATTGAGTGCTGGAAATGAAGACTGACTTAGGTAATGAACATCTTCCATCGGTTTCTAATGTAATGCTGTGGTGGCATAACTTGCTTTAATCTCCAGTTTTACGACATGCTAGTAACTAAAGCAATGTCTGTTCAAATTTCAGCAATGTTCAATAAGGAAGCAATTTGTGAGAAGTCCATTACTATATATTAACTAGTAAGGTGAAGTCTTTCAACTGAAATTTAACTTTGTTGATGTATAACTGAATAGAAGTTTTAGCTTGAAGCCTAAACTATTAAGTATTCATAAAGTATAAACACGAAATGCCAATTTGTATTTAACAAAGATATATTTAACATGTAAACGTATTTAACAGAGACCTGAAACTGAAGAAAGGACTTTGACTGGCGAGTTGAGAACCAGTCCTCAACGCATCTCTACAAAGAAACAGCTGCCTTCTATTCCAAAAAATGCTGTGCCGATAACCAAGCCTGCCTCGCCTGCCCCTTCATCCCAGTCTACGAATGGAACACATGCCTCCTATGGGCCTTTCTACTTGGAGTACTCTCTTCTTGCAGAATTGTATGTTGCTTTAGTTTTAAAATATTTCACTGTTAATTCACTGGCTTTGTACTTCAGGAAACTTAAATGCAAGTTCAAAGAGTAGCTTCAGTAATAGCTCTTGTATGGAAATTCTAAAACCATACCCAGGATGCTCCTTTACACACTAAACCATGCAAAATTAATAGTCTATCATCTTCTTATGGAATAATTCTTTGTTTTTTTTAGTTTAGCTTTGTGTGGTCCTTTCGACACTTCTATATAACACATTTAAAATCCAAATATTCCTATTCTGGGCATAAGGCATCATAAAATTAGTAATTTATACTAAATTACTTCTAGGAGGGAAATACTTCCTTTCCTTTTTTAAAAGGATAGCTTGACTAAAAGCCAATGAATGTCCAGCAAGGTGGTACGATGCTATCTTCCTAATCTCATCACTGGCTAATTGGGGGCATCTCAGGGTTTTCCAGAGTTAATCATACTGTGAGCTGTTCCTCAGTCATGTGTGATCAAAGAATAACCTTTCAGCAACGATATTAAGAAAGTAAAATTTAGCCATCTTTTTAATTTACCATGACATTTATAAGGGGAGGAACCAGTGAAATGTAACTAGTCGGCTTTCCATGGACCACCAGGAAGTGCTCCAGACCATGCACCATGGGTTATTCTGGGATCATGGGTCTCAGGAGGAGCATATAAAGCATGTTTGAGAAGAAAATGTTTAGTCTTAATTATGTAACTTATCTTAGTGACTTCTGCTATGTTCTTGGCTACGTAACAGATTTCTGAATGACTCTCTTGAGTCCTGATACAATGCTAATTTTGAAATGCACTTTTCCATTTAAAAATCCTAGTCAACTGAAGATTTTAAATTCTAAATATTTTAGTTCTATTTAGGAAGTTTTACATACACTTCTCCATGCAGTTGAATTTTAGTTAATCCTCTGACAACCTGAGTTTCTAACCATCTTAATCAATTTAAATGCCAGTGTCATGGAGTGCAGCAGAAAATAATGGTCTCCTGTTGCTAAGCAATTGCTCATGACTTTTATGGAATTGAAGCCTAAGCACAAAGCACTGATACTGCAACAGTTTTTTTTTTTTTTTTAAAAGGAATACGATAACTGATATCGTCTAACTTTGATGCTGGTACAGTCAGTGACAGTTGTTCACTAGTTCATTGTTGGCCTGCTGTTCAGCTTGAAACAGACTTGTGTGTATGCACCAACTAATTAGAGAAGCCTATTCATAAATTACTTCAGCAAAGTATTGTGTTAAGCATTCACTTTCAGTGAGTGGCTCGATAACATTCCTACATGGTGTTGGAAACTAAAAAGAAACAACCATCTTTTTCTTCACTCTTGTGGAATAGCAAAAATGTCATATTGTGTTCTTATCCACTCAGCCTTGCAATGCTATTTCCATTATAATGATATTTACTAAAGGGCAAAAGCAATAGAGAGGAAGGTGAGGGAAGAAGTTGATGATAATCCATTGGACATAAATGGCTTAAAATCATGGTCTAGTGACTTCTGTGACAAGAAATAGAGGGTTCAGCTCAAACTTGTTTGGAGATAGGGATCAAAATTCTTGAGGTCATAACTTTGATTTTTTTTCCTTGCCTTGGATCTGGTGATTGAGCCCTCAACTATAATTGTTCCTGTTACTGAGGCCTTACTTGTCTGAAGTACTTTCTTGCACTTGCCTGCCTGCCTTCCTTGGTTGGCATCTTCACTTGCCCTATTCCGGTGCCACACTACTTCCCCCTTGATCTACAGTAGTTACCTTGATTATGACTGAACACACTGTTTAAAGTTAAAGCTTTGATTACTAGAACCACCAGCATTTTTCACTCACTACACCTGCCCCAAATCACTGTCAAATTATGGTTTTACAGCTGCATTTTCTTGTCTCTAAAATGTGTGTTTCTGCATTTTCTAAAAAACATACATGTGAGAAACTGATTGTACAGGAGAAAAGTGAAAATGACTTGACAGTGCTCACTTGTTTAATATATTACTGAAAAATAGACTTCCCTCCTAATCTTTCAGTTCCAGTAACCTTGGAACATAAGGAGTAAGAATTTCCTGCCAGTATCTCTTTAAATGGGAGGGGTGGGGGGAGAGAATCTTTTGTCCCTTACCCCTTGCCCTGTGAGCACATTCACCCTTGGGAGTGGAAGGGAAATATTTTTAAGAGTTACTTTGAGATATTGGCAGCACAGCTCTGGCCTTAGTTGTAGACTGAGAAGTCTTCTGCAGAGTGCATTACACTAATGCAGTCCTCCTACAGCTCTTTATCTTAAATGACTTATTATTTCAGCACTTTGGTCGTAAAGCAGAAGCTTCCAGGAGTCTATGTGCAGCCATCTTACAGATCAGCATTAAGTAAGTTCAGGAGTAGTTCTTTCATTTTACCATATTTAAGACATTTTGCACCCACTCACATCTCTTTCCTCACTTACAGTCTGGTTTGGCGTAATATTCATAAGGCATGGCCTCTACCAGGATGGTGTGTTCAAATTTACAGTCTACATCCCTGACAATTACCCAGATGGCGACTGCCCAGTAAGTGCTTGAATAATCTAACAATCATGAGAGCTTAGTTTACTTTCATGGAGTTGGAAACCGGCATTTGTGTAGTTCCTGGAACTAGCTTTGTTCATTGGGTTTGTGAAGATGGGGATCAGACAAGTCTGACTGGCTTGTGCACCCTACCTATAGTCGGTGGCAGGTCATCTTTTTACTCTATAGCAACTCCTCTGTGCCTGCAATAGGGTGTGGGGTTGATTTTCTAGTTTTACTAGTCCTTCTGTTAGAGGTGTAAGATCTGCATTGCAGTAATTGAGCTTGGTTTAGTGGTAACTATCATTATAGGATGCCTGGATCATAGTACTCCTTAAAGGAGTAACTGATTACTTAAAGTACGTTGACTCTTAAGCTTAAATGAGGGTGAAGGTGGGAATGGAATTGTCATCTGCTATTTTGAGTAACTTCATGTTTCCTTTTGATATGTACACTGAAATAATATTCCAGTGTCTGTACAACTAGAATACTTCTGTTCTTTCCTAGGATAAAACTCTATAGGACTGGCAGCAAAATGTTCAAGCTTACGAAATTGGCTTCTTTTGTCAATGAGTGCTTTCAGAGCACAATGAAGTTGTGCTCAGCTAGGCTTTTGTAATTTTTGTATGATATTATGAGACAAGATGTTGACAGAACATTACAGCCACAAACTCTTAAAGGCAATTATTTTCTTCACAGCTTTAAAGAAGTAATTTAAATGTGGCTTTTAAAGGGACAGTATCAGTGGGGAAACAACTTCAAAAAAGAGTTGAAAATGGTTGATTCTGCTCCTGTTGCTAGGTCCATCTGCCAATTTTGGGGTTTAAAATAATTTTTCTATTAAAACTGCCCTCTTGCCATAGGAACTTTTTACAAATAAAAGGGGGGAACGAACTAAATGTAAAGCAGAATAGTGAACTGGCCAGACACAATGCTGTCAAATGTACAAAGTAAAACCAATTTTTTCTTAATCTCAATTCAAGCAATGTGAGGGATTGCTTCTAACAAAGTAGCAGAGGACCACTTAAGGAGTTGCACACCCATTAACTGTGTTGTCAAAAACACATTCAAGTGAAAGTTTATCATGAATCCGATGATAAACCATATGCTTGAGTAATTTCACTAGAGCAATTTTTAACTTTTATCCCTAATGCAGCGCTTGGTGTTTGATCTGCCAGTCTTCCACCCATTAGTAGATCCCCTCTCGGGTGAACTGGATGTGAAAAGAGCATTTGCAAAATGGAGGTGAGTACTAATTACTGGTGTGTAATACAGAAATGCTGTACGTGTATCCTCACTAACTAACTAACTTTCTTCCTAGGCGAAACCATAATCACATATGGCAAGTGCTAATGTATGCTCGCAGAGTCTTCTACAAGATTGATACGACCAGTCCTTTGAATCCGGAGGCTGCAGTGCTGTAGGTGTCCTCCTAAACTGGCTATGTATTTAGAATGTCATATTCTATTTTCATTCAGCTTTTTGATTTCTTTACTTACAGATAAAATGGCTATGCCAGTCTACATTAAAAACAAATGATACAGTAAATCTAGCTTTTAACAACAGTTAATGATATATAGCATCAGCTAGGTGAACAAACTTAACTCATCGCCCCCTAGCTTCCACTATCACATTGAAAGACCAAGACTGGTTTACATCTTGCTAATTTCATATGGTGAAGTTAAGAAATGTCTCTCTTATAGATATGAAAAAGACATTCAGCTGTTCAAAAGTAAGGTGGTAGACAGTATCAAACTATGCAGCAGTCACTTATTTGATCAGCCTAAAATAGAGGATCCCTATGCAATTAGGTAAGTAGTTATGCATTATAATCCATATATTTTACTGTTTGGATTCAAGCACACTCAGTATAGCTTTTGTTGCCAAGTCACAATATGGCTGTGACTTCTGATCTAATGACCCTGATGGGGTCCTTTCTTCTCCTCCTTTACAAAAATACCTTGTACACACATTGAACTGTCACCTACCCTGATTGAATACCAGGTAAAAGATTAATGCAGACTAACACAACACTGCTAGAGAGACTGGGTGGGGGGAAATTTAGACCAATTTCTGTTGTTTGAGATGATTTGTTAAAGTTACACAGCTCTTCTTCAGGTCTAAGAAATGTATGCAGAGTGTGATAGCTAAATACAAGGTGGAAAAGATTATTTAGCATAAGTAGTTAATGCATTTTAAGGGGCCAGTCAAGATGAAGTAGCCTGTTTAAACTCTCCAGTCATATGGGGCAAAAGGAGAAAAAAGTGGGGGAGCAGTTTGCTCAGGGACACAACCAGCTTCCTCCACAAACTCCAATATTAACAACTTCCCTCAGAACACTACCTTTGCCACCATGGATATCACCGCTGTATACAACATCTCTCAAAGTGACTTCATGGCTGCATACCTCCAATTATTTACAAGACAATAAATAACCCTCGGATATCCCCCCATGCACATCACCCAACTCATCAATTTTATCCTCACCTATAACAATTTTACATTCAATAACAAACGCTTTATCCAAGCCATAGGAACAGCCAAGTGTACTAGGATGGCTCCCCAGTAAGCCAACCTCTTCATGGGCCACCTTGAAGAAGAATTCCTGGACAAAATCAATGCAATGCCTGAAATACATCAATGATATTTTCATCCTCTGGACAGACTACCTAAACTCTTCCATAGATTTCTACCACAATTGTTTAAATTCTCTCTAGAACACTCCCACACTAGCATGAGGAAACAGTCTGGAATATACATAGCACAATTATGGAATGGGCCACCCAAATAGCCCAAGAGAAGCTGCTTCAATACAGTAATAAAACCCCCTCTGACTACAAACCTCTGGTTATCACTCACCATCCCAGGCAGGTATCCATAGTTTCTGTATCCCCCCTGTTGGCTTTGAAACAACTCCCAGCATCTCAAAGCTCCTCAAAGCAAGTTCCCCACAGAGCAGAACAGACCACCTCAGTGCCAGAACAGATGCAAAACTTGTAGACACATCTCCACTGCTGTGATGATCAACACTTCCTTCCCACAACCCACTGGTCAAGATCCATGGATCTTACACATGCCTATCACGTGTGGTGTACCTCTCCCAGTGTGCTAAATGCCCCAATAACTGTTGGGTGAAACCTGTCAATCACTACACTCTAATGTAATCGCACAGACCAATGATGAAAGACAAAAAACACTGTGAACGCTTTGCACAAAGTGATGACTCCCTGTATGTGACCCCTCACTCTCAGAGGAAATCTTCCCAATGCCTGCGAAAGACAAGACTGGGAGCTTAACTTTGTAATGTTGCTAGAGACTAAAAATCATGGACTGAATAGTGACTGGATTTATGATTTATTACAACAGTCTATACCCACTTAACCCCCCTCTACTTTTTTTCTACCTCCCTCTGCCCCCATGTCTTAAGAGTTGTTAGCAGGCCATTTCATCTTTGATTCCTTGATGTGTTAAGTACTTGTGCTAAACAATCTGTTCCACTTGGTGTTTAGCTGTGACACTCAGTTTTTCTTCAGGTCTGGGAAATATACTCTGTGTTAAGCTTGAAAGCTTGTCTCTCTCACCAACAGAACCAATAAAAGGTATTACCTCACACACCTTATCTCCCCAATATTCGGGGACCAACTTGGTTATAACAATGCTAAACTAATATGTAAATTTCCTTACCAATTATCCATTAAAGCCTTAACTTGGTTAGCGAATAACTGATAAAAGAATCTGATCACTTTAATGGTACCCAAGGAAGTAGCTAATCTGGTGTTCAGATATTTACAGGCTAAATTTGCATGCTCATAGTTTGAACTGTTGCAGTGACAATTTAGTTCTGTGAAACTCATTTCTATAAATACCTGGTCAGGTTTGGTACTAAGAGTTAGAACTGTCAACTGTTAGTTGTTACTAACTACTGTTTAGCGTTTAGTGGGGGAATTACTTATTCCAGCACCAAGAATTAGAATCTGGATGCTTGACTTTGAGCTGATTACATGTTGGATGAGATCTGTGATGAGCCAGTTTGTGGATTAGGTGTTTTCTCCCTTGATGCTCTTGGTGGGGAATCAAAAGATTTTTACAGCTCAGTGAAAGCTCCAAGTAAAATTAGAAATCATCCCCCTCTTACTGCTGCAACTTCTTCTGAACTGGGTACTTGTGAGGGGAAGGTTTTAAAGCCAAATTAAATTCTGAAAACTTCTGTTTTCTCTTATAGCTTTTCTCCATGGAATCCAGTTATACATGATGAAGCTAGGGAGAAGATGTTGACTCAGAAAGTATGTAGATAAAGTCCAATTGATCTATACTACAGTAACATTCCTTGTATTGGGCACTGTAGAGCAGGGATGGTCACTTATTTTTGTAAAGAGCTTGTATTCTATATTAAGTCCTACATGTCTCCCCAATTTTTATAAGTGGGTGTCAAAAGTTTGGCAACTAACTAAATATTGTAATTTTCAAAAGTACAAAGCACCCTGCAGCTCACTTCCAAAAATAATCTAGGCTACCCAGTTCTTTGCTGCCTGAGAGCACTGTTAAAGCTTCATTTGCTTTATTTCTAATTTTAAGTGGTGTCAAGTGACAGTTAATGACTAACACTAACTACTGCATGGTAGCTTGTCCCAGACTGGATATATTTAGCTCTACACTCCTGTCACGTGAACAACTGACTACTTAGCATCACAACAGTGACTTTCTTCAACTGAGACTTGTTACCTAATGACACACAAGTCAAAACTCCAGAACTTTCTAATTGCATTACATGTAGGACTCTGTTGGGAGGCAGGAAATGCTTTACTAAACAATTGGGATGCCAGCTGCTATTCCCCTGGGACAGTGTCAATTCAACCGCAGAGTAAAGAACCTTTATAGAAAACTGAAAATAACTTCTTAACCAATTTGGTGAATGCCACACTTGCTTTATATTTTTTATAATACAAACCATGGCGCTTCCTGGTCACTCGGGATTCTGTCACTTCCTATACTATGCACTTGCACAAGCACACTACTGGTGTGATATCTATGGAGTCTGGGAGTTTTGTACATAATGTAGTCTAATTTCACAAATCCACCTGGACTACTGGTTAAAATCTGGACTTCGGAGATCAGAGGTAACTAAGCTGATGGCTTTTGGGTATGAGAACACCTTGCTGTGAAAAGCAGGAAATGGAGGAAGCTTTTTGTCATTTCCATGAGTTTTATTTACTGTGAGGACCCTGTTCTAAGGAGGGGGGGGTCTCCAGAGAAGCTCTTCCCCCTTTAAAAAAAAAAAAATAGTTCTCCAAAAGTGTCTATTGAAACTGAATTGCATCCATGCATGGGAACTGACTGTGAAAGATTGACTCAGCACTCTGCAGTACAGCATTGCAGAGCTTTATCTACGTGCAGAGTACCCAGTTCTGATGTTGGTAGTGTCCTTGCCTGACAGAGGCATTGCGAATTTGCAGGAAGGCTGACTTGGAACACCTCCACCAGCCACTGACTGCTATTGTACTGAGATGCCTCTGATGGCAGGTTCTGCTGCTTCCTCAGCAGGCTGCAATTTGCATTTCCATGCATGAAACCTGAGCTCTTGTGCTTGTGTTCTCTTGCCTACAAATAGATTCTGTGTACAGTCTCTTGATATGCTTGCTCTACAGGCAGTGTCTCTGGCAACACACAACAGATGGAGTGAGACTGCTCTTCTGTGTATCTGTGTCTGCAGGAAGATAACTTGAGAAATACATCATGGTTCTCTCGTTTCTAACTCTCTCCTCCTCCCCCGCCCCCATTTACCTACTCTGAGGATCTTGGGGGAGAGATTAGGAAGTCTTTCTGTGGCACAAGTGAGACTTTCAGGAGGGAAGACTGTTTGAGGAGGCTTGGCGTAGTGGTGGAGTCCCACCCCTGAAGTACATCAGGGCCACATCTGAACTTCATGAGCCTCTTTGACTGCTTACATCTAGAAATCTGTCTCTGCAGCAAAAAGACTTCATTCCAGCAGTCATTTGATGCCTTCTATAAATCTTCTCAGAGTAGGCAAAAGAGAGCTATGAGATCTCTGAACCTTTAGTGTGATTCTGCCACCCTTTGGCCAGTTAACTTGAAATATAAGTACATTTACATCCTAGACTGCATCTACTGATTTTTTTGGGGGGGTGAGGGGGAAGGTTGAAACTTTTGAATTTTAGAAGTGAGCTGAAATAACTTACTTCAAAACAAGAGGCATTTGACTTTGCTCAAAAAAACTTGGGGAAACAGGGTCAGGCCTGTTCAGTTGTAAAGCACGTGGATGGAAGATTTCACCCATGATCTCTTGTCTTCAAACTGAAATCCACATTGCAATGAGCAACCCAGCAGCTGATTTCAGGGTTTGGTTTTGTGGGATTCCACAATTTGGTTTTTTGGCACCTCCACAATTTCTTGCTGTTTAAACTGGCAGCTGTTAGAGACCCTTGAGTTGTCCAGTGCCTGACAGACTTTTCAGGGCTTCCTTCCTCCAGGAGGCTCTGTGGGACTCTGCCAGCATGCAGATGCTCCAGGATTAACTAAGAAACCACTGGCTTGCTTCCAAGGATCTGATTTAGAATGGAGACACTTCCTGTACCCACTTGGATCAGATAGCACTGCCAGGCAACAAGCTTATTAGCATGTGAAACTTACACTCCTATCCTACCCAATGGTGTCTCATCCTGGTGCATTGTATAATGGGCATACACACAGGCCTCTCAGTTCTAAAAGCTTGCTCATTCTCACCTCTACATTTATCTTAGAGTGGGACATCTTGTTCTCTACTGTTAAATGGTCTTCTAATACTCTTTTCCCAGTAGGGAGGATCCCTCAATAAAATACTGGCATTCCTTATTGTTCAGGTTAGTTATTTAGGACTCAGTAATCCTTTCTGGGTTTGGGAGGGTGCCCTCTGCCTCTTACATTAGGATGTTGTGGTGTCCAAAAACCTTCAGCAGAGCTGCTTCCATCTTCAAACCCTGGATCCTATGCAGTAGTGCCACCATACTGGTGGATGAGTACCAACTTCTGGTAAGAAACCTAACTAGTCGTCTTTCTCTTGGTGTATCTTGGTTTAGCTATAACTGGGATTGATTGTACTTTTGACTACAATAACCTTAGTTACCGGGAAAGTGGCAAATGCTTGTTATGATAAGGTGTTGAGAATGGCGCCTCAAATGAACAGAATAAAACTTCAAAAAAACAAACAAATCCCAGAACCCAGCTTCTAGCTTTAGGTGTAGAGTAGCACAAATGTACTCAAGCATTAAGGCTCCTAATCTCATGTTTTGCATGTCTATAAAAATAGCTGTGTAGTGGCTTTCAGATTTGCCAGGCTGTCAATGTAATTTAAAGTAGCAATCAGCTTCCAGAGCAGGCATTTATAGTAGTGTTCTTGTGTCAGAAGCAGAGATGGGTGTAAGAATCTGCCACATGTAAAAATAACCAACTAAACTTTTTTTTTAAACAAACACAATTTAGTGGGTTCTGACTCTATCTTTGTTCTGCCTAGAAGAAGCCAGAAGATCAGCACTGCAAAAGCATGCAAGTGTCTGGGCTGTCATGGGTAAAGCCTGGTTCAGTGCAGCCTTTCAGTAAAGAAGAGAAGACCATGCCTACCTAGTTCTTCTGGACACGATGCACAAAACACTTTCTGTGGGTGGAGGGAATGTAACCGGGAGAAATAGCAAACTGGCAGTTTCCTTCTGGACTATGAATTAGTAAAAACTGAACGATAGCAGTGACTCAAGTAAACCTGCTCAGTGGACTTTTGTGGAATCTTCTCAGTGTTTTACATATGCATTAGGTTTTAACAGCAGCCTGGAGGTTGGAAGTGTCTCTAAACACCGGCTATATTTCTGTTAATGAAGATTGCCTATGATAACTCCCATGGCTCTAAAATGCCTGGAGGGTTTGTTTTAAGCTTTTATTTTCCTTTCAGGAATAACAATTTTGAAATCTTTAAGGAACTGGCAGAAGTATTAGCAGGAAAAACTATGCCAGAGGTAAGCTGTGTTCCTGTAAACTAATATAGCAGAGTTAAACACTATATTTAATGGTTTTTAAATACATTGGTTTCTATTGTAAATACGTTAGTATTTGAAATTGTAAATAGCAGGTTCAGTGATTCCAGCTAGCACTTTCAGGAAAGGCAGAGTTGAGATTGGCACTCCGCATATGATATATTACTGACTTGCAAATGGATGTTGTCACTAAAACACACATTAGTCTGACAAGGTGAGAGCAGTATTACATTTACTAGATTTCTATTACAGAAACACTAAAAATCAAAGCTTTTGGGTGGTTTTGATCTAAAAATTTTAAAGGGTGTTAGTAGACTCCTACATGTTACAAATGCAGGAATTATTTGGCTAGTTTGACTAATGTGTGTTAATAGTGACATCTTAAAAAAATTAAAAAAATCCTGTTAACCTTGCTGCATTGTTCATTTGTTTGCTACATGGTAGTCTTGAAACAAAGCTCACAGTAATTGGTATGAAGGCATCAAACCGTCTGTTACAGATATCTTTGTACATAAATTAGTTTGTGCTTTGCCTAGTATACCAAAAGGAATTCTGAGACTTGAACTTGCACAAAAGTTTCAAAGAGGAGGTGTTGATGTTTGACACCAGTGGTTGTGGGGTAGTCTGATGAAGTCTAATTTCTGTTTAGCCTTTCTCATGCACTGACCTACTTGATTGAGTTTGGAAGCTGGCACTGAAGCAGTACTCTGTTTTGCTTCTCCCATTCACATTTTTAGAGAATCTACCCTCCATTTCTCATAGTAGTATAAAGGATATGATAATACAAAGCATGTTATGAGGCTCCAACAATTAGTGGCTCTGCCTATCATATAAAACTGTTTTTTTGGTTACTTTCTTAAAAGTTGCAGCATGACACACTCCGCATACTAACAAACTCAAATAGCTGCTTGAAGAAATAGTTGAAAGTAATAATCATTACTACTGCTACGCGATCTTTATAGATGAAAGAACACAGGAACCACTGTGATCAGGGTCACCTTGTATGCAGCAAAAACAGAGTTCTGACCAAGTGGGTTAAAGCCTATGAAAGCTTAAAGACTAACCAGTTAATTTTTTTTTTTTTTTTTGCAGGCATAAAGTGCTACAGAACTCATTTTTGCTGTGATTAGCTAGTGTAGTCTCTTGGATAACACAGGCTAAAGTAGGGCCCTGCCACATTTACAGTCTATTCTAGTTAACTTCATGCCCATAGAATTTGAAAATTGGTCAATTTCATGATTTCAAATGTTTGCATGTGAAAACTCAGGCTGATGTAAGCGGGGGGGGCCTGACCCCAAATGTGTAGGGGCTGCAGGAGGGAGATACATCACTGACTATGAAATTGGCCTGTTTTAATTCCTGTTTGCATTAGATCATTATTCCTCTTTTAAAAAACATCTGTGCTTGACTAAATGTCTAGTGAGGGAGAATCCACCACACTCTTTGGGGAGTTGCTCCAATAGATATACACTTGGCAAAAGTGGCTGTTCCCTCACAACACAGCTTTAACTCTGCCAGATACATTGGGGCTTTTTATCATGGTAGTTAGTATTGCAAGGTCAGTTGAAGAGAGAGATAAGGAGCTTTTATTCGGTTACAGCTTCGAGTCCACTCATTCCTCTTTGCCTTGTGACCAACAAAGTGAGCCCTGAGTTCACTACTTTATAGCTCTTTATCTAAAATAATATGTAAGCACACAGACTTCTACAACATCCCTAAAATCTCTATTTGGTAATATAAAAGATTGTAAAATGAATATTAATGGTGAGGGGAGGTGTATAATTATATCCACCCCAGTTGGTTAGTTCCTACAAAACTTGCATAGCATATGCTTTACCTTAACAGCAGAAATGACCATGAAACTTCTTAACAAAGTAGCAATAAGGGAAGAGTTAAGGGCAGAGAGCTCCAGCCCTCCCTAACAGGCATGCTGCCTGGGAAAGAAGAGAGAACACCCTTTTATCACATTCTTTGTGCAGGTGGTGAGGGGAGGAATGGTTGGTTGGGGGGACTTGCTTACCTATATTATGCTGGACACTGCTAGAAAGTTGCTCTGACATGCTCCTTCCTTCCCTAACTTCAAGGCTAAAAAGTTGCTGTGGTTTACATGTGATTATTGCTTGTGTAGTAGATAGCCTTTTCTGCCCAAGTGAAGGGTCCCCTGGAGGTCAGTTTGTGTCCAAAGCCTGGGCCCAACTCCCAGCCCCCCAGGAATGTGACCCCATGCTGACCTCCTTTGTCCCCATGCCCACAGTTAGGTGGCCAATACATATGGGGTGAGATTGCTTTAAGACACTTTTAAAGACCCTTCTAATGCTGAAATAAATTAGAGCTGCCCCCCAGGCCACTCTGAATTACATCAGTGTCATGGGGTTGCTTGAGGTTTCAGGAGTGCCCAATCCCTGGCATGCCCTCCTACCCCATGGCTTGCAAGGGTGGTCCCAGACACCAGTTTTACAGGTGTCTTTCTCAGTTCCTGCAGTGTAGGAAAATTACCTCTGCCAGCCTGGGATTTCTAGGGCCTGTGTATGCCATATAAAGGAACTAGAGCAATGGTAAAATCTTGCTCCCACTGCCTAAGCAGTATATTTAAAGCAAAATGTTAATTTGACACAATTTTTTGGAAAAGTAATTTTTCTCAAAGAACATAAGTCCAGTGTATCAATTTATAGTGAACTGAAGAGCTGCATTTGCTTTTATTCAGTAACAGAATTGGTATAGCCATAAACTAAGTTCTTTCAAGAAGTGTATTTACAGTGAGCGTGACCCAAAATTACATTACTCATGGAAGAAGGAAGTTTAAGGTGACTGTGATGAAATAGCGTATCAGTTAGAGGAAAACATGCTTAAAGAAGCAATCTTCTGTTAATGTATAGCGTGACACCACCAAGCATAGGTCCATGCAGTCTTCATCTGTAACTAGTATACAAACTTTCCAAGATATCCTGCACTATTGTACAGTTGAAGTTATAAGCCCCTGTGAGTTTGAGGCCAACAGATGAGTCTGCTTCAAATCAGGATAGGTATGACCCAAACTTAGAAGCCCATTTCTGTAACATGCAAAGTAAATTCAACCTCCTCTGCCTTCAGCATAAATACAGCACTTTTCCAAAGTTAGAGTGAACCTGACAAAGTGCTAAAACTAGAAGCTTTCTGTAACCTTAAGCCTCTCTGTCCTAGTAGAGAAGAAATAAGCAGTGTCCTGAAAAGTGCATGCCTAAAGTTAGGTTGGTAAACTCAAGTATGAAATTCTGACTAATGGCCCTATTTAACAAGGGCTAAATAGCTTTTAGCTCCTGCTGAAGGTATCTGTTACTGTGCTCACTAGTGCAGCAACAAATAATGTTGGTTTTGTGCCTCCCACTCCTGTTCTATAAAGGGATAGACTCAAATGGGGTTAACCGCTGTCAGTTACTAAAAGTGCCCTTAATCCTCCTCAGTTTGTATGGTCTTGGTCATGCTTCCCTATTTTAAACAGGCTGTCTTCCACCCTCTTCTCTTTGTTGTGGGAATGACCTGCAAAAACTAGATGCTTGATCCTGTGGAGTCCCCTCGGGAACTTGACTCAAGGGAACAGTTATTGACTGTTCATTGTGTACACAAATGTTTGCAAGATTGGGCCTCAAACCCTATCCATCCTTGACCCCAGTTATAGTAGCAGCTGGAAGCTGTTCTAGGGACAGGGCTTGCCTGTTTTATTACATCATTTTGCTTTGCAGATGTCAGGTAAATTAATAAGCTGAAATAAAACACTTTTGCCTCTAATCACTTAGGATTAAGGACTGTTATTGATTCTTTCTTCAGCATTTATACTGTGCTTCTGCTTAGCAATGAAAGGGGCACGGGATAAAGCAGGACAAAGAAAAGTTGGATAAAGGCCATGAGTAAAAAAAACTTTTAGGTAAGCCAGTCTCTGGGCTATGGGGGGGGGGAGACAGACTCTTCTGACTGTGCCCAAATTCAGCCAAATCCTTCCAGAGCAGCAGCTCAATGCCACAACTAGAAAGCTAATGTGTAAACAGTGTTATAGCAGTCACTGACATCAAGTTGATTGTGTTTGGTTTCCAGCTATGGAGTGGGGGGAAGGGAGTACTTAATGGATAGATTACACACTGACACTGAAACTACAGTTATCTCCTGTTCCCTGGTCTCGCACTGACTTAATATGTTCTTGGGTAAGCCACTGCCTCATACTATATACAATTAGGGTAAGAATGGATTCCTAGTTCCCAGTCCCATCCAGATATCCCTGTTTGCTACCCAGGATCCCCAAAGACATGGAACTGCATCCTTCTCTACATAGCAGAGATGGGGAGAAAACAGCAAAGGATCCCTGTGACCTACTTAAGTGCAGAGTGAAATGAGTTTCCATAAGCTACAGAGCATATTCCTGTCTGTGCTCCAAGGGCTCTCAGGCAGTTACTCTCCAGGTGTTCTGCATCAAAGGTATTAGCTGGAGATAGCTTCTCTAAATTGGAAATCTGTGGCAGCTGGTGGCCCTTTCTGTTCACCATAGCACAGCAGATGGTGGCTCAGTTCTAGCCTATTGCTCTCCTAGAGAGGTTACATGCTTTCTTTGCTGTCAGTACAGGCTTTAGGAATACTTACCTTTATAGTTTCTCTGGAAAAGACAAGATAAAGCTACTTCTGCTCTCTTGAGGAAAGGGGGTAAGTAATTTTACTGATAATCAGTTTGTTAAAGAGGGAAGGGCTATTGTGTTTGGTTAGAACAACATTCTAACTCCATGTTTTGCCCCATTTCAACTTTGAATGTTCTCTCTAGCTAAAGAATGGGGAGGAAGGAAGAAAATGTTCCTAGATAGTTCAAAGTAAGACCTTTTATTTACATCCATCTTTTTAACATTGGGCTTAAGTTATCACTTCTATCTGTTTTGAAATTTTAAATTGACTGATAAGCTGTGTAGATGCTATGGCAAGGTTAATGACTGTGGAATACAATATGTATCTGGGAGGACTCTACTGTCCTAATCAGTTGTTCTTGCTCAGAAAAGGCTTGGTATGGGTGTATGTAGAAAGCATGGGGTCCTAGAAATACAGCTTCTTCCTTTTAACAAACTTTCCAATTTTAGTTTGGACAGAAGTTCTCCTGTCTAGCTCAGTTTTTAACTGATACTGTCTTTGCTCTCCAGTGCCTTGTGTGTGTTTTGTGTCTTCTCTTCCTTCCCCTGTTTAATGTGATGTGCTAATCTGCTGTATCATGTAGATGTGACCTTAAGAAGCAGCTGAGCCTGTACTTATACCTAGGAGCATAATGGTCAGCCAAATTCTCAGCTCATTTCTAATAGTGAGTGAATAGGGTATTCTGAACCTTACGTTTACTAATGTGGGATAAGCTGCTGAGCACTGTTACTACTCTGTATGTTTACAGCAGTCTGTGTTATACATTAAATAAATGCTATGAAAATATTGTAACTATTTCTGGGAACATGTGCCGTGTGCATGATGGGTTTAAGTTCAAGCTTAAAACCTATAAGTGTAGTGTCTCTTCTGTTTCCTCTACCTCTTCCAGAACTAGGGAATTAGGTGGGGAGGACCATCATGACTTCTAGCCTGTTGTCTTAGCTACACAAACGTGCTTCCTAGAACATAATGGCTCTATTGGGTCAGACCAATGGCTGTCTAACTCAGTATTCTGTCTTCTGACAGAGGCTGCTGTCAGATGCTGCAGAGGGAATGAATAGAACAAGGCAATTAGTGAGTGATCCAGCCCTTCTTGTCCAGTCCCAGCTTCTGGCAGTCCAGCTGTTTAGGGATACCCAGAACCTGGGATTGTGCCCCTGATCATCTTGGCTAATAACCTGTGTCTCCTGTCTTTTAACCAGTTATTGATCCAGGAACTTACCTAATTCTTTTTTAACCCATTTATGCTTTTTGGCCTTCACAACATCTCTTAGCAACAAGTTCCCCAGGTTGATTGTGCAATGTGTAAAGAAGTACTTCCTTATATTTGCTTTTGCTATTAATTTCATTGGGTGACCCCCTGATTCCTGTGATATGTGGAAGGGCAAATAACACTTCCTTATTCACGTCCATCATCCCGTCCCATGTTGTTGTTGTCTCCTTCTCTTCTCCCCCCCCTTGCTGTGCTGGCCATACAACCTCTCTACTCCCCAACGTAGCTGGCTTCCCTGGGGAGAGCTCCACGGTGGAGAAGCAGCAGCCATGCACCCTGGGGACCACTGTGGCCTTCCTCCACTTGCTCAGGTGATGCAGCTGCTGTAGAGCAGATCCCTGTGTCCCCCCGTGCTGCGTCCTGGACTGCGACCTATATTGATTGTGCATCCCATGTGTCTTTCCTATATGTGCTTGTGTGACCTATATGCTTGTGCTGCATCCTGGACTGCGACCTATGTTGATTGTGCATTCCATCAAATAATTCTAATAGGTTATTGGAGCATGATTTCCCTTTACAAAAGCAGTGTTTATGCTGTCCCAATATACCGTTTTTCTGTGTCTGAAAATTCTGCTCTTTACTGTAGTCTCAATCAGTTTGTCTGGTACTAAAGTAGAGAGAGGTTACATACCACAGTTAGTAGTACTGTAATTTCTTATTTGAGTTCCTTCAGAACTTTGGGGTGAATACCATCTGGTTCTGGTGACTTATTACTGTTTAATTTATCAGTTTCTTCCAAAACCTACTTTGACACACCAATCTGGGGCGGTTCCTCAGATTTATCACCTTTAAAAGAATGGCTCAGGTGTGGGAATCTCTCCCATATCCTCTGCAGTGAAAATGGATGCAAAGAATTCATTTAGCTTCTCTGCAACAGCCATGTCTTCCTTGAGTGCTCCTTTTGCACCTCAATTGTCCAGTGGGCCAACTGATTGTTTGGCAGGCTTCCTGCTTCAGATGTACTTGCAAAAAAGTGTGCTGTTAGTTTTCCTTTTGCTAGTTGCTCTTAAGAATATTTTTGGCATCCATAGCCCAATCTGTCAGGTTTTCTCCGGGAAACTACCTAACACATTAAGGAAATGTTTCCTGATAAGTCTAACTTTGCATTTGCTTAGTTTCATCCCATACTCCTTGGTATCCTGATCTTCAAATGCTTTGTCAAAGTGATTAGTCTATTGTGTATATTTTGTGCTTTTTTCATCTTTTTCTCATGTTTGATTGGCTGTATCTTTCAGTTCATCTCCAGCTAGGGCAGTTTGTAGAACTGTGCGCAGTGTTCTATCAGCATATCTTCAACAGTGCCATGTTGCACTGGTAAAGATAGGCTGAAGTAATGCTGGCTCTTATTTTCTTTTATATTGAATTACACGGTCACCTTTGTCCCTTAACATGCTTTGTTCTGTGTTCTTTTCCATTTGGCATTATTGCACCTTTATATCAGCCTACACCGTTAGCCAGCTGGTAGGTGTAGGGAATAGATCTCAATATTGAGGCAAAAATGGTTAATAAAATATAATTGTCGTATAAGAATGGGTCACTACAAACTTAATTGTACCTTTACTGAATTTTAAAAGATAACTGCAACTATGTTTATACCCACGATGCTTGGAGAATTAAACAGTGCCTATTATTTTGGTGACTTATTTTATTAACTGAAATGTTGGCCTAACAGATTTCAAGAGGTTTTTGTCAACTAGTGGCAAGCCAGGTGTCAAGGAAGAAAACACCTTTAGCCATAAAACCATGTTTATTACACCAAGTGTTTTTCCAGAGACCTAAAATTCAGATTTAATTGCCAGTTGTAGATGCTGTAAATGACAGGTCATAAATCTAAGGGTCACAAGGCAGATAAACAACAAATTCTCTTTATCAAACAACAGGAACTCTTGTGTGAGATACCAGTTGATGTAGATATCTTAGCTCAGAATATGAACTTTCAAGATGTTTTTGTTTTTGGAAAGTCCTGATTTTAAAAGCAGGTAATGATGTAAAAAGTGATGCATGAGAAGTTGTAAAATTTAGCTTTCTAAAACTTCTAGTTAAACCTCCAAAGTTCTTTCTGAAAGTAACTTATTGTGTAAGCACTCAAAGCCTTCAAACTTCAGGTTGATGGTTGGCAAATATTTTACAGAAGAAATTGGTTATTCTCTACAAACTCCTCTCAGAGATTTAATGACAAGCCTCTTAAAATCTATATTTGCAAATATTTTGTATTTAAATGCAACTGTCTGATGTAATAAGCATCTATTCACATTGCATTACGAAGTTATGTATAAGTATATAAAGGTAATTTGAGGTAAGACTGATTACTAATACAAATAGTCAATATTCATATGGAGGAATGAATTAGTAATCTGACAAGACTTTAAGCAACTTCTTCTTGCAACTCAGAATTGCAACTCTCCAAAGATTTAAGAAAAAAGGGTAGTGACAGCTATTACAGAAGTTCAAGTAAAGTCAATGGCACCACCCTGCAGAAAACCCCACTCCCAGCTTCTATTAAAGTGGAGATTCTCACCCTCCTTGGGCTCTGCGTCAGATGCTCTTTAATCACAATCTCCATAGGCAATTTCAAGCCCTAGCCTCCTAGGAGGTACATGGGGTGATGAATGCCAAGTAACTTTTTCTCTAGATTATACATTTTCAGTATTTAGGACAAATATGAAACAGATGGGCCAAATCCCAAGAACTCTCTCTCTGAATACTGATTCAGGGATATGACACTCCCAACCCACACTATTAGTAACAGGGTGTTCTTGATATGCCTTCGGGAACGCTAGGATTAGAAACAAGCAGAATAATCATAAATATGAAAGAAAGGAAAAGTGAGAAACTAAAGAACAATGGTTACTTAGGTTACAATCTCTTCTGCATGTCATTCTGTGGAGAGTTTTCGATAGAGATTTTTATAGAAGGGTACGTTTTGGTGGAAAATGCTCTTCTCTAGGTAAACCTAATGATAGATGATATTCCCCAGATCAGCAATGGGCTTATCTCAGTGTATTGTATCATAGATATCTCAAATGGAGAAATAATATAAATGAAGAAAGGAATTTAAGAGTTGGTGAATCTTTGATATTTTAGGAAGTTTATAAATTAGCAAAGGTAAGTGATCTTAAGTAAGGCAGCCTGGGAAACCCAAGATTGCATCTAAATCAATTTAAAAGAAGCAGAAGAGTTCAGACATAATAAATATTAAGAATCTTGCATTCAAACTATATCCCAGTATTTTTCTGTTTACCAAGGTTAGCTGATGTCCTCTCTTTGCCACGTGTGCTTAGTCTAAGGCCCGGTCTACACTTAACTTCGGGATTTGGTGGTAGTCAATGGGAGATACGCAAGTGATGTAAATCACTTGTGTATCTCCTGTCGACTTAACTGCGTCTCTTCTGTACGCCGTCCACACTGCGGTGTGTGGAAGGGAACAGCGTTCCCTCTGAGGCAGAACTACACCGCTTAGTGGGGTGGTTTTCCTGCATCGATTGCTGGATCGACTGAGCGGGTCTACACAGACCGCTCAGTTGATCCAGGGCAATCGATCTGACGGCAGAGAATTTGCTGCTGTCAGTGTGGACCCAGCCTAAATTATGATAGTATTTAATATCCCATTAAAAGTATTTCAAGAAAAATATTTAAATCTAATCCCTTGGCTGTGCTTTTGTCAACTCCAGATCACCAGTAGTGTTAAATCTCAGTGATGTCATGTTGCAGAAGCAGTGCTTGGCTGGGAGATTTCTGATACTTGATGCTGTGGTGAGACTTTTTGTTGGTGACTGTCTGCTTCTCTTTGCTTGCTTGGAAAGTGTGTTGTGATGAAATTAACAGGCTGAATCAAGAGTATGTATGAGTTTAATAGAGTAAGTGTAAAACTCTGTGTCTCGGTTCACATGAATGTTTGTTTCCGTAGTCTCATGGAAGGTGGAAGACCAACTTCTTTTAAGGATTTAGCTGATACATGAATTCATCCATCAGCTGCGGTCATTCTCATTAGCTCACAGTAGCATTTTCTGCCCCTGAATATGCACCAGGGTCGTAATACTTCAACTTTGTTATATTGCTCTTGGCTTTGTGGTAGGGAAATTATCAGGACTTCTTTAAAGATAATTTAACTTTTTTTATTCAGTTAATTTTCTGAGCTCCTTTTAGTTCCCTCGGGATTTCATAGAACTTGAAAGTTTGTTTCAGAAGAGTCCAAATACTCCTCCTTGCTGTCTACTTTTAAATAATTAGTCATTTAAACTTAAATGATGATCAAATAAGGTGTCATCTTGCCTTTTCTTAATAATCCCTATTTCATTCTTGTCTTTTTTTAATTTGGTAAGGAGTTGCTTAAGCAGTGCCATATAACTAATCCTCACATAAGCATCCTGTGTATGAAATTACTGAACTTTCAGAGATATTTGCAGTTAAAAGTGAAGGCAAGATTGTATGCAGCCTAATATACATTGCAGTTTTGCAGTCTAGCCCCTGATGTCCTGTGGCTGAAATGATGGATGAGCAGTGGCTTTATTTCTGATCCTCGGTTGAACGGGCTTGAGTAGGAAAGGCCCTCATTCTCCTGGCATGAAGGGAAAGGATTCTTCTATTGGTGCATGATGTGTGCATGCCCTCGTGCATGATTCCCGGACTTTTTTCCCTTAGCAGCCTCTGTAGAGCTGGCTCCGGCGCCCCCTGGATTGCCGCGCTCATACTGCAGTACATAAGGTGCTGCTGGCCCCACATAGCTTCAGTTCCTTCTTTCCGCCTGTGACGGTGACCAGAACAACCCATGCTCCTGCAAGTATTTTCCCTTTTGTTGTCAGTTAGTATAGCAGTTCTCCCTGAACTTAGCTAGTTTAAAGTTGAGTGAGGAAAGGTAGAGAGCCTTAGGGCTCAAGGCACCGGGGCATGCCGGGCTCGCTGGGGTTTAAACCCTGCAGTGGCTGTGGGAGGCTTTCCCAGTCAGCGATGCCCACAGTCTCAAATGTTTCGGTGAGCAGCATCGTAAGGAGCGGTGCTGGATCTGCAAGGCTTTCAAGCTGAGAACCCAAAAAGAGAGGGACGTTTGACTGAAGGCAATCCTGACGGAGGCAGCGCTTCGTCCGGCAGCCGAGCCGCCTCGGCACCAAGCGCGTTGTTGGTGCAGAGTGCCCTGCCAGCGGCGCCTCAGCACTGGGCCTCCCCTGTGCCAAAGCAGCAGCACCACCAGCATGTGGAGTGCTCGTTTCCCCTCCCCTGCACTGCAGGAGTGGCCAGGGGCGAGCCTGGAGGTCCTGGAACTGCCTGAGCAGCACTGGCACCAGATTCAAGGGATCCTCCCCTGACTCCTGGGAGTGGGGGAGCCCCTGTGCAGGACCCTTAGATGCCGGAGGCATTTCAGGCAGCTCGAGCCTTGTTGGCCTTGCCCATGCCTTCAGCCCTCCCTCAGCTGAGAGAGTCAGGGCCTGTGTCTTGGGGCAAACCTATGATGGGTGTCCCTGAAGGCTGGGTGCGCTCAGCACCAGAGCAACAGCTGCCCACCACCCGGTGCTGGAGAGTCGAGCTGGACAGCTCCTCTCCTTCTTCGGACTCTGATGATTTGTCTTGACCCCAGAGTTGGTCTCTGAGACAGCACCGGACTCTGACTCAGCACCAAGGCGCCGGCACCAGCGAAAAGGCATCGCAAGTCCGCGGTGACGCGACACCAGTTGTTGTCATTGGCTTTGGCCAGGTGCTGGCACCAATCGAGGCGGCACCATCGCTCTTCGGGTTTGTCCAGTAGTGGATCCCGAAGCGGCTCAACAAAACGATATTGTCAGCACCATTCCCCTGGCTCGGGCTCCTGAGGCATGGAGAAAGTGCAGCCTTCAGCACTGGGATGGCCCCAGCCCCCTTGGCAGTGGCCATAGTGGGGACCATAGTTCAGGTAGGAAACTACGTTGGCCCCTGCATCTGTTGCCCAGCAAGCACTCCCTCAGGCCCCACCGGTGCAGGAAAAGGATTGCTCCTCAGGGACCCTCAACAGGCCACGCCACTTGTCCTCCTCTTCGTCACTGGATCAGGGAGCCCCCCCTCTATTGACTTCAGGGCACACCAGGAACTCCTGAAGAGGGTGGCCTCCAACCTTGACCTAGAGGTCAAGGTATGTGAGGGGGAAGAGGACCTCCTCTTTGAGCATGTGGGGGCTCAAGGTCCTTTGAGGGTAGCCTTGCCCCTTCAAGACAGGGTACTCTGGCTGGGCAAATCCCCTCAGTTGTCCCAACCTCCAAGGGGGCTGAGAAAAAGTATTACATGTCAGCTGAGGGGCATGAATACCTCTTCACCCACCCAGCCCCAAGGACTCTGGTGGTGTATGCCGCTAACCGGAAGGAGAGGCAGGGGGCCCAGAACTCTACCCCCTAAAAATAAGGAGGGCAGGAAGGTCGTCTCCACAGGGCTGCTTCAGTTTAGAGTGGCCAATCACCAAGCCCTCTTGGGGAAGTGCAGTTTGAACTTACAGGACTCTGTGCGAGGGTTCCCAGAGTCCCTGTGCCAGGACCAAGTGGCAGACTTTGCCATGGTCCTGGAAGAAGGGCTTTCCGTTGCCAGCACAGCCCTACAGACTACGTCAGATGCTGCAGACATGGCCAGCAGGGCTGTGGCATCTGCTACTGCCATGCAACATGTGGCATGGCTTCAGTCCACAGGGCTTTCCCAGGAGGTGCAGTTCTCCATGCAGGAAGGACCTGCCATTTGATGGAACCGGCCTGTTTTCAGACAAAACAGCTGAGAAGCTGCATGCCCTCAAGGATGCTAGGGCCATGCTGCACTCCCTGGGCCTGTACATCCCTCAGGCAGTGAGGCAACAGACCTGCCAGCAACAGCAACCTAGGCCACTACCTATGCTGCAGGACCTCTGTTGCAGTGCTGATCAAGCTCCAGAGGAGGCTGCATGTGGACCTGACTCTCCCAGGACCACAGTCACCTGCTGCATGCGAGCCTGGACTCCCTGCACTTGATGGCCTGGAGACACTGAGCAGGCCCTCTCCTCCTCCACCAGCCAAAGCAGGTCCAGTGTGTTCTGCTGGGCAGCAGAAAACCTTCCACACAGGTCATATATAGGGCCAAGTGGAAGAGGTTTACCTACTGTGCATGTCCCCTGTACAGGCCATGCTGGAGTATTTACTGCAGCTTAGACTTCAGGGTCTGGTGCTAGACTCCCTTAGGGTGCACCTGGTGGCCATCTTGGCTTTCCACCAGCCATTGGAGGGGCAGACCCTGTTCTCCCACCTGATGTTGGTGAGGCTTTGCAGGTCTGTGACCCAGTGCCTCCCTGGGATCTCAACCTGGTTCTCTCTGGACTGATAGGCCCCCCCCTTCAAGCCATTGGCCAATTGCCCTCTGCTAATCCTGTCTTGGAAGGTGGTCTTCCTCTTGGCCATTACTGTGTTCTTTTAGGATAAGGTGCAGCTGAAACCTCACCCAGCCTTCTTGCCTAAAGTAGTTCCCTAATAATCAGTCTAGTCTGATACCCTAGCAACCAGACATTGCATTTGTGGCAGTACTATCAGGCTATCATCATTAATAGGTGCAAGATTAATACTATCAGAGTGAGGTTGTAGCATTCCATGGCTCTCCAACCAAAATAATTCATAATCTGTTAAGGCATGGCTTGTCACAGCTTAGAACAATCCACCATGTGGGGCTTGGGTGACAGTTTCTCTTACCATGTTCAGAACTGTATTTGCAAAGATGTTTAGTATTCAGCATTAATGAAGACACAAGCCTGTGCTCCTTTACTGCTTTGCACACAGGAAGTTACATCAGATAATGTACTTGCAGACATGTTTATAAATGGTCTTTACTAAAAAATACACTTGCAATATTTTCATACAAAGGCTACAGTATTGTTAACGAGACAGTTCATAAATAGGTTTACAGAAACTCAGAACTGCTGTTTAATTTCAGCATCTTTATGCACGTTAAAAAAAAGTTAACCAGTAACTTGCTTTTTATTTTAATTCAGTTTACAACTTAATTAAATCCTACTACTTTCCATTATTTTCCATTCTAATCTATTGTCTGAACAGGAATGATTGAAAATGTGGAGCTTAATTTTAAATAGCTGTCCAACAAATTTGAAAATGATAAATGCTGTATTAGTGGTCAACAATAATCTCCTATACAATTAAAGAAATTCACTCAATTCTGTGATCATTTTATCTGTTTCTCAAACTGAATTTATCATGGGCCCCCAATAATTTAGGCCCCCACCACACGTATGTAATATTGCTGGCTGGATACCCAGCTCTGAAGGCAAGGCAGCAAGGTGAAAAGTGATATTTGTCTATCACTTTTCACAGCAGATTTAACACCCCATCACCTCCCTTACTTTTCCACTGCCCTTCACAAGGCTACATGCACACTGGAGGCATGTGCTCCATAGTTTGAGAATCGCTGCTTTATATAATACATCTGTTATTAAGGAAGCCTTAAACATGCTGCTATGGTTAGAGTACATGTATTATATTAACTAATTTTCTTTTTCTGTTATTTGTGAGAAAAGTGTCTCCTGGGCATCTTGATTAAGCTTAGTCCACTTAAGGAGCCCATTTTAAAAAGCCAAAATTGAATGCATGAGGAAGACAACTGCCATCCTTTTCTCTCAGAAGGAAAAGATGGCTACCTCTGAAAAAAAGCAATCTTCCTGTCAGTACTTGCAAACATTAGTTTTCACTTAACATCCTTTGCTGATGAAGAGGATGTAGGGGATATCAAATTGGAAAATAAATAGAAGTAATCACTTTAATAAGAAAAACCATTTGAAAAATATTCACATTCAGAAAGTGCCATTGCAAATATACAGCAAAACTAACTTGCATTTTAAAATTATGCTTCACAGCCCTATCAAAAGTGCCTTTCTTTGAACATGAGTTCACTCTAAAACATTGCACAGCTAAAAAATGCATTAACAAAATTACTTATGTCTACACAGCAAAGTGCCCAAACATTAAACCAAAACAACCTAATTGTTCTAAGGGACTCATAAAACAGCCTGATCCTCAAGAGAATTAAGTTAGATCATTCCTTAAGGCAGCTGTCCACTGCCCTTTTTAAAAAAATCTTCCCCTTTTCCATCCTGTTCCAAAGTCCAACAAGGGCAATTGGGCTGTCAGCATTTCTAGCTAACACACTATTGGCACTAGAGATCATGGGTCATCTCTACCCCAGAAACAAAGAAGCTCACCTATGAGTGATTTGAATATTTAGTGCAATGCTTCTGGATCTGACCAAGACCTTGTTATAGTGACTTGCTAGTAAGATTAGTTACAGCAAAAAGAATGGTAAAGCACCATGAAAGTATATGTAGATCAGAACTAAACCATATACATAAATGCCTATCGCAAGCTAGGAGGCTACATGGGTACATTGTCTGAGCAATAAATATAATCAAAATAGTTTAGAAAGCCATTTATAGTATATAAAAACTTGCATGTTCCCACAGCCAAGCACGAAATCTGAATACCTGGCATTAGTCTCAGAGGTGGAAGTATTACTTTAGCATTGTGCTTAACCACTATGGGACAAAGTGTGCAGCATCAATCTTCATCCCCCTTTATAGGCCAGTTCAAAAACTCAATGCAGTCTAAAGGGAGACTTCTGGTTGAAGGTCAATACTGCCATTCTCAGCCACAAATTAGCTAGGGAGAAGGCAGTCCTGATATGAAGATGCTTAGCATTTACACCCTCAAAAGAGAGGAGGAAAGGGAATAATATCTGCTCTGGAACACAATGGATAAAACTCAGTGGGAGCCTCTATCATTTGCTACATCTTGTAATCTTCTCAGTAATGCAGTGTGATTCTCCTGACAGATCCGTTTGGCTGGTGACTCAGTACCATCTTCTAAGAGAATGCCTCTTTTCTTTGTCGGGGTTTCTCCAGTTCTGATCATGCTATTAATCTCTCTCAGCCTCTGAAACATAATCATAGTGAGAATAGTGAATCTGGGTATCCACCGGTCCATAGGATGAGTCTAAAGCTCTAGCATAGGGGAAGAATATCATTCACTGATCAAGTAGCCTCGACAAGGATTCCAAATTGATTTGTTACTCCTATGGGAACCAAAGCTTGACTGTGATATAAGCTTTAAAGGAAACCATGTGTTACCCTCCACTGCAAATTCGAATTAGTCCTAAATTAATTCACAATAGAGTTAATTCCAGCATTCTTTCTTGCTTGGTTGGTTGGAACCCTTACTTCCACTCATTTCCCCTTCCATTACTGTACTGATCTAACCATCCCATCTCCCTACTGTAACTAGCATGTATGACTATGGGCTTTTCTAACATCCCAGCACTGTGGTGTTTTTTTCCTCCCTTCATTATTTTTCTGTTACACATTTCAATCCAGCAAATCACATTGTAAGGAGAACATTCTCTATAGTCTATCTTATTGTCTGGCTAGGGTTTTCAGTTATTCTGTTGGAAATATGAATAAAAATACACTTTATCCTCCCTATTTTAGAATGCTTAAGCCTGAGTTGTATCTTGCAGGACTACTCCCTGCAGAAGATCTGTAGTATAATTCCAATGTCTGGCTTTTTAATTATACTCTTTCAAGTGAGGATTACACAGCACATGGGGCAGCTTTCAGTTTTTTCGGTCCCATCTAGAAAAGCCCAATATTCATTCTTGAAGCCACTAAAATCTTCAGATAATTTTGATCCTTCAACAGAAATCTGAGGATTTTTTTTGGTGTGGACAATATGCTAACAGTGAAGAGGGGCAATGAATGTGACAAAATGCTTTGATGTTGATTCTAGTGTAACATTTCATGCCAAAGAATATCAGTCCTTTGGCTCAAAGGCATACCATGAGTCACTAAACAACCAGCAGCAATACTTCCATTGCAGAAACATCACCTCTATCTCATTTTCAAATACTCCTGAATCTGTCATTTGGATCGATCACCTTAAACTACTTAAGAGCCGAAGGCTTGTCTACACAGTAAGTACATGGCAAGTTAGGGAATAACTCTACAGTGCTCCAATGCACTAACTGCCCATGGGATTCTGCCACTGTGTGCTAAAAGTTCCCTAGTGCATGCTGCTGTTTCAAATGAGACTACATGAAAGTTTACTTAGTGCAGGGCAGCTACCACACTCTAGGGCATGGAGTATCAATCTGTTTAGCGAAGCCCCTAAATCCTTGCGGCTTGTCTACATGGCTATTTCGTGTGGGGCAGGAACTGCTCTCTAGATTCACACCTTACATCACGCTGTAGATCCTGCTGCTGTGCACTAAAAATATTCCTTAATATATTTTAATATGCTCCCCTTGGAAACAGCAGTATGCAAAGCATACTAGGGAATTTTTAGTGCACAGCACACTGGAGACTTAGTGCACAACAAGCTAACAGTTTGTTTAAACAAGCTCAAAGTCACATTTTCAAAAGTAACTTGGGCTCCTAAGTCATTTGAGCTTTATTTTTTAAAACTGCCTTCTCTACTGTATGTAAATAACTGCATATGCAACTTTGCAGGCATGATATTTATTTATTAGGCAAAAATGGCAGCTACCTCTATGAATGCACCCACAAATCAGCCACTTCTCCATTTTTTTTTTTAATCTGAAGAAAGGAATGCTGCACTACAGATTCTTTTTAAAAACGACCCCACCACAGTTCTTGAAATATTAACCATTTACTCTTCTTACCTTGGATGGGCTGCTACTGAAGTAGTAGAATATTTTCTCTCGAGGAGAAAGTGTAGACTCATTTTTGTGTGGTGAGATGTAGATTGAGTGATTCTGGGACAGCTGTATTCTGCGGGGGGAGCCAATTCTTACAAATGGGTAGGGTGACAGTGGAGGAGCATCAGTCTAAGGTAAGGGAGAACAAATCAATTGCTACTCCTTTCCAACAGTGCAGGCATCACCCCCTTTGAATTTTTTCTTAAATACAACTGGCTGATCCAATGAGACATGCTATAATACACACACACACTGTGATGTGTTACAAAGCACAACACTATTATTCTTTACGAGCATTCAGAGATGCACTCTTCTCTGAGATACCAAAAACACTGTTTGGTATGGATATGGCACCAAGAATCTCAAAATACTTTTCTAAACAATTAAAATGCTCCCCAATCCTAGGAGATGGGGTAAATGCAAATGCTTATTCTCTGTTGCTGCAATTATTATTTTTTTAAAGTGAAAAGGACTTCTCACATGCAACAGTGATGAGGTGGCAAAAGCACTTTACTACATATGTAAGCTCAACACAGCAACAGCTGTTGAGCCAATAAAAGATATTACTTTACCTACTTTCTTGCTCTAGCTTTTATTTACTATGAAAGGAATTAAGGGCACTTACAGCATTTGTAGACGAGTACTTCAGGGCGAATTCTTTAATTTGTTCAATATAGATGTTATTATAGAACTGAATAAGGTCTCCTCGTTCTTCCTCCTCAATATCACTGTTTGCACCTGTCAGTCGTGTGGGAGTAGGGGGTGCACTATTTGGCTGTGGTACTGGCAGGGTGCTGTTAGATCGCATGACAGGACTAGAGTCTCTGCTAGCTGGAAAGGTAAGAGTAGCATTACAACCCTATTATCTGAGCATTACTACTAAATGCATTTCAAAGTCACTTCAGCTCGTTGTTGCTCTTATAAAATTACATTAAAACAGTTTAACCTCCACTCAAAAGTAAGAAATGCCAGATCTATCATTATCCATGTATCTGTCCTGTGGAAAAATATGGCCATACCGCATACGCACACAGGGGACCCATCTATAAATCTGGCATTTCCTAACAATGAGTGCTTGACCGTGCAACCTAAATGTGTTTTTTTTAACTTGGAAATTACCTTTTCAAAACTTACTTCATGTAAAAAAAGGTTTAAAAAAAGTGTAACCATATCAAGCCACTGCTCCCACAAGTACTTCATAAACGAGATCTGAATCAGCAGCTCTGGCTTCTACCACTTGAGCTACAGGACATTAGCTAGAAGCAGAAGAAAGATGGGATGAACCATGGTTGGTTGGCCATGTATCCAGGCTTGCTCCTAGCTGTGCAGGTGTTTCCGCCAGGCCAGGGGAATAAGATTGGAAGAACTCAGATCTTTTCAGCTGTCTTTGATCTGTGAGAACTGCTCAAAAGTCACAAGCATCCTTTAAGAGTGACACATTAGGCAACCTAAACCTAGGGATCACTTTCACCATCCTCTAAAGAGATGTTCAAGGGGGAAGAGTTAAGTCTTAGGAGGTAAGGGTCACTGGTGGCTTGCTTTCTTTTTTTATGCTTTAGAAAAAGTAAGGAATGGATGTTCAGATTAGGCCAAAGCAGGAGTTCAAGAGTTAAGTCCCTGAAGTATGGATAGGGAATTCTTTCTTTTGTGATGCTGTTGTCACAACAGGGTACTCCAATGTTCAGAGAGAAAGTGAAGGGTCAAGGGAGTGTCTGCACTGAGAGTGCCTCCCAAGCACCCGTTCAAGAGCAAACAGACTAAGTTAAATTTTTTCAGCAATGTTGCTGGCCTGCCTCAACATCGTACTAAGGAAGTCTCTCAAATTAAACGTTTAGTTCTTCTCTAGACATGGGAAAGAGGCTGCTGCACTTGGATTTAACCCCAACTACTTATAAAGGCAGCCTAAATGTGAGTAACCACTTTTGATACTGGCTGGTGCATGCTGGCATTCACTTTGTTTGTGAATAGTTTATTTTACAGGGGTGTCTTCTGCAAAATAGCATTAACTAGTTCAGACTACTGATTTGTGTCTGCCAGCAAACATAGCTTCAGACAAGGGAGGGGGCTGAGGGCTATAAAGCCAAGCCAACCCTGAGGGATTAGGGTTAGGGACAGCAATCATCAAAAAAAGCCTTGTCAGAAGAATTCATATCAAACTAGTGACCCTGGATTAAGTGAGTTTAATAGATCTTGATTAAAATCTTATAGCTCCTGTGAAGGGAGAGAGAACTGTCAAGGGTAGATCTAGTATCAAGCAAATTAATTTGGAATTAAATTGTGCAGCTATCAGATTGTTTGTTTGTTTTATTGTGTCACTGAAATGTTACTGTAAAATATCTGGCTGCCCAAGAATTAAATCATTTGACTTTTAGTACTCCACTTTGAGGTAATGAAATTCACATTAACTTAACAATATGTAAGAAGTGGTTGTTCAAATTTCCCCCTCTGAAGCTAGATAAAATGCTTCCTTTCCCCAGGATTAACATTGAGTTTCCCATTTTGATGAGGTGTCTAGTTCACATACAATGGTTTGGAATCACTTACTTCGGTCTTTACTTCTCTCTGTTGGGGAATTCTGTTGGCTACTGCTATCGCTGCTGCCAGAATGCCACCGTCGTCTTTTACCCTTTATGAGGACAGCCCGATATACCTACAAAATGTCAGAGATGAACAAACTGAAGGAAGGATAGTTAAATGAAGGCAGCCAGATACGCAAGCAACAAAGTTTTTGTATGAAAAATCAGTACTTTAATATATTTACTTTTATTACAAGAGAAACTACTGAAAAAATTATCCCTAATCTACATACGTGTAGGGAAAAAATATTTTTACACCCTCATTTTTCTAGCACTTATTGCCACATATTTGCATCTTATTTAGGAGAGCATCATTAATATGAGGGCAATGCTCCTTAAATTTTATGACGACATCCAGAATCTAAACCAAATTTTGTCAAACATGTAGATAGCTAAGAATTTTGGATTTAAACATCCTCCTCTTCAAAAACAACTAAAAAAGGTATTCAGCAGCAACCTGCATTAAAACAAGCAGGATTGATAGTTTCAATTTTTGGGAAGTAAATGCAATCCTGTTAGAGCAAAGGGATTTTTACCATTCTGAGTGTTAAATCTGACTAGTGAAGATTAAAAATTATCATTTCATGAATGGGAATCTAGAGTGTCCCCAAAGATGGTAGATACTCCAGGTAACTGAGGGGTTCAGTAAGAACAGAAGCTCCATTACTTCAGTATGTATTGTACTTACATGACTCCTTGCTTGTGGTTGGGTCCTATAGCAGCGCATGATGTTCTGAAATGACTTATCTTCCTTTGTAACCTACAAAAAGACAGAGGGTTTTTTTTGGTGGGGAAAATGCAGTGGCCTTACATTACTAGTAATCCTGATAAATTTTGTTCTACTGCTTTATTTAAAAACACACATTTTTTTATTCATCTCACCTTGGCCATTACATAAATGGCACACATTAACAGCTGGTCTAAATGTCTGTCCATCATGAGCTCAGGGAACTGTACCAAAGAAAACTCAAAACATGTCCAGATTTTCTTCCTCAACTCATCAGAAATATCCAGTTTGACACAGAGATCCCGCAACCGAACACTTGATAAGTGATAAACCTTTTGGAAGGAAGAATGGACGGTCATGTACATATATCACTGTTCAAGACAAAACCAAGTTCTATAAATGTCATTACTTACATGGCTTTCTAAACAAAACTTTATCCACTACATTGCTTAGCAAAAGGAAAGCGAAACATATTTTTTAATGTGAGATGTTTAACACCCCAAATCACAAGAGAAACACAAAGTCTTGTAGGCAAGTAAACGGTTTTAATATATAATGTAAAAAACAGCCTATTACTAATTGGAAATCTTAAGAACAAATTTATGTTCAGTATGTTTCCAGTAAACCACATAGTGCAGAGACAATATTTCACAGCGGAAGGTACCTTTCTAAAGAAGAGAGAGAGAGAGCCAGTCTTGCGGGGTTTGCTGCTCATGGTGCTGGAGGAGAACTGCTGGTTTTGTCTTTGTTGGTCTCCAGGGGGAGAGATCTGTTGAACTGCAACTTGGCCTGGTAACTGAAGAGCTGTCCCACTCATCTGAGTGTTAAGGGTACCAGCAAGGGTCTGAGCACTGAGTGGCTGGATGGAGCCAGACACAGCTTGAGCCTGGCCACCCACATTTACCTGAACTGGAAAGAAAGTTATTCCTCCATTTTCATTAGCAATGCCTGTAATTAAACAAAAATGAATGCATTAAAAGGGTCTCTTCAAAACTCCAGCCATGCTTTTTTAGCACCAGTAACTTTTAAAGAGCTGTCCATTTGAATACGTGTGTAGTGGCAGGTAACTGAAATGTTCAGGAAAGAACACAAAGGAATCTGGAGCACAAATGGACCGAGAGATAACTGGCTATATCCCTAGTTACTTTTGATCAATATAAGCCTGTTTTCCCTTGAGACAGGAGAGGAAGCTAGTTAAACAGATGAGTTCTATAGAAAGGAGTTGGGAAGCAAATATACCTTTTGCTCCAGTGTTTCACAGCTAAACAATACCCAAGCTGCCTGTCTACTTCCCTGTTTTACACTCCTACCTGCCTTTGCTTTTCATTTTCTTCCACACCCATACATCTACCTCCTTTCGCTGCCTACTGGTATCTACTTCAGCATTTCTGGTGGTAATTGTTGCAATCCCTTCTCCCAGAGCTACCCCTTACCTTGCACTGGTATTGTAACTGTTTGTCCATTGTTGGCTGTTACAGTGGCAGTTGCCACAGTAACCAATGTCTGTCCAGGCACTGGAGTAACTGACATAGTTTCAGGTGTCACATTCTGCACTGGCACAGTATTTACTACAGGCTGTTGTGAAACTCTCACAGGAGTTCCACTGTCAGGGGGATTATCATTATCCACAAACAGTCGTCTCCTCGTAGGGTTGGTTGTAGGAGAACTGTATCTGTCATACAATGTTGTTGGAGAAGACGAAAGGCCTGAAGATATTTAAAAAAACATCCAAATAAACCAAGCACTTAACTTGAGCTTTACACCTCATTAATGCTTACACTTTATCATGGCACCAATGCTGTAAACGTTGATGTAAAACAATGTCATCTGTTCCCACCTAAAATTTCTCTGAAGCCACATTTGTGAATGCCCATATTACAGGATATTTAAAGATGCGGCCTATTTAGACGTTTAATCCCCAAATAATGTGTGTTATCACAGAACTACAGCTTCTAAAACTAGCCTCCCATCTCAAACAGTTTGGCTTTAACATAACACCACACTTTAAAAGAAGTAACTTTTAAAAGCCAATAATTACTATATGAACAAGATATCTGTATCACATGCAACTGTCTAATAAAGCTGCCATTTCAGTGTACTGTTTGGGCCACAAGTGAAGGTCATTAAAAATATTTTAACTTTGGAAGAACCTGAGTAAATGTTATGGAATGTACTTGTTTTTTTGTGAATGATTGCTTTTCTATTAGATCCATAAAAACAAAAACGTTTTTTTTAAAATGATTATTCTTGAATAGTCAAATGTTATACAACAATCTGGGGGGCAGGAGGGGGAAGACTAGCAGAAAATCTTAGATTACTACTTTTTCTTTCTTAATGACTATACTTAAATGGAGGATTTATGTATAAGATTCTATTATATGTGGCACAAATTAAAGTAAATCACATCACTAAACACCAGATTAGGCCTTTAAGTTCCCTTGCTCTGATTGTTTTTCTTGCTCTTATCCCAAGGTTATACTGTTGTTTCACTATTGTATATAAAAGTCACTACATTCTTAAAACATCTTACTAAAATCAATTTGTGCACCATAACCTCTCACTGTACTCTATGGAATGACATGAAGATGTTCTATTATAGACTTCATTTGTAGGCTAATAAGGCTGAACAAAGATTTCAAATAGAACCTCTAACTATGGAAATAACATTTCTAGTACATTTCATTCGGTCGAATGTCAATATTAGAACTGGGCCAAAAATTTTGTTGGGTAGATGTTTGTGACAATGATTCTTCTTTGCCCCCTCCAGTGTTCTAACACTATTAATTAATTCAGGTCAAACTAGATGAATAGTTGGGGCCTAGGAAAAGCAACGTGTAAAAAAAAAAAGTCAAATGTTTTATGACTTCAGTTTGAAATGAAGTTTTAAATTCAAACATGGCCTTTGTTAGTACACCACAGAGGGTAAAATTTTAAATGAATATTTGTTTTGCTGAGTTGACCAAAATATTTCACTTGATACAAAATGTTTTTCTGATTCAATTACAAATTAACTGTATTTTTTGCCAAGATTTCTCAGTTCGGCCTTATCATAGGACAGCTGCTCTTTATTGGGACTTTATAAAGTCCAGTCTGCCCATAACTGCCCAATGAAGGCCCCACTTAGGGGATAACTAAGTGCCCCACATGACCACTTAGTAAATGAGCACCTGGACCTACTCAAGTGTTCCCCTAACTGAGCTTAGATAATTCCAAAGGGAAGCAGAAGACTCCTGTGGAGAGAGTTCCCAGGAGAAGCGTGACCCAGAGGGCTGGGCAGGGAGCCCACCAGAATGAGGAGACAGAGGACTGCATTCAGAAGGGATCCAAGAGGGCTAGGTCTCCCACACATTGGCCAGAAGCTCAGCCTAGCAAGGATCACCTGCTGTCCTCTGAGATGCTGTACACAGACCACCCTCCACTCTTGACTTTATGGAAGGACATTACCCTAGAAGGGGCAAGAAGCCTAAAACGGGGTAGACACTCAACCAAGACAATCTGTGGGAAAGCAGCTGGATAAAGGTAAGCACTGGACTCAGGTTGGGGACATGCACTGACAATGTCCTAAACACACTGGTGGGATGTTCAGATGCAAGTTTTGTTCATGTTCTGCATTAGCTTTTCTGATAATAAAGGAGACCCTCTACCTCAAGGGACTCTTTAGCATCTAAGTGTCTGGACTTGTTCATATCCTGGCCAAGGGGGAAGCCAATTAAGGGCTCACTTGCAATACCATGCTCACCTGCAAGGGGGCATGCTGGGTCAGACAAACAATGAGAAGCCTCTGAACAGAAAAATCCATTGTTTGCTTAGTAAACACATAGTTGCAAACTACCTCAATGTATGCCATGTGGAACGCACATTACCAAAATAACTGTATTTCTTCATGCTAATATGCCTTCCCTGTAAATATCTGATAGCCTGTATGCAATTGCGGCAAACTTTCTACTATATAGCACACGTCACTTCTAAAATGCAGGTTACACATTTTGCCTTTTATACATTTTTTTAAATCTCACCTTTTCCAAGCCCTCCAGTTTCAGCACGAACTTCACTGATCCTTCGGGGTGTCAAAGGAGAGCCTACCAGACTGTTCCCATTAGATCTTTCAAAATAGTGAGGTGGCATTACCTAAAAGAACAACCTTTTTAACGGTTACAAGATTAGGTACTAGAATATCTATATTACCTGCAATTAAATAAATAAGCTGAAATTATTAAATGAACTAATCTAATGATCCAGCTGAGTTCCAGCCCTGTTTAGCAGCTTACACACTCTACAATCAGGCAAGACCAAGAAGCACATTTTATTACTCTGTCCAATTACAATAGTAAGATATTGGAGAGGGGAATGAACCAAACAAGAGGGAGAAGTCCTAGCTTCATTGAATTCAGTGATTAAAACTCCCACTAAAGTCAAAGGGGCCAGGATTTTTATCCATCTTCACTGAGGAGGAGGAAGCGCCATGACTGGTGCCTTATGAAGGCATGTAATTTTGTAAAGAGAACTAAGAGGTATGCTCGCTGTAGCAAACTTTGGGTGTGCAGCTATTGCGATGGGAGGGATATATTATTTATCTTTGTTGTGTTTTAAATATGTATTATTTTAGAATATTTGATAACTGATGTTTGCTTTTCATTTTAATCTTGCTACTTCATTTCAACGTTCACTCAGTGGGAAAGACTTGTTCCTTCATATCCCAAATGCCCAATGACTGAACTACTAAGGAGTACCATATGAACTGAACGAGACCCCATGAAACCTCTAACAAGGATTTAAAAATAGCTGTTATTTAAAAAATTAGTTCTCACACTTACCTCCTCACAGGTAGGAACTTTATGTTCATTATCTCTGATTCTGTCCCACAATGGAGATTCAGGTTTCCATGCCATACTCTCCAAGATTTGCTCTTCAATATGATTAAGGTGTTTTACCATCTCCCTACAAAGGCCATCTTCTGCTCTAATAAAAATCTCTATTACCTGTAAAATGAGTAAGTATGAAATCCATTTATTACAAAGTTAAACCAGGACATTGCATAACCAATACAAGAATTATGATCATTCTTACCTTTCATGTATTTCTTTCAAATGGGTTTATATTAAGTTTGTGAAAAATCACACAAATCCTGACAGAAAAAGGTCTGTTCTAAGCCAGAAAAAACGAGCACCTCAATAAATGCTATAATATGTAATTATCATTCTATCTCCCCAACAACTAGAAGACAATTAAACCTACAACCATCAACCACTACAATTATGTCAGGCCAAACTTAAAATAAATATTTTCAAGAAGTGAAATAGAAAGTGGCCATTTATCCCATGTAAATGTTGTGGTCCAGTGCCATTACTTTTTAACTGGACAGTTTTGGACAGCACCAATGCATTACACAGTTAGCGGTACATAATTTTAAACAGAGCACTTGCACCCTTCAGTAGTTTAAGAAAAGAAAATGAGTGTTTGCTTTTCCAGTTTACATTTCTCCACCAAATCCCTCCTCCCACCATGACAATTTTCCTAACTTTTAAGTCATTACACATCCAATCTTGCTTAAAGAAAAAGGATTTTTTTCGTAAGTAGAAGTAACTTTATCATGACTGTTAATCCTCACTTCACATGAACAAAAGCCATTTACCTTATAAAAGTGATAAACAGGTACATCAAAGAGTTCAGTAATGAATGGGAAATTTCCAGGAGGCTTGTATGAAAAAGTAATTATCTCAAGGCAACATGCCAGAAGAGACCTGTGAAACACATCTTGCTCCAGAATTGCCTGCAATACAAGTATTAAAATGACAAACTTCAACCTAGTTTAAGAAAAAAAACGTTTTTTACATTAAAGAAAAAATGCAAACAAATAAGCAGTCTTTGGTTTGAACTATTTATTGTACTAAAAAGTTAGATTTTTTTAAAAACAAACGGATTGTATATTTGTTTGAATGTACATACTCGCATGCATTAACAACTCTAACTACTGAAAGGTAAATTGCATTCTATCCTGCCTTTGCATCATCTGCAAAACAGTCACTTAAGTTCCGGTGCCAGAATTGAATCCAGTTAGAAATATCAATCTTTGCACCTGCAACTGAACAATCTAATATGGAAATTGTGAAGAGAATAACTTCAGTATGGCCTTATCCTCCTTTGCTGTTACTTTTACAGGGTAACAGTGTTCTACTCATTCTGAATGGTTCAAAGGCCGTTGTTATGCTGTGCAACTAATTCTTTCTGAAAGAAACCATCTTAGAACTGTTTTACTTACAGATAAGTCAGTGTCACCTAACCTTCTCCTCTCCTGCTCAATGACAGACTCCAACACCTTGTAGTAAAGAACCTCAGCAAGACGAAAATGCTTGCCAGCATTATCTGCAGGAATTCGAGGAAAAAAGATAGAATTAAAAAAAAACCCACTGTACATCTGATTTAAGTTCCATTTATCGCCATTAGGTTTTTTTTAAAGTTATTTTTTCATAAAAATTAGGATTAAAAAAATGACTTAAGATAGAATAAAAAATGTTGTGATTAAATTTATATACCTTTTCATTTTAGGAAATCCCAAAATCATTTTCAGTGGGGTGGGGATGGTAAGGAGGATAGAAGAAGACTGGAGGGAAAGTGAATAGCTTTTACTACTGAGGCTGCAGGGGGAATTTTAGGAAGGCAGAAAGTAACTGCTACAGGAGCTGGAATCTGGCCAGGACACCAGAGCTAACAATCGCCCTTAATCTTGCTAATTAACACGAACTTTTGGTGAATTTGCTAAAAGTTCAGAACAGATGCCATCAGTACCTCAAGGTACATATACTCCTTTAAATTTATATTGACTACAACCAATAAACAGGATGCAGCTTTAATAAAAACTGATAGATACAAAATGTCCCATATTGATAGAGGGAAAATCTGACTTACTACATTCTGACAATTTTGCAAATAACTTGCTCTTTTGGTTGTATTGTTGTGCTCACAAGCTTCTAATATCTGCCACAATTTCAATATGCTGAATAGCTTTTCCTCTTTATTCAGTTTCTTGTATTAATTCTAAACATGATTTCTAGACTTGGAAGGAGTAGATTTTTATTGGTACATGTAAAACATCAATTTCACCATATGCACATGCCATGAAAAAATATTTACACTGACAATCAAAATATAGAGATAGGCAAAGTAAGGAAAATAGTGCTTTAGTTTGTTTTAAGGATATTTACTTTGTATATTTTGAAATATAATGTGGACAAGTTGGCTTAATGATTATGTTTTGAATCTCAACAACTACTGTCATTAAATAATTTTTGTCTGACCCCTGCCTGCCCTAATTTCCCACTGATATGAAAATTTAAATGGATACAAATAGAAAAAATGCTTAAGACCCATAATTTTTATGCAACACTGAAAATTTAGTTCCATAAAAATAGAAAAAAAATGCTTGAATAAACATTGATATGCCAAAATTATAACAGAAATAAAAACCAAATTTGGCTAAGCCTATTTCCAAAAGTATTGTTTCATATTTTCTGGAGAATTTTCATAGGTGGGCTAAAATTGCTATGGATTTTTAAAGAACACAAGTGGGCTGGTGATCGGTTTAATTTCTAATTAAAAAAACCGCAGCATCCAAAATCATAGTGCACCATGAAGCCATGCTGGGCATTCCTTCAATTTTGACAGGGAAAAAAAGTGTCACCTGCAGCACCTATTCTGTTGCCCACTCCTGAAGGTCTCCCATCAAAGCATTTAATGCTTCCTAAGTGGAAGCAAATTTTCAGTGTGGACCCAGTGGAAAACATAAGATATAGCAGAAATCTTAGATTTGTTGAACCAAAATGTTGCAAAGTATAAATTGGCTCTAAAAATATAAACTACAAAACTATAGTTTAAGGTTTTATATTCAGTTTTATAGTTTAAAAAAATTTAAAAACAAAACTATAAAATGTATCAAACTATAAATTACTTATAAATGGGCACAGTATTTTTAAGATTCTTTAACTTTTACATTTTAAAAATAAAATATCTCACCCTTAGAGAAATTACTGAAATCTCCCTCAGATTGTGTGCACTGACAATATACTTCATACATTTCTTTCACTCTGTTTGCAATAGACTGAGAAGGATCCCTGGAACATGTCCTGGCAAAATAAATATTTTTCAAAATGCTTTACCAAGCAGCAAGTCAGAGAGTCTTAACTACATTTTATAAATCTTCTGCACAGTAGTTTAAAAGCAGTAGATGATGATCTAGGACTTCTATCATGCAAACACCATATATTTAACTTTAGCACTATGATTAGATCCAGTGAGAGTGAATTGATGTAAAGTGATTTAAATCAGTGATTACAATATTACAATACAAGATAAAGGATTTCTGTTTGCTTTCTTCACTTTGATTTGAATCAGCAACCAGAAATCCTTGATTTGATTTAAATATATTGTAATCTTGTTTCCATTGTTACTTTTTAGCTTTTTTCCTAAAGAAAAAGTGATTCTCAGTCAACAACTATTACATCATACTGATTTGCAACTAAATATACCCACTAAATTTGGTATTTCTGTTTGCTTACTAGCATGATGCACTATATATAGACATTTATTTAAGCAATTATATATCACACATGTATTTATATTTAATTTGTATTGTTAGAAAATGGTACATGATGCAGATGAACTACTTTTTGAAAAATTTGTGTATCAAGCGTTATCTGGATTGAAACCGGAATTCAATTAAAAGTGCACACAACATTTTAAAATTATTAAATACAATTACCTTAAATGTGCTGGATACATAAGAAAAAATAAGTATATAAAACATGTCCTGCATTTAAAACCAATTTATTAAACAACGAAGTATTATCGATATTTAGTGAACTGAACTGATTATTTCTGGTCACAGTATCCTTAAAAACTTTAGAACTAGAAAAAACTCACTCTCACGCTTAATTTTTAGTCATAAACGGGAAGAAGAAAATATGCTTTCCTGCTTTTTCTACTACTAATAGGTTCCTTAACTTCGAACAAATTAGTCATTGAACTGAAATGAAGAAATATTCTCTGTGCACCCATAGAAGCTACTGCCATGAAAAGCTGGTCTGACTTCAACAAACTTTGGTTTTAGGTGCTTTGCTAGTGATGTACTGCTTAACATATACTAATTTAAAGTTAAGCATATGCACATTTTGCAAGATCAGGGTATAAGATTATAATTAAACAGCAACTTTTATAAAATAAGATCTGGATAAGATTTTAAAATACAGTGCCTGGGTAAAAAGTTATAAAATATACACACCTGGTACACACTGAAACCATTACATAGGAGATGATTCAATACAATTTTTTAAACTTTAAATAAAAGGTAGGAGGGAAAAACAGACGAAGATACTTTTCTTACTATTTTCCTGTTTGAAAGAGGCCTCTAGTCACTTATCCATGAAAATATTTCAATTGACTTGAAAGACAAATGTGAGTACAGTTACTGGGCCAGGACCTTAGGATTTTAAGACCTCTCTCTGGGATTCCTCTGCCCTTCTACAGCCAGTTGCCAGCAACTTCCAATATTCATTTACTTGACAAAATTACACGATTTAAATGAAAAAGAGCTCAGTGTAGCTTGAAAGCATGCCTCTCTCACCAACAGCAGTTGGTCCAATAAAAGATATTCCCTTACCCACTTTGTCTCTGTAATAGCTGGGGACCAACATGGCAAATATGATATTACAACTGACAGTTGTAATACAAAACAAAATTTCTTTATTTTTAAAACTATATTAATTGGCCAGAAAAATCATGTGCTCAACACTAACCTCAGTATCTGCTCCAGATTTTCACTGGGGACATTTTTTAGTCCTGTCAGCATTGTATGAAGACGGCTCAAGCTGTATGTTGCTATGGAAACAGGGGTCACAGTGGGATTGCTCTCTTTAATATACCTGCGGCCAGTCAGAGGGGTTGTAATTCTAAGTGATTTAGACTAAAAGAAAAAAATTGCAAATTGCATATCACTGTTACAAAATCGCACTATATACCCAAGAAATAATAGGTAACAGCATAAGAGAAGAAGGGAAAACAAACATTTCACATGCCTGAAGAGTTCTTTCTTACACTTCATCATGCATTGAATTCACTTCCAAATAACAGTCTGCAAAATACTTCTCCTAGTGAAGGCCTTCTACTGCAAACAAGAGTTCTCAGAAGTTGCTTTCAAAGTGACCAAGGTGGATAAGAAATATCGCCTTGAGTCAGTAAGAATCCAACCAGATCTCAGACATCAAATTTATTTCTGAACAGATGACAATGGCCTGCTGACAGCTAATGTTACCTGGGGTAGAATTTGCATAAGCCTCTCTCCATCCACATGTACCTTTCCCCTTGATTTAGTGTGGTCAGACATTTTTCTTCTTTGTTCTTGTACTTTGAACGTGCTGTATTTAATATACCTCATACATTTTTGCCTACACTCTGACTAGTATTTTAGGTGAGGCTGGCTGGCCATCAACCATCACAAGTATTAAAGTGTATACGAGACAAAACACACAAACACACATAGGCTCTCAAGATTTTTCCATGAATTTTCTACGCAGGAACAGCCTAACCATATTTTGTCTTTAGTAAATCATTTTTGTACAGGATATATCTTAGGAGCCCTAGTCAAAGACCAGCTCTCCATTGTGCTAGACACTGTACAAATACAGAACAAAAAGGCAGTTGGCACCAAAGAATGATCAAACTTGGTTCCCCGCTTTATTATGCATTTTTTAAAAAAGAAATCAAAGTGAAAATAAACTACCTCTCAGTGTCATCTCCTTCCTTCCAAGTCCCTCAAGCCTCTGTCCTACATCTTCCATCCTCTTTTGGCACAATGACAGACAAACATTCTGAACAGTATTGGTCTGCAGCACATTTGGTGACCACAAAAACAGTTCTAACACAGCACAGCTGTGACTAAGTACTACTAAGAGCAGAGGCAACATCTTTATAAATTGGTATAACATTTTAAAAAGGTATTGTTTGACTAGCAGTTGAACATGGTCTGAACTCACAGTAGAAAATGTATAAAGTTTGTTACATGTGGCTGTAATGTCAGAGCCACAAAGATGTTTTTTTTTAAACTGACAATTTTACAGTGAGAACACGCACATGTCCTAATATCTGAACAGCCAGGATGAATATACTGCAGCTGAGATTTTTCAAAGCCATCTAGGAGAATTTAGACATATCTTCCATTTGTTTTATTTTGAAAATCTCAGGGTATGTCTTTTTCCATTGTCTATGAGGCAGAAGGGAAATAAATAGAACATTAGAAAGCGGGCCAGTGACCTATCTATGAACAGTGGAAGTTTCCTTTATTTCTTTGGGCCTAAAGGTAACTAACAGGGCTGCCCTACCTTCTGGAAAGCCCAGGATTGGTATATATTCTTTTTGAAATAATTATTCTGACAAAACCATGAAAGAGAGATTTTCCAGCTCCCCCCTCAAAGACTCTCTCATGCCTACGTGAGGATTACAAACTGTCGAATAGCACTATATATTCTGTGCAACCGATGACAAGTACAAGACAATATGCATCCATATACAGCAGCTAAGATGAGAATTAAAAGGCCTACACCTATTTCTATTGGGAAGATGCACACTGACTTCAATGGTATTGGTACAGAATCAGGGCCCAAGCCTTCAGTCTGCATTTCTCATCTCTTACTCCACTAGAAATAAGAAAGCTGCATGATAGATAGGTGCAGCTTGAGACAGGGATGGATAGTGAATGACTAGTCAAATGTTTGGGGGTCACTTCTACAAATACCCGAAGTGTGAAGGAATCATATACTGTTAATTCAGCCCTACTCAGTACACACCCACTTGAAAAAAACCAATAAGGAAGCAAACATAGCTGAGGTGGCCCCCCCCCGCCCCCCAAAAAAAACACCCCAGCTCAAGTACAGAGGAGCAGATAGTGTTAAAAATAAAAACAAAACCCTCCTAGGCCTAAAACCACAGACATTTTCCTATCCATGGTCTTCACTACTGAAACAAGGTTTTCTTTCAGCTCTTTAAATCAGACCTGAACTCTAAAACAGTCTTTTCTATAGTTACCAGCCAACTCTCATGAGCATTTCAGCTCAACAGCCTCACAGCAGTCCCTCAATCAAATAAATCAATTTAGTACTAGTATGCTCTTTGGATGAGCCTATACTAGGGTTTTTTTTGTTTTTTTTTTTTTGGAGTAAAAGATATACCTCTAATTTTCTTTTTAGGACAGAATGTTATCTCACTGTAAAGCAGACTCTTCTTTTGCAATTCTGTCATCAACAAGCCTTCATTTATTCTACTTCCACTTGCCTTTTGCACACACATGAAATGCAATCTCCTCTTATTATTCTCTTCTACTGAGACTCCCGACCACTTGGCTTTTCTTAATGCAACAGTTCTCAGATACAGGTTTTTTTTTTTTTTTTTAAATACAGTTACTGAGAGTTTTTGTTAAATTAGTTTGTGTGTAAGTATCTTATTTGTTTTTTACACCCCCCCACTTCCCTTCCCCCCCACACCCACACAAATGTTAATCTTTAGGAATCAACTGTAAGTAAGGTAAATTAAGACTGTTTTACATGAAGATTTATTTAGTAACAAGCTTTTAAAAAGTCTCAGCATCTTTATAGTGTCTGTCAAAAAAGAACTAGCAGGGGCAATAAAAAGAATGTCAGTATACATGCTGATATAGCTGACGACAGAAATGCATACTCTGAACAAAATTAAAATATTAATCTATAATAGGTTATAGTAACAATGTTATTGTCTGCCAGGCCTATCAAATAGAGGAGAAAAGAGGCAGCTATTGAGCAGCTGCTCCTTTTTTTGACACAGCTTTATTCAAATCATCTAATACAGACACATTAAAGCAGTCAGTATATAACACAGACCATGCCATACTCACTCGATCAAAGTGCTGCTGCAAATTATACTTCACTTGTACTCTTTCAGCTGTTTCCATTCCTGAAGCTGTGTTTAGGCACCTTCTCAGAGTTCCAATTTCCTCATCTGCATCCTCCCCCAGAAATATCCGCTCGTCCAGATTTCCAACTGACAAAACATACTCTTCATAGGCCTTATTGATGGCTTTGCTATAGCAGAGAAAAAAACAAGAAGATCAAACAAAGGTGTATAAATATCTGCAAGAAGAGATGGATTTGCTGCTTTATCTACTTACTGTATAAATTTATCTGGTACTTTTGCCTGTTGCAAATTTTGGGATTTTTTTTAACCCTAATTTAATATTTGAGGTTGTGTTATAATCCACAATATCAAAAGTATAATAGCAGCAATAATATTTCCTAGTATTTCCTATTCAATTGGACAAGTGGCTATGCCACTTAGCAAAAGCTGCAGAGCTAACAGAAAGCAATATTAGATTTGCCTTAGCGCCTTTATAGTTTTCTATACCACTGAGAAATCTGTATTTGTCTGGAAGTTGCTCCTAACTGATAGCCCCCCTTAGAATCAACCAGGAAACGATTCTGGGTTTGAAGGCCCATGTGTCACCAATAAGTCATTTTCAAAAGTCATAAAGGATGTTAAGTAAGTATATTTTTTCACCCAATTATAAAAAAAGGCTGTTAACTAAAATGTTAAGTACATAATGTTATTCTAAAATTATTTTGAGTATGAATTTGTAGACGCATATAAGACAAATAAGAATTAAAAATAAACTGGAAGTAGATGACATGAGAAAGTCTACAAGTGTATTGTTTTTAGGATCAGAGTTTATTAAATTAGCAATAAGCTGTCCTTTAAGAGAAAACCAAATGAATAGAACCCTTCATTGCTCGTACACTGAGAAGGCAAAATATAACGTCTGAGCTACTTACAAAGGCTAGCTGGGGACTCCTCTGGTGTAAGGGAAATCTTTGAGAACCGAAGAGCTCACATAACCTGACCTATGTAACCTTATCTTGTGGCCTCTGATGACAGAGGCATGGCTAGAGTGCTGCTGCATTCCAATGATCCCCAAGTTCTTAAGGAGGTCCCTAAGGAGATCATTGCAGCTGAGTTGAGCACAATAGAACTGAATGAAGTTTGCTCAAAATTGCGCTGGGCCACAATACATGCCTAAAGGTGGAGAAAACACCTTCATTCTAAACCCTTCTCCTTTCCTTCTATGACCAGGCCAAATGCAGACCATCTGGCTGTGTGCGCGCGTTTTCACTTCAGAGAAGCGTGTGTGTCTGGGTCTCCCATTGTCTGAAAAGGGGATGTTACCTCACATAGGCAGGGGTGCTGCAAGATGGGCTCTACTTCCATAACCTCTTGCCTTTCTAAAAAGGCAGGCATCAGATATACTCCTCCCTCCCCCCCTTCCCATTAAAGAAAACCCTCTGACTGGCTCATGAAAAAAGGACAATGCTTTTACTACACCAACAGAACCATTCTATCATTGGCTTTGTCTTCTCTACCAAAAAAAAAAAAAAAGTATGTTCTTAACTCAAGTTATCTAACTTGAGGCCAAATCTTAGTGAAGTCAGGGCAGTCTGTATTTCACACAAATTAGAAGATTAAGTTCAAGACAATGGGGGAGCCTGTTCTTTAACATAATCTATGAACGTGTGTGAGAACTACACACTTTCTTGTCTTCACTGGGATTGTACCTCATGTTAACTAACTGAAAAAACACACTTTTTTTGGTAGAGAAGACAAAGCCATTAGGACCATGGTATTAGGGTCTTAACTGCTTTTCTTCTGAGTGGGATTTTCAAAAGCACTTAGGTTAGTGGTCCCCAAACTATCTGGGTCTGCATCACCCCTTGCCCAGGCGCATGGAAGGGGCTGAGACTGGGGCCAGAAGTATGGTTGTGGCCTGGAACCAAAAGCAGGACTATGGCCAGGAGAGGTACCAGGGCACAGAGTGCGTTTGGGGGCAGAGCAGGGCTGGGATGTCTTCCTGCATGGAAGGCTGGGCCCTTCCATGCCTCCCAAATGCTATTCTGTGCCCCAGTTTGGGGACTACTGACTTAGGAGATCTGAATACTTACACTTTCCATCTTTTTGAAAACGCCTTATATTTCTCTAACAAAAGTCATTAAAAAAAAAAGGGTTTTTTTGTGGGGGAGTCAAGGCATGGTTTTGCTTTGTAAATGGAATTTTAAAACATGTTTACTGTTTGTCTCAAAGTTTCTGTTTACTGTTTGTCTCAAAGTATGTGGAAAATACACATTTGATAAGTAACATTTGTTAGTAACTCATACATGACGTACACATTTTCCTTCCTGAAAGGAAGAGTATAACATTTCTAAGTTAGGTATCTGCTCTTCGCTTATCAAACACATACTAAAATTAAATACTCTTATCCTCGCTATTGTTCATGAGACTCCATCTTCCTCTTCCTCCTTATATAATGCTGTGAATCTTTACTTACAAATTATTTTGAAAGCATGTACCTAAATTTTAGAAAACAATTATTTTTGTAATTGGAAACTACACGCTCAAACTCAGCGGCCATTCTTCAGAATGGCCTATCTGTGTCCTGTGTACCTCTGGATCCAGTTATCCCTAAAAAGAATTTCTGGATAAACATGGGCTCTTCGGTGGCAGAGACTGGGGACAGCACTAAGGAAGACCTTTTGATCAAATACAACTTGTCACTGGTCTGTGACAATTGCCAGGGAAGATGGCCAGATGCCTAACACTGAACAGAAAAGAGAAGTAACAGCTATCTGCAATCATTTCAGAAGATCCAAAGGGAACAAAATCTATGCCAAGGCTTTTCAACATACAGCATTTTTACTGTCAGATGCATCTAACAGTCTGAATACTATCAAGCTTGCAAACAGTCTTTTTTTTTTAAAAAAAAAATCACATGAATTTTATTTCGGACTTCCATTCAGCAAGTTCATTAGAACAAATGTTATGGCTGAGACCAGTTTGTTTTTAATACTTTCCTCCTCTCCCAAACATTTTCAGTCAAAAGAGGAAAAAAGAACCTTTCTGAAAAGATTAGTTTTTCCCCATAAAAAATTCCTTCCTCCATATTCCCAATTCATGTTCTCAATATAAAAATAACTGTGGTTCCACGCCTCGTCTCTGTATTACACAACACAAATAAAATAAATCTCTCTCTTTCTGGTTGGGCATAGCCAGACATGATCTTCTGGCAGGGCCTCTGGTTGACGGGTGGGCCAGCAGAAAAAAATCCAAACTTCCTGCTTTTGGTCACATGATTGGAAGGAGGAAGCGCTACTGGAGTGTTAGGCAGCTTAGTGATTCTCGTCCAGTCACTTCCCAAACTTCCTGCTTCTGGCCAAATAACTGGAAGCAGGAAGTTCGGTGAGCCACCGGCTGAGAAAGCTCCAGTTGCACAGATAGTTTAAGCGGAGTTTGGGTGGCCTGCTTTCAAAGTGGCCCACCCATAGCTACATCCCTGTTTCTGGTACTTTGAGCTCTACTGGAAGCCAAAAGGGATATTAAAATAGTGGAACACAGCAAATAATTTCTTCCTCAAGAATTATGATCCCTGAAATATGCCTTAAACTGAGATACCCCAAAACACGAACCTGCAAATACGTTTAATTCAGGACTCCAAGCACTTACCATTCAGAAGTGCACAACATAAAAACATACAATGTCCATGCTATGAAATCTGTAAGGCATTTTTATGCAAAACACTCACAAGCTGTCTCCAAAGCTCCCAGGATCTAAAAATCCAGTCAGATTTTCTTCTTTTCCTTTTAAAAGCTGCAAGACAATTTAGAACAAATGAGGAATATTTCGGTACTGTATCATTTCAAATCCCACTCTACAAGCAATCTTTTCAGTCTATTAGACAAACCTTCTTGTCAAAAAGTTTCCTAATATATGGCTTCCAAAAATGTTCCTTTATGCCTTTGGCATCCAAAACCAACCCATCATGTAAGGAGCAGAGTTTTTCAATGATGCAGGGAGGGTCAGAAGATGGTTTATAATCCTTACTGAGAAAGTCTTCAGGAAGGCCTATAATTAAGAGAAAAATGTGATACTTAGTTCTACAAATTCCTGTCCTGCTAACTAAATATACACCTATATAAAGAACTAACATACCGCAAGATTCAAAACAGTTACCTTGAAAAGCATGGACGAATCTTAGAAAGTCAGGTTAATTTGATATTATTGTCAAACATTGTACTTAAACATTTTTAATTTGAGTCAGAGAAAAATACTCACCAACATGTAAAACCATTTTGTTTCTAATGGAAACTGAGCTATGAACTGTAAGAATTAGTAAAATATAGCCTCAAAAGTAATTCCTTAGAAGAGGTTCACGGACTCCTAGTCTCACCAATGCTTAAAGTAAGCTAAACGTAGAAAAATGTTAGAGGCAAACAAGCCAAAATCTCTGTACTGAAAACAGGAAGTATACGTCCAAAGAAAAATATTACACAACTGACTCAATGGAAATAGCTCACCATTTAATTATTTGTATGTGTTTATCATGTCATTTTACATCTTGTCATTGTCTATTGTTGTGGTACCTGAGTCTGAAAACAATACCCCCAAACCTCCCATATTCACCAATGTCATATAATTATATGTTCTGTACAAAGCACGCCACGTTTGGTATTATTTTAAAAGTCTTGATCTGCTAAACATTAATAACCTGTTGGATTGTATATGCTACCATAGTACCATATGTGAACTTATAAACATTGTTGTAAATGCTACTAGAACATAATGCGAGGTGGAAACCGCCCAAACCAGCTTTTCAGGTACAACAATGAGGCTGCCAGACATGCTAATCAGCCATCAAGAAACGAATCCACTACCAGGAATTCCTTACAGTGAAGGCTTCCTGCAGTGGGGTTGCTTTACCAATGGGAAGCAGCCGCCACCTCACACGCATGGACTGTTCTATCAAGCTGAAACAGACTATAAACGGAGGACTGTGACATCATCACTTGGCTTCACTCACATTCAACTGAACCCCTGAAGGATCTTCTGAAAGACAAAGGCCTTGTCTACACTAGCCCTTATGCCAGCAAAACTTTTGTTGCCCAGGGGTATGAAACCCACTCCTCCACCTGAGCGACGTAAGTTTTGCCAGCTTGTTAGCTGCCTTATGTCAATGGGAGAGAGCTCTCCAGGTGACATAGCTACTGCTGCTTGCTTAGGTGGTTTTATTGGGTCAGCGGGAGAGCTCTCTCCCATCGACATAATGCAGCTACACAAGCACTTATCAATTAGGAGATTGCTAATTCAAGATCTTGTTAGCATGTAGAATTTAAATTGCGATCTTATATTTATTTCATTTGTTAACTTCTTTTAATCTCTTTACACTTGCCACTCACTTATAATTACTTAATATCTGTCTTTCTGTAGTTAATAAACTTGTTTAATGTTTTGTCTTAACCAGTGTGTCTTTGAGTGAAGTGTTTAGACAAACTGCTCAGTAACAAAAGCTGGTGTACGTTCCTTCCACTTTGAGAGAAGGGTGGACCGGATAATAACCTTCACTGGTCAGCCTTTTTGACCAGGGTAGATGGTGTGGTCCTGGATTCAGGAGTCAACTGAAGTTTCTCTATTGTTGGTTTGAGAGTGGCTGGAAAGCATTCATTGAACTAAGCTGGATATGGTCCTTGCCTGTAGATAGCTGTGTAAGTGCAGTACTTGTCAGAGGCTTGTGGCTTTTCGTAGCATCACAATGTGAGGGAGAGCCCAAGCTGGTTGGACAGAGGACTCCAGTAGTATCCCAGGTACCAAGTGGTACCCCAGAGGTTCTGCATGCAGTCACAATACTTTTTAATGAGAAAGCAGTGGTTGGTTTGCTAGCTTTCCTCAATGGTACTTTCTTTGTCAATGATATTACTGATTTCTCTATGCAACATTAATGGATTCCAGTTGTTTATTTCAGAGTACACTATATAATGGAAACCTCTTAAATTGTACAGCTAGTAGGAGCAAAGAATTAATAGCTTCAAGATGTTTAGTCCTTTTCATGCATCAAGCAAATATTCTATTATTTATTCTCTACCTTACACAGCCTCAAAATAAGTATTTAGTTTAGTGGTTTTCACTGTCTTGAATTGAAGAAAACTATTTTTCTCAACATACCTTTAAAGTTAGGATTCAGAAGTTCCCTACGATTAGGACACTGGAGAGCATTTCCATACACTAGATCCAAAGCACATAGCAAGAGATGGTAGGAATTGACTAAGTCATCACTGATCATGGGAAAATTGCCTATGTGATTAGAAATATACATAGGGTTAATTTACAATATTAGCTTCAGAATTCAGAAAACAATTCACTCTTCCAATTTGTTCTATCATCATAATGCAGAATCATATTTCAAGATCTCTCTCTTTGGTGACCCAAATATCTGATAGAAAAATGAAATGATAAACAGAGATAAACACTGAGTGTGTTTAGGAATAGTGTTAACTTTACTGGTGTTCTGTAATATATTATTACATTCCGTTTTGGAAAAAAAAACAAAAGGTTAACATAATAGACAAGATATTTCAGTCTGCCAAGTTCACTTTGTACCAGTAAAGCAGAGTAAAGAGAACCTAAAGTGGTCAGAGAACACTCCTAGTGAATTCTCCCCAAGCAGCAGGAATCTCTGCCAGTACAAAGGTGACAAATTTGGCTTTACTGCTTTCTATACTAACTCCAGCACCTAGCTCTGTCACTTTCTGCACCAGAACCCCTCTCCACCCAGCACAGGAGGAAGCAGGGAACGTATCGAAAGAGATAGAGAGGAGCACAGTGGAGGGAGGCTTTCCTTATTTTATATGCTTTTATGTAGTTTTTTAATTTCTTCCTTCCAAATTGAAGAGCCCTAATAACAATCTCCACTTTCATCATATGGAACTCCATCCATGACTCCAATCAGATTTGTTGACCTTCTCTGGACCCCTTCTTTTTTGAGGTGGGATGACCAGAATTAAACATTGAATTCCAAATGAGAATGTAACACCAACATACATAATGACATTATAATATTTTCAATATTGCTCTCTCTAACTTAAATGCAGACTAATTTACATTTATGCATTTTTGAACGCTGTTATGCTCTGAGATGTTTCAGTGAGTGTGGTGGTATAAGAACATATGTAGAAAAGAGCTGTGCACTGAGAAGATGTCTTCACTGAGCAATTCACAGTGATAAGTTAATTTAGAACACATCAATGTGTACACAATTCAAAGTATTCTTTCAAAGATGGGATCAAAAGAGTAAGTTTTGGGAATTGTAAGAAGGAAAAAGCCACTTGGATAACCATTTACTGAGGAAATTTCTTGCAGGGAATGCTATATTTATGGAAATTTGGATCCTGGTATTGACTAACAACCAGCAGCTCTATCGAAGACTGAATCCTTACTCAGCCTATAGGAAAGCACAATATTTAAACTGAACATTCTCCTTTCTGTCTGAATCCAGTGGGAATCCTGGTTTCTGTTATTCCATATTGAAATTCTTATGTTACCTGATAAGCACAATACCTTCCCCTCTTCTGATAGTAACTGTAAAATCTTAAAACAAAAAAAAAACCCATGATGGCTTAGAAAGACCCACAAAAATCCAATAGTATTTTATCTAATTTTTCCAAAGAATTTCAGGAAGTTTTGCAGAAAATGAGGAGAGGTCAGCCTTATAAAGTGATTCGGTTCTATCAGTTATACATACACAAATAGGTACTTACATTCTGTACAGAGCACATCAGAAATGACATGACATTTAGAACTTCTCTATATATTTCTTGATTCATTGATATTGAAAAATATTGACAATAACTATTAAAAATGTACTTTATAGTCCAAGACCTGGCCAAAGTTAGCTAATTCACAGTGACAGATATTGAAAAAAGGGTTACGTACGTTACCACAATGTCATCTGCATAGGGAAACTACTTTTGCTCTGGGGTTTCAATTTTGGATCCTGTGATATTTTCTTTAATTATAATTTTCTTGACTACTGGCTATTTTCTATTGTTAAGTCAAATAAGAATGGTGATAGCTATCCTACTTGTCAAGTCTCCTTTTAAAGTAATATTTCTCTACAGAGGATGCCATTTACAAATGTGTATGGCTTAAAATAGTTAGTGCTTTGTGTACAAGGCATTCACTTCTTTTCTGAATTTGGGGCCAAACCCATATTGTCTGAGACGGCCCATTAGAAATGGCTGCTTAACTCCAGTGGAAGGGCCATTAAGAAATAACAAACCACGTTTGCCTCAGATGAATGGAAATACTTCAATGTATGTCACAGATTATTACAAGAAGGCAGTATTCAGATAAAGTTTGTCTGACATATTGCCATTATTATTATTGACATTAACACAGTTTTTCATATGTGCTTTTAAAAACTGAACAGTGGAATTCATCTAGGGATTTGTCCTAATTATGCATCAATGTAACTTGCTATATGCTTTTTGGGAAATTACTTTTACTAGTATTTCAGCAAAGATCCTGCTTAATAAGGGAAGAAATTCTTGCTTAAAAGTGTTAAATAATTTGGCTGTATTGTCATCCAGTGTTGGTCTGTTCTCAAGCTTTGAATTGCTAATAGAAGTTCTGGTTGAAAATGGTGGCATTTATTTTCACTGAAAAAAATATTCTAAATAAAAACGGAAAAATTTGGAAAATTCTGACCATCTTAATTAACAGCCCTTTCAATTTCTAATCCAGATATTTGCTCTTCTAATCTAACTATTTTATTCTATTAGAACTTGACATCTTACATTTTAAAATGTTGTCATCTCTGCTCTATAGGACAGGCAGATTGTGAAGTATGTAAATTGTTAAAAAAAAAATCCTGAAAGGTAAATTAAACAGAATTAGGATCTCTTATTACAACCACTTTTAATTTTTATTTGATATATTGCTATCTTTTTAAAGGAATAAATTGGTATTTTATCAGCGCTGTTGGTTCTTTATATATGGATATGCCTACCTGAAAGTTGTTTAAAAAAACAGTGTTGCTAGCTCTCTTAATTTAATCAGAAGTCTCATGTATTTTCCCTAACATGCCAGCTCTTGGAATCAGGTGACTGTGAAAAATCTCGGTTATTAAAATGTTGCCAGCCCTCATAGCTGCAGAGAAAACCTTGGAACACATGAAGTTTAAAGGCTCAAACAATGGAACACAAATACAAACAACCCCGATTCTCATGATTTTTAAGACAATCATAGTTTTTAGGGAACTTACTCATGATTTCTGAATGTTTCATCTTGGCAATACAGAAAAAATAGTTTTCACACAACATGAAAGGTACATTTATGGGGATATTTATTCAGAATTATATTTTGATCTCTCAGTGGTCAATATATTGATCTTTAACTACTAGAAAAAGAATGGAACTCTAAAAAACAATCACTATGGACTTGAAAAACTAAATTCATTAATTACCTTCATCTCCTTTATTAAAATGAAAGTTCAGAATAGGTGCTCCTCTACACTGTTCATTAACTGCCTTTCCTGTCAGTCGTTGTTGCTTAAAGTTACACACTGCATGGCTTTTATTACAGAAGATAATTAAAGATATGTAAAGGCATATACATGTAAATTAGAAGACATATTTCCTTTGTTAGTAAAATCATGAAGCTAATTAAAACAAATTAATTAGATTAAACTCTTCAAATTCTATGTACCCTAAATGTTCTATTTTTATTTAAATTCTATACTCTATTTACAGATCTACTTGCAAGTCATTAAAAAATGTCAGAACAAGGCAAACAAGCTCTAGAAATGATAGTTTTTATATTTTATTAATTAAGTAGGTCCTGTGTCACAGCAGTAAAAAGAAAGCCAAAGTTTAGTAAAACAATAGTCATTGACAGCATCACAGTCAAGAATAAATCTAACTTTAAGGGCATCAAAAAGTTATTCCAAAAATTGTATTTCCCCAGTCCATAGCATTTCAAACAATGGTCTACTATATTCTTCCTCCTAAGTCCAATAGCAAAACCAAGTTACTTTCTGCTCAATGCAACAACAGAAAAAAGCTCTATTTTCATTTTAACTGAAAATAAACCAAGTGACATAGCTTAAAGAGCAATTCTCTGACAAACAAGATAAAAAGTAACACAAGCAGCAACATTACTAGATTACAATGTTTTAGTACTCATCTTACAAAGCAAATAAAACTAATCACTGACTTACTATGCTCCAGACAAAAGAAGTTTAAACAAGCAAATCTGCTGTATTTTCTGCACTGGAAAAGGAAGTTGCACACATTGATCTTGGCCTGGGAAGCATGCTGCACAGACAAGCCCCAACTTGTCATCGATGTGCGGTTGCCATGATAAGTATAACTAACGGTCAATCCTCAAAACAAAATAAGCAGTTTTTGAAACAAAAAAGAACTTTTAACGACCCTGAAGGTCAATTTTATCTAATAATCTTTGCTGCCCCACTTGTGTATCACTATTTAATAATTCTGAGTTTTAGGCTTACAAATTTTATAAATGTTCCCTTTCTTTGTAGAACGCTATAGGTTATATTGCATCTGTGCCAGGCCAGACTGATTTAAATCAACAATTTTAATCATAATTAGAAGACTTAAGCAGGAAACCTTGAGCTGAACCCTTGATTTAAAAAGTACAAGCTCTTTTGTTAGCATAACCCTAAGAACATGCTGATTTGAAACTAACTATAGCCTTTATGCTAAATTTGGTGCTTTTTGCTAACCAGGAGGATACACTTATTTAAGCAATTACGCAGCTCAATATGCATTTTTTTCAGATTCTTAATTTTTATAGTTATCATCATGTTAGCAAATGGTACATGACTTCTTTTATTTGCTAGATGATTTTTAGCTCGTGTCAAGGTACATTTAGATAGAAATTGGAATTCAATTCAAAGTGAACAAAACCGCTATTTGAAATCTGTTTATTAAACAAAACTCCCTTAAATTATGTTGGATACGTAAGAAAAAACACTATCAAAATAGGTTTTGCATTTAAAATTGATTTATTAAACAAAAGTAGTATTATATGTAGTAGTGAACAGATTGCTTATTTCTGTTCACCCCAGGCCAGAGTTTCAAAAATATCTAGGTACCTCATGATGAAAATAGAAACCTAACATGAATTTTCATAAATGCCAGGGGAGGGTAGGTGCTTAATTCCAACTGAAAAAAAATCAGACTTGCTTGTGTGCTTTTCAAAATACGATCCCATGTCATTCAAGTTGTTAGAATTACTAGAGCTCATCCTCTTCCACATGGTTTTTATTCATAGAGTGGAAGAGAAAAATCAAACTTCCTTACTTTTTCAGTTTTTTATCAGTTACTCAAGTTTCAATGAACTAGTCCAAATGAATAAAATATTCTCTCTGCACCTACTAGCTAAACTGAAACAAAAAATAATTAAGGCAAAAAAAGCATTTCTGCACAACAGAAACTGAAAGTACTGGTAAAAAGGATGACCTGCACTGGGCAAGTTACTGTTAGTTAGTTCTTGAATGTGTTATTTAATAAAACTGTAGCCTAATTAAATCACATTCCCATTGTCTTGTTTTTCTTTCCGTGGTGCGCAGGACAAGGGAAAACTCTGATTGGTTCTTATTCCTTACTTTGAGAACTGTCATCCAGCATTTATTATTATATTGGAGCAAAATTAAGGGACTAAGGTTGCCCTTACCAACTAACGTTGTCCTTGTCAATTTCCAGCTGCAGACTAGATCTGCCTTCAAGAGCTTCATGTGCAGGATATTAAGAGAGTCACAGCCACACTCAAGTAAGCTTAAAAATTATGGTCTTAAAGCTGTAAGAACCATCAAAGTTTCTGCATCCCATCCTCCTTCTCGCCACCTGCTCTCTGGTAAATACCAAAATGTATATGAGAACAGAAAAAAAAAACAACCTTGAGCTTTCTTAATGGCAGCTACCTCCTGAACAATCTAGTCAATGATGTCAGTGCCATTTATGACATCAAAATGGATTTAATGATGACTAGTTTTAAAAAAATGGGCTAAAAATAGTGACAACGGCTACGGGGACATGAGAAAAGTTTTGATTAAATCCTCTAGAAGAAACAGACACCTGAAAAAGATGCAGCTAGTCACATTAAATACAGATAGTTTTATGCACTGTAATAGCAGATTAAGAACACACACAGTAAAAGGCCTGCTCTATAATCACCAGTGGAAATTTATCTTCATTTATGAATATGTATATGCAAATGAATCCAATAAGCCCTTTTTCAACAAAAGTAATGCTCACTGTATAAAGCTAATACAAGCAGAAAGATATTAAAAATAGAGAGAAATCTGAATATAGGACAGTAGGTAAACCAACATGAAAAGATTTAACAAACATATGCAAACTGATGTGTGTGGAACTGTGTATTTAAAAAATGAAGAAAGAAAAACTCCAAATCCATTGCAGAAAGATTGGGGGGGGGGGATTCTGTGGATAAACAGATCAGGAGATCATGTGAGTTGTCAAGGCACCCATTTGTATTCTGGGATGACATGGTGCAAACATACAGAAGGTTCTCTTATAAGATGCTCTAAAGCAGTGGTTCTCAACCTTTCTAATGCCGTGACCCTGCAATACAGTTCCTCATATTGCGGTGACCCCAAACCAAAAAATAATTTTGGTGGCTACTTCAAAACTGTAATTTTGCTACAGTTATGATTCGGAATGTAAATACCTGATATGCATTATGTATTCTCATTGTATAATGATTACACACAAAGCACCTTACACTTACACAGTATTGTGTGTATGGTGTGTGTACTGTTTTTACATTATTAACCTTTTTTACACCAGCAGGCTGTCTTGCAGGCTCTCTTGGCTCTCCGCCTCCTAGGCTTCTGTCCTCCGGCGCTTGCTGCGTCCGCCCACTGATGACGTCAGCAAGCGCCGGACACACGTAATGCGCTGCTATGGACTGTGGAGCGTTCCCCCCGCTTCCCCCGCCCCTTAGGCCCCGGACGGATGATGCAATCACGTCTGCGCATGCGCGCAGGCATTCAGTTTGGAACGCGCATCCATAACGGTGTGCGTTCCAGCTGAATAGCGCTGCTACAGATGGTAGCGCGACTTCTCAGCGGCTAAAGCCATTGGAAATATGTATTTTCCGATGGCTTTAGGCGACCCCTGTGTTTTGGTCGTTCGACCCCCGCCGGGGTCACGACCCACAGGTTGAGAACCGCTGCTCTAAAGCCATCTGAATACTGCCTACAATTTCTGGTGAGTTCATTTAAAAATAAATATATAAATAAAATGCTAAGAGAGCAACCAAAAGGATGAGAATATAATTTGTGATAATTGTTTAAAGAAGATCATCAACAGTTTCATTAGTTACCCTTCTTGCATTATAGAAAAGATATTAAAATACTATTAAATACTATTAAGTGTAACCAAAAATATAAGAAGTTTGGTCTCATCTTAGTCACCAGTGCACATGAAAATCCATACCATGGCATAGCCACAACAGGAATCCACAAAAGTTTCAAGAGGCTTTCCCCTTTTAGAGATGCTAAATGCTGGGTAATTTGAAAATGCTACCAACATAAAAGTTACATGACTAAATGGTCACACCATTAATCTTAAAAATGTGTGGAAGGGTATACCTGGAGAAGTAAAGGCAGGGGAAAAGATGGTCATGGGGTCTGTTGTGGAATGGATCTCTGTAAAGGGTTAAAGATATGCTAAATTTTTTTATGCTTATCCCATGTTTGAGGATCAGTCCTGTGTTTTTATATATGAGCCATCCTGGAGGCTAACAGTTTGCAAATGTCATTCCTTACCAAATCTCTTACCTTTTGCATGAACAAACAGCACCCAACAAAACTGGAAAACTTCAGAGACTGTGCAAGGCTGTCGTCTTTTGGAAAGAAAAATATCATAAGAATATAATACATAAAACAAACTCAGTGCATTCACACTGGCAACAGCATGCCTCAGAGCATCCCACTACTTGATGGGAAATTACAGACAAGTATATAGGGCAGAAAAATGCTTTCAAATGTCTCAATTTGCATACACTAATGACAAAGCCACCAAAATATTCAGACATCATTAAGTTTACTTGAAAAAGGCCAAACTTGAACAGCAAACTTCTACAGATAATCTACAGAATGGGCACAGTTGTACAGGGAAGATTCCACAGTGCTTGCTTTCAAGCACAGCACCTTCATTGGGGATTATCAATCCCTCATGGGGCACCCAATTAAAAAATGTGATCGAAAATAATTCACTCACTTTTTTTTTTAAATAAAACAGATTTGCTTGTTTTAGTCTGTAGCATAGATAAGAGGCAAATGATATTGTGTTTCAATAAGAGTTAACTAAATTGAGCAACAGCAATAACGGGTTTTTTTACTTGTAGTTTTACAAATTCTCAGCTTCATACATATACCAAGTGTTGCAAAATTACTGAAGATAGTAATAACTAGCCATGTGTTCTGAGAGTCAGCGTAAAAATGACTTAAACAAAATATTTAATCAGTGCAGTGTGTAAAGTCCATCAACACGTTCTTGTAAACAGTGATGTATGCAATGTGCCGATATTTAATTAAATGTATTTAGTGCAGGCTAAATTTTCAGAATTGTGCACGCACAAAAACTCTGGCAAGTATTTGTGCATACACAGTTCTGCCAATCAGGCAATATATTTTCACTGTTCTTCATGTCTTATTTCAGTTGGTGTCTAGATGTAAGTTGCCCAAAAAAATCCATAGCTCTTCAATGTGGTCCCCATGTAAACCAACAGTTTATCTACTGCTGGTACTATTTTGTTTAACAATGACATATCAACATTCTTTGTTTTGCCTTTAGATACAAAATACTATTTTATTATTTATTTGTGAATACCTGTTTCCCAATGTTATGTCTTTCATTTTTATAACTTGAGATTATAAACAATTCCTAATTCAAATTCAGAAACCTTTCAGTTTCTAGCACTATTATACCCATTTTCAGCCTCTCTAATAATAACCAGTGCTGGTTAAATCAAAACCAAATATTCTGAGTGTTGTAAAATAGCAGTTGTCTGTCTTAGGGTGGTGAAGATTTTTTTTTTATATGGAGTTGCAATATTTTCTAATTCACATAAATTTTCAGTTTAAAAAAAGGTTTCTAGCTTTCCTAGTACTGGAGACAGTCATCAGTTTGTAAAGTGCTACAGTAATTCGATTTATTGATGATATCACAAGAATACTAGATAAAAACAGTTAAAGGGCCATATTCTGTGATACTCTGGAACTGATGTGGCCCCTGATAGGAGAGAAAGCAGTCGTAACTTACAACAGCCTTATCTGGATGCCAGTGGGTCACTCAGCCCAGAATTACCAAGCACAAACTCCAGTGATATACAGGGCACAGATTAGGATGGGCCATGATTACTTAAAGATCATTTTACAATCCCTGCAAACTCTTAACAAGGAAATGACAAGTTAATGGAACCTTCTTTACCTGTCCTCAACACTACACATCACATTAGATATTCACACCAATACTCCATCTCCGCAAGGAACTCCCTTTCACCTCCAAGATAGAAAAATCACACTATACATACACAACATCATTTAACTCATGCTTCAATGTGAGTTAACATGTAATATCCAGGTGACCACATTGTGTACTAGCACCCTCCTGCTTTCCAGCAACTACAGGTATGGGCTAAGCTTCTTACCAAGATATTACCTGGACTTTGCTTATAGACCTCCTTCTAGACTTTTACATCAGCTCCTGGCTAACAGATTTAATTCTCTAGCCAGCAGAGATCTGGTACATTTTTCCAGGCCTTTCAATAATACATTTGATGAATTGGGAAATGTTAAACTGCTATTGTTACAGATTAATCTAATGGCTTGTGTACATGGGTAACTTAGTGCACAATAAACTAGGGTGTGAATTTAAAATGCACTAGCTAGTGTCACCTGTATGGAGACACTAACTGCACACTAAGAGTACCTTGGTGCACATCAACTTAATGCACTTTGGAAATGTACTAAGCTAAACTGCCTGGGGGGACTCTAAGCACATCCACACCAAGTAGCTAATGCACTTTAAATTCACACCCTAGCGTACTACCGTATGCACTAACAACCCCCTAGCAGGATTTTGCAAACATCTGTCATTAGATTCACTCCCTAACAGACCAAAACACAAGAGGCTTTGCAAACAAATAAGGAGAAGTGGTGTGTGCACATGAGAGAAAAATCAATTCCACTGTGAACATACAAAGAACCTTCTACTGAATATGAAATTGTGCTATAAATCCTAAGCAAAAAAAACCCCAAACCAATGCAAAAACAAAGCAAAGGGGGAAGGGGGAGGAGAGAGAGGCGGCATTCCCTTTCTTCATTTTTGCATTAGGCCAAAAATTTCAGGAGGACAACATTACCTGACCTCTAAAAAGAGGGCTATTGGTAAATTTAATAAATCTTTCCATATTTAAACAGTCCTAACTACAGTCTTTGGATAATTGAGTTTCTTAACATTATGAAACTCTCATCGAGTGTTTGAAAGAATATAAGTATTTTGAAAGGGCTGGGTCCAACAAACTCACTTTTAGAAAAGTGAAGCTCATAAAATAACCAACTCTTATCTGAAAAAAGAAAAAACTGATTTAGCTATTTTTGGTACTTCTCTCCCTCCTTTTCTAGGCAGGGGTCTCAACCCTGCTGAGGATTACATGTTGGTTAATGCCTTGTGGTTTTGTTATGCAGCAATTTTACTCAATCAGCCAAGTCATCAAAAATTAAAAATGCTTTGGTGTCCAAACAAAATCTCCATTCATATTTTATATTGAAAAATCTTCAGAAGTTCAGTTTGATCTGGCATAAATCTTGATCAATCCAGGTGGAATAATTCTTCTATTATTATTCCCTTAAACTGGTTACAGCTACTTTACCTAAAATCCTAACATCTGAATTACTGAATGATTATGAAAGTATGCTAGTACTTCCACATTAGGTCAGAACTACCTTCCCTTTATAAAGACTGATATTTTGAACTCCACAGCACTCATTCCCCTGAAAACAAACCACCCCAACTGATATATCACACCTAGCATAGACCTTTGCTATGAAATGTAGAAAAAAATAATGACGTCAGTGTTTCCCAAGTTTCTTTGTCCTTCCACATTTAAAAAGTTGCTTATGTGTTTGTACAATAGGCCGAATATCCTCACAGAAAAACGATCTTTTTATGACTTCAAGAGACCTCATTAGCGCCTCTCCATTTCTGATACCATTTCTATTTTGAAAGATTAAATTAGTTAACTGCTCCCTTAAATAATTATATTTATTTACTTTTTAAAAATAAATCAACATGGAATCCAGTCAACCGGGAAATTCTTTTTTCCATTTCCTCTATTTCTCCCCCTAATAAGTTCTTTCTTAGATTCTGCTAGTTTGAACAAACAATTTCTCAAGAAGTCTTAATCAGCTATTATTCTGTTTAAGATGATTGTCCATATGGTGCAAAGATTTCCAAACCATTTTTTTTGTGTGGAATGCTTTTGTGTGATTTTCCAATTTAATCTCCAGAATCATATTAGGTCTTTTTTTTTTTTTTTTAGTATTATGCTAACCATTTGCAAGATTTATTCTAATCATAGAATTATATATGGGATTTACTATAACTTTCTAATTCCATATTATATTCAACTAATTCATTTTAATAACTGGTTGTTTCAAGTCTGTTATAGCAACATTCAATTTTTCCTCTTCCATAATTCAAAACCAGCATCTGGACAGCCCCAAATTTAAATCCTTATGAGTAAGGTTTAAATAAAATCAGTTTTAAACTTGCTCAAAGAAACATGAATTAAATATAAGAACCAAGGGAAAAAAAGCCATAAGTGTTAGAAAAGGAAAACAAAGCTCAGAAAAATGAAGGCTGTGCACAAAAAATGAAGAATATATCAGCTGCACAGATGAAAGCACCAACAAACAGATACCTACGCATCTTGGTTAACCAGCTAGAGAAAAATCAAGGAAAGCCATGCTAAACATTAAGAAAGTAGGCAGATGACATTTTCACAAGTACAGAATCAGAAATGAAGAGTTACAGCAAGCATATAATTTTGATTATGTAAGCACATAAAATCTATTTAGTCTTTCAACAAGGCAATGGAATAGAAATTTACTACCATAAAGAGAAGCACAGAAGAAAGAGGACCTATTAATGAAACTGCAGGTATTAAACTAAAAAATATAACATTAAAGCACCAAGAAATCATCCATGAGCACCGCTCTAAAATCAGTTGGAAAAAATAAAACATACCTCTGTTTTCTTCCTCTTTGTTGACGAGGTTGGTCATCTTGAGGATATGTGAAAATGTCCTGAAAAATGGGTTCATACTTCTTAAAAATTACAGCAGAAACTGTGAAGTTTCTCTCCAGTCTCTCAGTACGTTCTCTGAATTGCAAGGGTAGATTTGCCATGTCTTCCCATTTCTTCATCTTGTTAAAAAACTCAATCAAGCTGAGAACATTTAAGAAGATAGGGATGAGATTTTTACGGAGAAAAAACCAAACAAAACCATTTAACCACAAAAGGCAGCACAGTTTACATAACATGAAGTGTTGACAATGTTATACAAGCAGTTTGATGAGCAGATAAAACAATTAAAGCTCAGAGCGCTCTTTGTTCATGAGGGATGAGTTCAGACACCTAACTAGAACATTCTACCATTATTTGCTGGTGTTCATGGAAAGCTCTGAAATCTTCAGGGACAGAAGTTAGCAGGGATATCTGCTGATTCTGGGGATAGCTCGTTCCATTACATCCAGGTTGAGAAACACCTGCATTTAGCTAAATGGCATTTCCTGGTGGAGTCTTTTCTGTGTTGATTGAAAAAAGACTGAGTGGCTGCCAAACATGAATACTCTAGGTCTGACATCCATCCCACTACCATACTACGAGGTGAAGAGGGTTTGGGTTGGGATGTTTGATTTTGCTATTCTCTTGAATTAACAGATCCAGAAAGGGACAGATACGGATGGGTGGAAGGGTTGACATTCTGGAAACCAGAATTGCCTGGGCCAGCTGAGTGAAATAACAATGTCACAACAAAGCTCAAGTCAATCTTTCGCAGAACTTATGGTAACACCTCTGGCTTGTCCAGGGTAACAGAACCACTTCTGGATTCTCAACCTAGTGCTGCTTTGCTTTCCATCAACACAGAGAAGACAGAAAGAAGTTAGGAAGTCAACAGGAGATAGATAAGCAAGGTACTCTATGTAGCTTGCGTCTCTCCCGTTGACTGATGCCGAATTTCACAGTAAGTGTAGACCAGGCCTCAATTTGGCGCACAATGAGTGTAACTGCAGAGCCACTGCAAACCAGCAGACACTGCATGTTAGAAATCTTGAGTCTCAGGTGCATGGAGTGTGTGGAATACACAGGGACCAGAACTCAAAAATGATATCTTCCCTCAAAACAATGTTTGAAGGAGAAAGTGCTTAACGCACATGCAGCATGTGTGTAAAATTAAAGAAAATATTCTCACATGACTAGCGCAACGTGATAAATTCTCACTTTCATTTGGTTATTGCTATGTACTTGAGAAAAATCAAGACAAAAATATGAATATTATGTATTAGTTAAGATTTTACTTGATCACACAAAAAAACCCCAACAAGAACAAAAACCCATCCTCACACACCACTACTACTTTTTATGGGCTGACTGGTGCTTCCTGTGATTAAAAGGACAGCTTTAGAGAGAAAAATACTGTGATTACAACACGCTAATGATTCACAGGAATTGTGACTAGATATAAAATCACAACAAAGTCTGTTAAAATGATTTTAACCTTTTGAGTTAAAAATCTTCATTCAGTATGATGGAAAGTTTTTATTAAGACAGAAATTGTCTAACTCATGACAGTGTTAAATTATATTGCAAGATCTTTGTTTTTAGACATTGTGTGCCAAAATTCAGGAAATAAGATTGGGTTAAAGATAATTTTCGGCCTTCATTCTTAATTCCTAATCCTTTGCAGCTGAAAGGATTTATGAACAGTTGTACTTTTGAAAGAGAAATTACCTCTGTTCTGAACATCGCAAGATTCTTGTTAAGGATACATAGTTTCCCTCTGCTGTCCCTCTGCTCACAGTTGGGACTGCTTTCCTGCAAGCCACATATAATGCACATGCTAGCCAGTGTAGATCATTCCCCTGTGAAATTAAACATTATTCCATTTAAAGGATACATTGACAAATATTTCTTTTACTTCAGCTATGCATCCTATATTGAGCAAAAAGCAAAAAATAATCCAGTATATTTCAAGGGAAACTTTGTAAACTTTAAGTTGATTATTCAAAAGCTCTACCTAGTTATAATGTATACCAGGCATTCAAAAATGTATGCTAAAATAGGTAACATCAAAATTACTATAGCATCAATTAACTTACTTACCAGTTTCACATTTAAGCCAAATTTAACATGGCACGTTTTGCATGCTTTTCTACTTCTAACAGAGAACATTTTTATTTTAAATGTTCTATCACCTTGTAGATATGAAAGCAACTACTCCTGGCTGCTAGAACATTCTTCTTCCCCAAATGATTTATGGCAACTGTATATAATTGGCGTCTGTTCCCCTGTACTTGTATGTCTGTATTACTCAACTGTATAATTGCCCATTTAGATGATCACCACAAAAACAAATTACTTTGACTATATTAAAAATTGTCCTTAAAGACACATGTTCACTTTTCCTTAAGGGCTAAGAAGAATGAAAGTTTCCAAGTTGGGCTCTCCAGTTTGGCTGCACCCAAAAATCAATACAGTTAGAAATGTATACACTGGGCCAGATTTCAAACTTCAATTTACGTCAAAATAATTGAAAGTATCACGCAAATGAGATTAAAGGCATTTTCTAGCAGTTTGCAGAGATAGCCTAGTGTCCTGTGAAGAAATATTTTATTGGTAAGTCTAGCATGGCACCGTCATTGTTCCAGTTGCCAACATATGCTCTTGATCAATACCTCTCTATCAGAGCCATAATTTTCTTGGGCCGTCTGGCGTGGAAAAAGAAGGCATATTTAGACCAGATAATCCTATTTCTGATAAACGATCAGAACAAAAAAAACATCAAAACGTGATAACAGTTTAAATAAAATCATAAGACTTTAAATGGCCAAGTACAAATCAGAGAAAGAATAAGTGAATACAGCGGAGATCAATGGATAAAATGTGTTGTGCGTACACATGCAGTAAGCTACTTGTTCGGCTAAAAATGAATTGCCTGCAGTGTTATTGTAGCTGTTGGTCCCAGCATATTGCAGAGACAAGGTGGGTGATGTAATATCTTTTATTGGATCAACTTCTTTCTGTTTGTTGAAAGAGAAGTTTTCAAGCTACACCGAGTTCTTAAGGAAGAAGCTGAAGAACTCGGTGTAGTCTGAAAGCCTCTACCGTCCACCAATAGAAATTTGTTCAGTAAAAGATTATCTGACCCATCTTATGTCTCTGATACTGAATTAACATTCATAGTCTGAAACTGAGGCAGCAATGTTCTAAATTGCCAAAAAGTTGATTTTAAATTTGGTGCTTTGACTGTACAGTTCCTTTCTAAACAAATCAGGCTTTTGATGCATGATAAGCAGGCATACATAAGGTCCTCAAAGTAGGCAGAATTAAGACTATATTATGTAGAAAATGTTCCCTTAACTCAGCTTTTCTAACCTCTGTGGTTCGGTGATTTTTTTCTTAAACATCAACTTTCTTATAAGTTGTATGTAAGGGAAGCTGGTATTGCATTCTTTGAGTTTTGGGAATTAAATTCTCATACCTTAGTAAGGGACAAGGAGCACAGGGTATTGGCTTCATGCTTGTACTCTTAATTCCACTTTAACTATATTCTGCATGTGAACAAAAATTTTATTTGTGCAATAAATTCTACATAATTACCATCCTAGTGTATTCAGATATACATATTAATGCTTTACTGCCATAATTACTTTAAGAAGTTACCAGATAGAAATATTTTTCAAATAAATTTGAGTCTCAACTTCAGTGGATCAAATTTAAAAGCCGATTTTCCAAAACCTGACCACACAGATGTATGTGCACAATTGTGTGCCAGATCACACACAGGAACTGTGGTTATTAAAGTTCTGCAGATATTTGTCTGCACAAGCATCCATTCATACACCAATATCTGTGTGTGCAGGTATCAGATTTTCATTCAATCACAGTAGTTATATAAGCAAACTGGATGTGTATTTTTTTAAAAACAGGCCCATATTATTTGTTTTCCATTGTATCTAAATACTGTTCAGAGACAACAGTTTGCCAGCTGAACTTCTAAAACTGGCTGGGAGAAAACAGTCAGTTTTATCACTTAAATTTTGAATTTTCTTTAGTATCTGTGTCTGAGTTCGGAATTGTCTTTTCTTTGTTCTATTGTCTAATTCAGAAACTGGTGTAATATGTTAAATGAAAGCTAGCCCAACATTTGGTAAACCACCACCACCACAAAAAAACACTTTGCCTGGGTATAATACATGGTATCCGAATAACATCTTGGCACGAATTACCAGAAAGTACTGTGGTAGAACCTCACTATGTGGCAGAGGCTCTCACCCTTTTCAAAGGGGGTCCCAGCAAAAAAATATTTCCAGCTCTGACACCCCCTCCCCCCAAAGTGATGACCCTCTTCCCCAGGGCATGCCACCCTTACCCGCACGTGTGGGGGCTGACAGCTCGCAACGCCCCCCGTGTGGGAACCCTGCCGTACGGGAACACAGGCCGTGAAGTGCTGAACCCCGAACACCGCAAGCCGTGGAACCCACAGCCCGACCGAGGCCCCCGCACACAGGGGGCGCCGTGCCCACGCATGCCGACTCTTCCGCGTGATTCACAAAACCCTTCGCGCGGCCCGCGACCCGGCCCCATTATCCCCAAAGCAGCCAAGCGGAGTCAGGGCTAGAGCTCCCTTGGAGTGGCCCCGTGTTCGCCCTTCGCGGCAGAGCGGGGAAGACACGGGAGAGAAACGCCCCCGCCGTGCCCGCCTAGGCCGGACTCTTCGCTCCGGGCTACGTCAGGGAGGGGCTGCTGGCGTCTCGGGTGAACCCCGCGCCGGGGACTGCAACCCGCCTTCCCTCAGGGGACAAACCCGGCTGGGGCGATGTCGCGCGGGCCTGGGGGCTGCCGCACAGAGCGCGCCCGAGCCCCGGCCTGAAGCGGCCGCCCAGCGTCTCTACGGCAACGACAGTAAAGGCTGCGCCCCCCCCGCCGGCTGCGCCCGGACCGAGTCAGCCCCCGCGAGGGAGCCCAACGGCCGCCCAGCCTCCGCGCCCGCTATCAGCCCCGACGACGCACGCGCGCCGCCCCGCCCCGCCCCGCCCCGGTCACCTCACCTCCAGGGTGTAGTTGCGCCTCATGCCCTGGTAGCTGAGCCAGGCCTCGGCCCGGGCGCGCTCGTCCATGTTGAGGCTGCTGCACAGCTCCTCATAGCGCTGCCGGGTGCCGCACTCCTCCGCCGGCGGGGAGGAGGCGGTGCCCCCGACCCCCGCTTCGGCCTCCTCTTCCTCTTCGCCCGGCATCCCTACCCCGTCCGTAGAGGGCAGCGCCGGCCCGCTGCGCACTGCGCCTGCGCCGGCCCGGAGCTGCGAAGGTGCGTTCGAATCCAAACACCCCGGCGCCGAGCTCCGCCCTCGCCGCTGCACGCTCATTGGTCCGGCAGGGAGCTTCTTCCAATCAAACGGCTCCTGTCACGCAGGCGCAGTACGCCTCGCCCGACGCCGGCGTCTGCGCCACGGAGGAGCCCTATCTCGGCAAACCGGCAACCCCTTTCCTCGTCTCAATCCGCGGCCGGGCAGTTGAAACGACAACTCCCAGCATGCATTGCGAGGGCAAGCCCACTCGCCGCGCCGCTTGGCTTCTAGGAGCCCCTGGGGCCCGCCCCATCGCAGCGCGGCCGTCCCATGATCCCTGCGCGGAAGTAGCGCTGCGAGTGCGGACGTGCGCGGTGGGGCGTGGCAGCGAAAGGGGGGGGGGCCGCCTGCCAACGGATTCCGCCCCCTCACCAGGCCGGGCTTGACCTCTCAGCGGTTGTGGGCAAGGCGCGGGGGTGCCTGTCGTGGAGGAAAAGCGGGGGGTCCCTGCCCTTTCAGCCCCGGCTCCCGAGGCGACGAACCCAGGCGGGACTCCGCAGTCGGGGGACCCGGCTCTACCCGCCCTGCCTCGCTTTGCGACCGGGGGGAAGGCCCCGACTCCCCCGGTTTCTGGGGGGAGAAACGTTGAGGGAGGGCTGGGGACCCGAAGCCATTACCCAGCTGCCCCCCCATGACGTGAGGCGGGGGGTCTCCATCTGCAGCGGGCAGGTGACCACAGGAACAAGTAAATGTGAGATGTTGTCCCCTCCCCAGGAGAAACCGAGCAGCACGCGCACGTGGACGGAGGGACGCACTGTTGGTACGGAAAAGCAGATAAATGCAGAAGAACACTAGCCCTTCGCTGTGAGGGGGGGGGGTTACTGTGCCTAGGGGGTCTTGGACCAGCCCTGTTTCATCTCTACAGCAAAAGTGTTGAGAAATGCTGGGATGAATTTACCAATAAAAGTAAAGCTGAAAAGCACTGAAGGGGGACCGGTGGAGCCTGGCACAATTTGTTTTCTGAGAACTAGGATTGACATTTTTAGTCTACAACACTAGGTGGCACTAGGAAATTAATCTGAAGAGCATGAAAGATTACAGAGAGTGATAGTAAAAGTAAGCAAAAACTGCTAAACTGCAGCCCATAGTGTAGCAACATTTTCATTTAAGTCATTGGTACTTTAGGGCCTGACCCAATTCCCCACTGAAGGAACAGAGTTCCATTCATTTCAGTGGGAGTTAGATGAAGCATGGGACAGGAAGACGGGATTCTAATATGCTAAATAAACAAACTAGTTGGGAGTAGAGATTAAATTTACCTTAACATATAGTTAATGGGAAGAAAGCATTGCCTTTTAAAATAGAATGGTAAGGTTTTCATACAGCCAGATGTTCATATTCTGAAAATGACTCCTTTCTAACTGAAATTTTCCATGCTTGATTTTACTCTGGGGTGATTCTCCCCCATTTGAGTAAACTGATTTGAGCTTTAAGGGCAGATTTTGAAGTAAGGGCTGCTACTTTGCCATCTGCCTTGAAGACTAAGTAGTACTGAAATGAGACAGGGTACTGATCAGTTATAATGTACTCTAGGTTAGGCTAGTCTCAGTCAACCAACTTTTGGAATGATTTTTTGCATGGGGAAAGTAGTGCATATCTAGGAATCTTTTCTCCCAAACATGATTCTTGGCATTTCCAATCTGCATTTGCACCCAGGGTAGCCAATGCTCTGATTCTGAAGTGTAGCCAACTCTCAGTGTTATCATTAAACTTGCAGTAGAGATTTTACTTAAAGCCTTAGCTCCTGGAGAGAAGTGATTATGTATTTCACCTTTTTTTAAAAAAATGTAAGTTTCTAGAAACCTTTTGCTAGTTAAGAAAAGCTTGAAAAATGTGATCGACGTACACTTTGAAGGCTCAAAGTACATCAAAATACAAATAAAAAAAATTCAAAAAACCCCCAACCAATCAGGCCTTGGGACCTGACTCACGATTTTTTAATATTTGTGGCTGGCACTACAATGACTTTAAGGGTTTCTGCATATTTGGGAAGAAAAGGCTGTTCCTTATTTGAGTCTAGAAGATGTATGTGGGGTAAAGTGAAGGGTAAACCAAAAGGTATGTCTGCACTTCTCCCACCCACACCCAACAACTTCCATGTTCACTCCTAGGCTTCTTCCCAGCAATTACTTCCCCCTCCCTCAGCTCTTCTGTTACCCCAAACCTCCCCCAAGCCTTTGCAGTGTTTCTGAGGGATGTGGGAAATATGTTTCTATAGTCTATTTAAATCAATTATTACACAAAGTTCTGTATTAATATCTAGTAAAGAATCTATTTGTCAAAAAAAATAGCCTGAATCTTTTTTGTTGTCTGTATTGTGAAAAACATACTTGCTGACAAGTAATTACCAAAATAACAAACTGGCATGATTATATTGTGATAATTACCAAAATAAAACTGGCATGATTATATTGTGATATTTTGACAAATAAAATATGCAGAATTTTAAATACTGTGCACAGAATTTTTAATATTTTGGTGCAGAATTCCCCCAGGAATAGCAATTGCAGCAGATTACAGGAAGCAGGGCTGCCTTATTCATAAACAGTGGGAGGGACATGCTTGAATGCTAAACAATGTTTGGCTTTGAAGAAGAGCTATTGCTATATGAGAAAACGATGAGTTACTGGAGACCCTCCAAAACTGCTCTCCCATCTGTGGTATTAAACAGCACTGGACCCTCCCCATCTCCCCCCCCCACACACACACTGCAAAAATGCAGAGCTGAACTCTAGACACTCATTTTGTTGGACCAGGCTCAACTGTGATCAAAGCAGCAAGAAACACCTAACATGACACAGCAGCAGTGAGGACTGAACTGCAAGACAGAGTCTGAGAAGAGGCAGCCATGGGCAGGAAGACTTGGACCCTACCCATCAGGCCTCCCAATTGCTTAGGAGAGTCATCTCCCACCCTCCAGAGAAAGGTTGCAGGAGGAATTCTCCCCCATCAGCTTAGACATAGGGATAGACTGAAGGGAGGAAAGCAACAGCCAAAATATTCTCTCTCATATATAAATGTGGCAGCAAAAGGGAGGCGGAAAGCAGAGCTTACCTGCGGTACTTACATGAGGTTTTGCACCCTTAGTGTATGCTCAGAGGTGAGTTGGAGAGCAGGCAGTGAAACAGGTCCTTGTCTCACAGAGGAATGTCAGAATGTTTCATTATTATAAATGGAGTAGGATCTTGTCTTTAAAGAGTAGACCACCATCTTTCTTCATGCACTGAAACAGGATCCAGTTAAGGAACACAAAGTTAATAGGCCAGATTCTCTGTTTCCATTTGTTCCTTTTACTCCACCTCAGTGGAAACCTCCCACACAAACCCAGCTGGGGATACCTCTACACATCTTCTCAGGAGGCATAGCGTTGGCAGAGCCAACATCCTACACTTCCTGTCCCAACCAGCAGGGGGAGTGAGTCGGGAGCACAATGCACTAATCCCCAACTGATGTACGGTCTTTAGACCACCAACCGCCTGTCTGCCTTTCCCCACTCCCTCCCAGAATGCACCCAGTGAAAGACAGATGCCATAAACAATCTGACCCAATGTTTACTTGGTCTAATTCAAATGCTTTCCTTCTGACTTGAAAGTTTTATGCTGAACTCCAAGACTCTCCCCTGTAAAAAAAAATACTCATGTTTTGTCCTTGTAAGTCTTACATTTCCGTTGAAGACTTTTAGCATTTGTCCATCTTTCAATGCTTGAAAGCCACCTGTAGTCATTTTTATTTGAAACAGGATCAGTACTTAACTGCAATATGCAAGTTCTGCTTCATCAGGGTAATGCTAATTGAAACTTGTTTCACAGGACACATTTAATCATCAGAAATCATTTTATCTATGGTGTCTCAATTTTACTAGAATTACGGCAGGTCTACACTATTGCTTAAGTCAATCTAATTTATGTCGCTTAGGGGTGTGAAAAAGACACCCCGAGTGATGCATGTTACAGCGACCTAAGCACTGTCTACACCAGTGCTATGTCGGTAGGACATGCTCTCCTGTCGGCATACAGCATCTTCACCAGACGCGCTACAGCAGTGCAGCTGCATTGGTGCAGATGTGCCACTGTAGTGCTTCTAGTGTAGACTTACCCTAGAATATTTGTATTTCAAACCTTTGGTTAAAGCAAAATCATCAGGATTATTAAATTCTAGAATCAGAATGTAGACAATGCATTTTAATCTGCTACCAATCGATTTAGGAAATCAAACCTTTTTTATTGTCCTTTCCTCTCAGGTTGCTATCAAGAATGGCTCTCTTCTTGCTGAAATAACATTACCATGTTAGTTAGTAAGCCAGAAAAGCTATTTGCTGCAGTGTACTGTTACCTATATTACGAATTACTGCACTGGTGTAGCTATAGATGAAACCCTCTCAGAAGTACGTGCAGGGCACAAGCGTATAATCTGAAACTGGGATAAATTGCAGTGGTGCAAGTCCCAATTTACACCAATGCAGCTTCTCTACACTAATACTGGTATAGATAAATAGTGCAAAAACTCCTACTGAGGACAAACCTTACTGACATTACAATGCAAAGAATGTACAGTATTATTCATTACATGCCACAGTGATTTATAATGTATCAGATACGCAAACCATCCACAGAGCTCATTTAATCCACCTTTTAAATGCAGCCGATACTAAACAAACATCTTTTTGACAATGTCATGGTGACATACATAATAGTTTAGGGCAGGAAGAATACCATAACCAGTTGAAATGGATTGGAATTTGCCAAAGACAGATTTAAAATCTCATCTAGTATACAAGTACTATGGAATCTTGAATAATCACTGATATTCAAGACTTATACAGGAGCACTTTGCGTCCTGAGGTGCTAACTCCATGCTGGGATATTAGTTCAATACCAAAACACAGGAGTGCCACTTCATGGGTATGTCTACTTTGCAGCTGGGAGCACACTTCCCATCTTGAATAGACGTGCTAGCTCTGCTCAAGTTAGCAGGCTAAAAATTAGCAGTGTAGCAGCACAGTCATCAGTAGAGGATAGCCACCTGAGTGCAAACCCACCCAGACCTCCTGGATATGTACGAGCCCAAGCCACTGCATGTGCTACCTTTTAGTGCACTAGCTCAAGCAGAGCTAGCACAGGCTGTCTACTCAAGATGAGAAGCACAGTCCTGCAGTGTAGAGGTATGCAATAAATCACCTTCACAATCTGTCTATTTTTTGGAAATCTGAGGTATTGATCCTTCTACAGTTTAACCTGTGAGATCTGAAAGGATTACATCCAAAGATGATACGGCTACAAATCACATATTTTCTTTTGTCTGCTGTTTTGAAATATATGACTATTTCCTCTTAAATGAGTCCTCTGAAATAAAAACAAAGCTATCAGAGCTTCTGCAGCTTTTCTAAATTTAAAATATGATGAGATTAAATAAATTAGGTATACATTCATCTGAAAAAGGAGTAACAGAGCACAATCAAGACCTAAAGAGAGGATTCAAATGAGAATAGATAAAGATAGATGCCACTGAACTAACAATGGGTAGAAGTGGGTGGCAAACTGAAACAAGAAAGCACCAGGTCACTAGAGAGTGTACCGGAAAAATATATTTATCCTGAATGGCTTAAACTAAACGTAGCAATAGTAGCTGCAGCTGCCAATGTAGCCAAAAGATTTAGACAAACATTTAAAAGGTAATACAGGATATAAAAGCAAAACAGATTGATAGACAAATTTAGATGGACATTATGGCTCTCCCAGTAACATCCATCCTCTGTCCTAATATTTTACTATGATATAATACTAGAAATAAATGACTAAAGTAAATCAAATTTTGGGGCTAAACCTTGGCCATCTCCCGTTTCTAGCAATAGCTATCAGGTGGCATATTTCAAAGATTGTGTGACTATTAATGGTTTATTTTGTTTGTAGGATCACATTTACTTTCAGTGTAATTTGGCTTAGTTCCCCCTTCAGATTTTCCTAAAAATTAGAGATTAAGATTTATAAGGTTATCTAGTGCCTTCCCCTGCCAGTGATGCGATAAACCTTCATATTTTAAAATTACCTCAGTTTGTGTAAAATAACCTGATTTTTAAAGAAAAATTAAACTGTTCTTGGTTCAGTAAGTTTTCTTGTTACAATATAGTATGTGAGTAACACTAGTAGAATCAGCACAATGCCCATATCGTGGTGACTACAGCTATAGGTAACAGTTTGACATGGATGGAAACAAGGAAAGAACACTCGTAAAGTTAGCATTAACTAATTCACAGAGTCTGTATGTAGTCATATTAAAACAGTTATATAAACTTGAATTCATAACTTAGAAGAACTTAAAGTTTTAGATTTTAAAATACATCTTAATATGTACTTTAACGCCTTGGAATTTTACTAATAGCCTTACCTACTCTACACAAAGGTATAAATGTAATCTGTATTCATATACCGAGGCTGACATCATGGGTAGTCAAAGAATATGTTTAATAAAAAATAATTAAACTTCCATTTCCTCTATAGAACATCATAGAAAGTAATTCAATAAATTACAAATGACTTTTTAAGACGCTTGTTCAACTACAGAAAGCAAATTCAGACTACACAGAACACAACTGGCAAATATTGCAAATGTCCAAAAGAAAAACTGGACTAAGACTTGTATCATGAAGCCTGAAACAAGAGATAGAAATACAAGGCAGTAACAGCTAAAGTTCTTTTAGTAACTACCAACACACACTTTATCACCTTGGATATTCTTTTAACTGTAACTTCAGTACTAGTTTAATTCTACTGAAGTTTCCTTACAACCCTTGACTTTATACAACCATATTTGCATATTGTTGAGCTGATGGTGGGACACATTTTTCCTCTTCCATTTGATAATGATTACAAATAAATCCAATACAATATGTTCAAATCTTTATCAGCCTTAATTATTTGAAACTGTAATTGCCTTATTATATAGAAAGAGAATCACTAGAATATAAGCAAACTCACTTTACCATAATTAGGAAAATAGTTTATTTAATAAATTTGATATAAATTAGGTTTTAGCCACAAGATTTAGGATTTCTCTTGTGGGGTCAGGGTGGTGTTGAAATGCTCCATCAGCAAACTACGTTAATAACTGTATTTGAAAAACTTTGGCTATTTCATAGATGCATCCTAGTTAAACAAAAGTGCTATATTACAAAGGACAAAAATATTAAATATGCAATACATCCTTTCATGATGCAGAATTGCTACACCCTTCTCTTGGCAGGTTTTCATTTTCACTATTGCTAAGACACTGCATGAAAGGCCAAAAATCAGAATACTATTGTGGGAAAATACAGTAACCAGCACAATCCAAATGGGTGTGTATAATTGTGTAATTACATGTAATACTGCTTCTAATCATGGGGTTAATTATTTTTCACATAGAAACTTATAATGTATTGGAAAAGTTCTTGGTAAAAAACAACAAAGTTTTGTTTACTGTACAAGCGAGCAACAGAACTATATCAAAATATACAGTTTTTTTTTTTTTTAATTTATCAGTTTGAAAAGCTTTTTTCAATGATTTTTACTAGTACCTGTATCTATTCTCTCTGAGCACTTGCCTATTTTTGGATCACAAATGAGATAACTAAGGTCAATCAAAATCTCAGTTCAAACATACACATGTGAATCTGGGCCTGTACCATGTCAGAGTAATAGCAGCTTCAGCAGAAAGAGGAATCATATCACACATCAAATATTAGACTGATTTTATACAGTAAAGGGTTCTAAGGATTTGGATTTGAACAGATGTCTTATGCCCTGTTATTGTTGTTTCCAGGAATAATTTGTCTGTCTCTACTATTCAAAGTGCTTTCTTTTCTTTCTTTCTTTTTTTTTTTTTTAAATTGGGCAACTCAGCATAATATAAACTAAAACCTCAAGAATGATTTTGGGTAACAATTTGTATTTAGTCAGATTTAAACCTGTTGAGAAGCTTAAACTCAAAATAAGTTTAAACTATTAGTATTCTTCATCATCATTCTTATCTGGTATGGTAATCCCAGGAGGTTTTATTACATAAAACACAAATAAAAATCTACACAAACAAAGCAAACACATATTTTACATGAAGTATGCAGTGTTGAAAGGTCTTTTCAGTGGCACTTTATGACAGCTTGCCTCTTGTGAGTTTTGGGGATACTACTCCTCAAATCAGGACATTGTATTCCTGTGGAAGGAGCCCAAAACTTAGCAAGGTTTAAATGAAATACGTCTTTGTGGTGCCAAAGCAGGATGAGATAGGGCTATTTTTATGTCAACTTCCCTTTACTGCTATCAAAGAGAATGCGTCTAATGAACAAAAACAGTCCTATCTCTTGCCATGTTAACATGATATCATAGAGGGTGTGTTTAAAACAAAACAAAACCTGAAAACAAGTATAGAAACCAATGTAAACTTCCTAAACTAACTCAGCTGAGGTAACAGATAGCCAGTTTAACTGGCTGATTGGGAAACTTTTTTCCTCCTTTAAACACACTTGTACCTGAATTGGAAACATCAGCAGTGCATCACAACACTAGAGCATTTTCATGTAATTAAAGCAATGGATGGTGATGTAGATTCTACAGCTTTCATGACATTCATTAGCTGCCCAAATTATTGCTGAGTTTTGATCTGTAAATTATAAGTGTCAAGGAGGCTGTAAAACTATATTCAAATTAAATCGATAATATGCCTAAAATATTCTGTGTTCACTGCAAATATATTAAATATACAGCTCTGACTGAGCATTATTTTCATAAAATAACCTCCCAACAAAATTATGCCATTTGTTGTAATTTTACACCATTGTGTATTGATAGTACATACAAGTTCAGAAACTTATGAACTTCAAGAAATATTACATGCAAAACATCTCTGAAAGCAGTTTGCACTTCTAAACAAATACTGAAAGTTCAGTCAATAAATCATTGATGCGCTCAACACTGGGTTATTTACAATGAAATAATTAAAGAATAAATTCAAAATCAGTTCATAATTTAAGTACAGAGTCCGGGATCAGTCTTCATCACTAGAATCTGAATCCTCAGATGAAGATGATGTACTGTCAGATCCAGACGAAGCATCTGCTTTCTCTGAACCCTCATCTGTGCTGTTTTCATTATGAGAACTTGGCTCTGTTCCCCCTTTGTCTTCCTGATCTCTAACCCTAGAATTTTCCTCCTTTTCCTCTGTAGGCTTGATTGAGCCTGTGTCATTGTTTTCACTGTTCTGTACATCAAAAATATTGGATTGGGACAAAGCTGGGATATGAAGATTAAGGCCTGGAGTGAGAAGCATCCCTGGATAAAGTATATTGGACAAAAGTAACGGGTTAAGAGCTATGGGGTTGGCAGCAGCAGAGGATGTAGAAGGAGAACTTGACACAGAGTCTTCACCACCATTATCTACATGTTGGTTTTCTGTCCTTTCTTTCTTTACATCCAACTCTTTTGAGTCATTTCCCTTTTTCTCCTCTGAAACAGATTCTGTAGACTTTGTTAGCAGTCCTCCCATACTCAGCAAGTTTGGTAATCCAGCCATTCCTGATAGTAGCATGGGGAACATGGCAGACATATTCTTAGCTTCTCCTCCAGCAGTTAGTCCAGCGGGCATTCCCATTAACCCTGCTGTTACTTGCAGAGATTGCAAGTTTTGCAGATTTTGCTGTAAGGCCTGAAGAGTAGCTAGATCCATTCCTGGAAGTAATCCATTGGCTAGCAAAGGGTTGACTGAAACATTTGCTGCTGTTGCAGCTGCTGCTGCAGCGGTTGCCTTGGCAATCTCACTTTTCGGCCGCCTCCCCCTCCTGCTAACTTCTTCTCGTACAACAGGCCCAGTGAGAATACGGTCAAACATACCTTCAGGAAGAAATCCCTGAAAACAGACAATTTTTCATATATTAATATAGAAACTAATTCTACTACATGAAGATAAGGTTAAAATATGTTGGTTAAAAATTAAATACTCAAGAGTAGTTCCAAAAACCTCTCTGTTTAACTGAATTTAGCACAGCAGTGATTAATCAACAATTTCCTGAAAGTTTGTGACTGATATGTGCTGGCACTTTCCAAAGGTTTCCCATTAAAGCCTCAGTCCTGCAAAGAGCCCTGTACCCTGAATAGTCTCCTCTGTACCCATGTGGAGCCCTACTAACTTCAGTGGGAGTCTCTGCAGGTCTGAGGATCATCCTCGCAGAGTTTATTGTAGGACTGGACCTAAATACAGCTAATTATAGCATCAATCTGAATTTAAATTTTACAATCTAGTGTGGATTTAGGATCTTTCAACCGATTTTAGTGAAATTTCCAGATTCCAATAATTGCATTTTTTAAAATGGCTAGTTACTGTGATTACAAAGATAGCAGAGCTATCTAATTAAAAAATAACTGCATTTTCACATGAAACAATAATCTGTAAACCTTTTAATGTTTGTTAGTGTCTACTTTATCCCTTCACATTTCATCCTTTTCTTACATTTTACACGAGCTATTAAAGACTGAAGTCCAAATAAACTGAAATCCAGGACATTAAAATCTTCTCTGGGGGCCTAGAGTGGTGTTCTATCATCTACGTAAGTCCTATCTATTGGTAAAGATAGGACTCTAATTGTGCTCTGGTATTATTTTTGAAGTGGCCTTGAAAGTTGACTATGAAAATGGCACCATAGGATTCAATTTTTATTATCACTCAGTATAAAGTTTGCTCAATATACAATATCCCTTAATTTAAAAAAATTGTCAAGCCTCACATTCAACCAGAGATGTGAAAAATCAAGCTCTATTCTTTCTGCTTTGTGGATCACTATTAAAAAAATCTACAGAGAAAATTCCATTCTCATTTACATCTCTGTAATCATTGTCATCTAATTCTGCTCCTGGTTACTCCTGTGCTACCTCACTGTCCCATAAAAGTTGCCTGGGTATAAAAGAGGGCAGAACCTAGTCCTGCAACTGGAACTTAAAAATTCTGCTGGTACATGAACCAGAACAGAATCTAGCTTACTGTTAGCTGTACTAAAAAGAAAAAAGGTAGTAAAAATTTCTTTGTCACTCAAGCAAGTACTTAGAACTTTCAATAATCATAGGGATTAGATGAGTTAAGTAAGAAGATACCATACTATACTATTTATGATTAAGTGCAGAAACCTAAAATGTTAAATAAATAAAAATAACCCGATAATCTTCTGTCTGAGGCTGACTGCGCAGAGCAAATGTAGTACAATTCCTATCAGGTGCAGCAGGTGGGTATACAGACGTCACAGGATTACCACCAGAAATTATCTTCATCTCTATATGAGATATGAGGAACGGAAGGGTCAATACAGTTTCAGGGCAGGTTTTTGTTAACCAACCTTTTGAGTACCAGACCTCTAAGTCACTTTTGTATGCATGGAGATAAAGGAGGGTGGGCTTACAGCTGTGTGTCCATAGGTGGGTTGTGGTAGTGGTATGTGTGTAAAAAGAAAAAAAGCATTCATCCCAATAAAACATCTAAGGCAGATGAATCGGTTATATAATTTTCATAATGAAAATACATACATGCTGTTTTGTTGAGCCTGCAGACAAACAAAAGCGTCAACAATTAAGTGGAATTTCCCCTTTCAACTTACTGCGGTGCAAACCTCAAACAAAATGATCTATGTTATTTTGCTCTCCTGCACTTATAGCAGACTGTTACTTTTTACAGATGACAAGATTAGTTTTTTGAGTTTGTTTTTTCACTGCAAAAATAAAAACCTCCTTCTTCTGTACCATGTGTCCTAAGAGATTTGGCTATTCTCTATTAATTCTACAGAAAGGGGAAACTTTGTAAGTGGCCTCTGAAATTCTGCTCACAAGTTTGTATAAACACCTGTGTGGCACAAAGTCTACATCTGGCAAATTAGGTTGTCACATGCCCTATTATTGATTTGGAAATGTGAATGCAAACTGTGTCCACAAATGGCTGCAAATGCAATTTTGCAAACTGTATTTTAAAATTTGGTCTTCAATGCAGAAGCATCTGCAATGAATATATATCCTTAGAGCTACTTTTGCAAGTCCCAACCTGCCCAGTGATTCAGGATCTTAAGTCCTATTTTCAAAAGAGACAAGTCACATTTGAACCTGGGCAATTTAGAAAATATTGCCATAAATCTAGTTTATGATCTCTACTTTAAAACTTGATAATTGAAGAACTGTATATATTAAGCATCCTTTTTATTCAACAGGACAAATATATGACACCCCAAATAACTGAACTTGTGCAATATATAAATCTTGTTCCCCACCAGAATCAGCCGAACAGTACAGTTTTGAACTTTCAAATAAAATGCAGAAAATGATAGCTATTTTAATAAACAGCTGGTTCAGAATTTAGGTAACTAGTACGTAAAATCAATCTTCAAAAATTCTACTTGCTCATTTTCCCAGGGCAAGTAATTTTATTTTGATGGGCAATTAAAATTTTAATTTTTTAATTGCCTTCATCCTTGTGGCAAAGCATAGATAAGAAGGTATCATGGGTAGGCTGGTAGATTTTCCTGAGAGCATCCAAAGGTACATTGAACAGTAACTGCCTGACTTTCGTACCTTAAACTAATGCTAGTATCTGTCTCTCTCTCTCTTTTCATCCTGTAAATACTCACAGATTGTTTCACAACATCTCCCCATTCAGGAGCTACTCCATACTCAGGGTTTTCTTTCAAGAATCTGCACAAGTCCTTCAGCGGTGGAGCAAAAGCACCTCCCACCTAAAAATTAAAAGGTAAGATTTGAGATTAAACATTTCTCAGTTTATTTTGGATTTTCTTGATTTGACATTCTGGTTTCACTTATGTCTTAAAAAAAATCAAGTATCACCTTGCAGCATTAGAAAGCAAAACAGAACGCCATGTTTGTCATTTGTTTCTGGCAAAATTGAATAGACTAGGTACTCTTAATTTTTTCCAGATGTCAAAAGCCATCAAACTCACATATAGCAACTTCAACATCTGACAATTTTACAAATAATGTAAGATATAGTATAAATGCCAGAGTTCATTTCAGAAGTATACTAAATGGGATAGTGTCTCACTAATATTGAAAATAGGTGTAAAGGTTTTAAAAGGAAAGTTCATACTCTAGTTTTGTTTACTAAAAATTTCTTACTTTTTGGTGGGTACCTATCACCTCTGAATCTACTTTTCAAAAGGCATCCTCTTTGTGGCAAGGCAAATTCGTTATTTTCTTACAGTACCCGCACACACAAAAAACTAACTTTAATTTTGAATTAAGGTTGCTAAACAGCATATCCCACCAATGCAAACGATAAAAAGCAACAAAATAAGCAATTAAGTCATAAAAAATTCCTGTCATCAGCTCCCCTTTTTTTACATCTCATCATGACACAGATAGGGTAGAGAAGCAGGGCTTGATCTAGCACAGAACTGAATGAAAGACGAAGGAGGAAGAGGAGTTCCTCTTATTTGTTTTTCCCTGCTTAGGCCTCATTTTTAATTCATATTCCCCATCCTCCCCATCTCAGTTAACTACCAGACCGTCTCTAACGAGCTGTTCATCCCTCCTTGGCTCTCCATGGTGCTGCTGCATGGACAACTGAGAGAATCAAAAAAGGAAGAGCAGAAACGAGCCAGGTGATCAGGGAGGTTTGTGACTGGGAACATGGAAGGTAATGGGGCCGGCAGTTTGCAGTGGTGAACCTGGCTGCAGCAAACAGCGAGTGTCACTATGCAGGTACCTTGAGGCAGGGAGAGCTCAAATGTGTCTGCACTGAGGCATGAACCTTTGAGAGGTTCCTCCATGCTGTTGGCTCAGCTCCCTGGGTACCACCGTAGGAGAACAGTGTTCTTGTGACAAGACGTTGGCACTTGAAAGGCTCCTCCTGTGGCTGCTGCCTCAGTGCACTAGGGAGCTTAGGGGAGTCCTTCCAATGCTGGTATAAAGATACAGAGATTCCCCCATTTCAGACACCCACCCCTAAGCACACATACCCAAGCATCCCTAAATCCTGCATGCCATCCAGTTCCTGGGGG